>JACDJE010000074.1:1100037-1228148 GCA_016647715.1 Pavo muticus
AAAAAAAAAAAAAAAAAAAAAAAAAAAAGACCAACACACTAGCAACCACCAGGAAGCAATTTCTTAGCTAATATTTAAGAGATAAATTTGCATAACTCCATTTTGTGAATCACCAGACTCCAGGAGCGAGTTTGGAGCAGGCAGCGTGGTGGGACAAGGCTGTGAAGATCAGGCTAAGGTTAAGATGAGCAGGCTGTGGGTCTAGACCTTATGATGTGGGAACAAGGTCCCAGGAGATGGAATAGCATTTCTTTTGCAGTAACACCAAAACCTCTCCTCTGTAATTGACATTTCCGTGCAGTGCTGTAGGGAGCATGTTCATTGTATATCACAGTCTCATTCAGTAAAAAAAATTATGTCCACAGCGTTTCATACTACATGAATTTTAAGATCACAAACTCTGGCTTTGAAACACATGTTTGGCTTACCATGAAAGTGAACTGTAGAAAAAACAAAGCAACCATTCCATGACACACAGTCACTGGCTTTTTTTTTTCCCCTCAAGAATCAAGGAACAGCCAGGCGTGGTTTCAGAAGGCATTTCTTATTGAATCCGGCCAAAAGATGTTGTAATATTTACCCTGGTACATGATTGTTGGTCTAAAAACTATTGTGTAAGGAGTCAGAATGGGAATACAGATTCAAATATAACACCAAATAAATAAAGTTTCATTAATGCATGGTTTAGTGAGAAGAACATTGGCTGGGGACTCAAACAGCCAATGTCTTTGTGGTCCTTTCAGGGGACATCAAAGCATACTCACGGTCCCAACCCATGTGCCGCCGGCGATGTTTCCACTCCAGCGCATGGGTGCTGGGATGGAGCCAGGCTGAGCTCCAGGCAGCGTTCCCAGGGACACCCGCTGCCTGGGTGGGTGGGAGCCCTGGCTGTCACTCAGGTTTCCCCCAGCCCAGGTAACAGGGATATGGAATAGTGCAGTGCAAGGGCTGGTGGCTCTCCTCAGGGCTGTGTGCCATGTGGCTGGAGAGAGGGCAGTGTGGCACTCCCAGGGGTGTCCCATGTCCCCACAAGTTAGTTACTCAGCCAAGCAGCTGGGTCCTGCTTGGGACAGCCCAGTCAAGAGGCATCTGTCAGGGCCTGTGTCCGTCTGCGCAGATGTAATGATGAGCATAAACTCTTCAGGCCTGTGACCAATAGATGGCAGGCAAATCTTAGGCCTGTCATGCAAAGCAGCGTACGATGTCCCACAGACTGCTTGCTACAGGAGCTGGCGGGACTGTGCCTGGTGACCCCAGGGCTGGCCCGAGGCACTGGCGGTCACTGAGTTATTTCAGCCTGACCTCAGCAGTCAGCGAGTCCCTCTATCAGGCTCTGGCTGGCTTAGATCGGCCTGTCTGACATACCTGCTTGTAACAGCATTTACTGTGAGGAACACCTGCGCTTGACTTGCTACTCTCCTGCCATGCTTTCCAGCTTGCCCCTGTTCTACCTCTGTTGCAGAGTAATTGGGGTCTAAATGGAGAGACAGAGAGATGAGATGATTGATTGGTGTGATTCCCACCCTGTCTTTTGTACTGACTGTCTTGATAACAGCATTTTTTTGGCCACCCAAACATTATAGTCATGTGGCAATTTTTCACAGCAGTGACTTTTAAGACCCAGACCACCCCAAAACAAATAAACAAACAAAAATACTGTGAAAACAATATTTTCATTTTAAAAACTCCCCACTCACAACTTTTAAGCAGAATTCATATCTCTTAATGCATTCAATAATTGTTGATTGTTCCTCAGTCCCTGTTTCAGAGATCATGGAATCACAGAATTATTAAGGTTGGAAAAGACCTCTACCTACCATCAATATTGCCCACTAAACAGTGTCTCTAAGCATCATATCTACATGTTTGTTGAACACATCCAGGGACAGTGACTCTACCACTTCCCTCTTTCCACCACCTCGCCACTCTCTGTGAGAAGAAATTTTTCCTAATATCCAACCTGAACTTCCCCTGGCACAACTCAAGGCCATTTGCTCTTGCCTGTGAATGCAGCATACAGACAGGACTGAGCAAGTGTACTGACCACAACATTAGTGCACCTTTAGGCAGGAAGAAACGAAGACTGAAGTGGAAATCAGAGAAACAGCCACAGGTTTTTCCAGACAATTAAAGCACAAGGGAAAGTTTGTTTTCTAAGTAAAGCTTTCCCATACATTAAGAAATTTTAGCTTTTTTATGTGCTTTCTTAAGAGTAGCTGCTGTTGTACCCAACAAAAAATTGAATTAAATATTTTCCTGAGAATGTGGCATGCCAAGTCCTTATTTCAACTTCAATCTGTTTCGGCTGAAATTTGTTTAAATCCAGACTGCCTTTTCCTCAGCATGCTGTGGAGCCCACAGAGTACTGTGCATGCTTGTGTATTTCAAGGGACAATACACAAATGTGTGCATACAACACATAGTGGGATTTGCGAGCATTGGCATGTGTTTGTGTGTGAGATGTCTGGGAAGATGAGAGTTTTCTATAGTCACTGACATGATATGTGCTTTTTAAGAACAGCATCTAACCTGAGTACAGGGCTCCACAGAGAGTCAGAATTATTATCACCCGTCTATTGCAGAGAGGGAGCTTGGAAAAATAAACTAACATCTGGGGGTCACCCAGCGAGCGTGCAAATGCAAAGAGGTGGAAAATCCAGTCACAGGGCAGCAAGTGCTTCCTACAGAGCCTGGAGATGCCCAGGGAGGTGCTGGAGTCACTGTCCCTGGAGATGCTTAAGAAAAGGGTAGATATGGCACTGAGAGACACAGTAGGTGGACATGGTGATTATGGATTGATGCTTGGACTAGGTGATCTTAGAGGTCTTTCCAACCTTAATGATTCTATGCTTCTATAATTCTATGATTCTAAGTATAGATATATCAAGCCTATAAGTTCTACAGGGTAAAAAACAGCCCCAAAATATGCTGAAAAACACATGTTGTGTAATTATCAGCACCTCCCTCAGCCAATGGAAGAGTACAGAAGCAAACGAACAGAGCAGTGTAGCAGGACCTGCAAGATCTAGTCCAACCATCCTCTCATTACCCTTGCTACCACAAGCTACTAAACCATATCTTGTAGCTCTTCATCCAGATGCCTCTTGAACACTGCCAGGGATGGCGACTCCACCACCTCCCTGGACAGGCCATTCCAGTGCCTGACCACTCTCTGAGAGAAAAAGTTGTTCATTATGTCTAATCTAAACCTCCTCTGACACAACTTATGGCCACTTCCTCAGGTCCTGTTTGTTGCCTGGGAGAAGAGGCCAAACCCCTCCTCATCACAACCTCCCTTCAGGAAGTTGTAGAGTGCAGTGAGGTCTCCCCTGAGCCTCCTCTTCTCCATACTAAACAATCCCAGCTCCCTCAGCCGCTCCTCATGAGATTTGTGCTCCAGACCTCTCACCAGTTTTGTTGCCCTTCTCTGGACACGTTCCAGGGCCTCAATGTCTTTACTGTAGTGAGGGGCCCAAAACTGAACACAATACTTGAGGTGCGATCTCCCCAGTGCTGAGTACAAGGGGATGATTACCTCCCTGCTCCTGCTGGCCACACTATTTCTAATGCATGCCAGGAAGGCATTGGCCCTCTTGGCCACCTGGGCACACTGTCGGCTCATGTTCAGCCGAGCATCAACCGACACCCCCAGGTCCCTTTCCTCTTCACAATCATCCAGCCATTCAGCCCTAAGCCTATAGCGCTGCATGGGGTTATTGTGGCCAAAGTGCAGGACCCGGCACTTGGCCTTGTTGAACCTCATCCCATTCACCTCAGCCCAGCGATCCAGCTTATCTAGATCCCTCTGAAGGGCCTCCCTACCCTCAGGCGGATTGGCACTACCTCCCAACTTGGTGTCATCTGCAAACTTACTGAGGGTACACTCAATCTCCTCATCTAGGTCATCAATAAAGATACTAAACAAGATGGGCCCCAGTACCGACCCCTGGGGGACACCACTTGTAATGGGTCGCCAGCTAGACTTAACTCCTTTAACTACTACCTGTTGGGCACGGCCCTCTAGCCAGTTCCTTACCCAAGAAGGGTATACCAGTTCAGGCCATGGGCACCCAGTTTCCCCGGAAGAATACTGTGAGAGACCATGTCAAATGCTTTGCTGAAGTCTAGGTAGACTATATCAACAGCCTTTCCCTTGTCTAGTAGTCTGGTCACCCAATTGTAGAAGGAGATGAGGTTGGTCAAGCACAGTCTGCCTTTCATGAACCTGTGCTGGCTCGGCCTGATCCCCTGGATGCCACACACGTGTCGTGTGATCTCACCCAAGATGATTTGCTCCATAACTTTCCCTGGTACCAAGGTCAGGCTGACAGGCCTGTAGTTCCCCAGATCCTCCTTATGGCCCTTCTTGTAGATGGGAGTCACATTGGCAAACCTCCAGCTCTCTGGGATCTCTCCAGATAACAAGGAGAGCTGATAGATGGCGGAGAGCAGCTCAGCAATCACCCCCGCCAGCTCCCTCAGCACCCTAGGGCGGAGCTATCCGGTCCCATGGACTTGTGACAGTCCAGATAGAGGAGGAGCTCTCTAATTTTCTCCACCTGAATCACCTGGGGATGTATTCTGCAAACCATCTCAGACTTCCAGATCAAGGCGTAAAGTGCCCTGAGGATATGATCTACCTATTACAGGAATATGTAAAGAAGGCGTTAAGGACCTCAGCCTTCTCCTTATCCTCAGTGGTCACATTTCCTGCTGCATCAAGTAAAGGATGGAAATTCTCCCTGGTTCTTCTCTTACCTTGATATATTTGTAAAAGGATTTCTTATTTTCTTTTACTGCAGTGGCCAATCTGAGTTCAAGTTGGGCTTTTGCCTTCCCAACTTCCACCCTGCATACCTTAGCAACTTCCTTGTAATCTCCCTAAGTAGCCTGTCCCTTCTTCCAGAGAACATAGACTCTCTTTTTCTTCCAGAGTCTCAACAATAGTTCCCGGTTCATCCACACCGGTCTTTTTCCCCTACAGCTCGCCTTAGGCATTCAGGAACAGCCTGATCTTCTGCCTTTAAGATTTCCATCTTGAGGAGTATCCAGGCTTCCTGGACCCCTTTACCCTTAAGGAGCAACTCCCAAGGGACTCCTGCAACAAGCGTCCTGAACAGGTCAAACTGTTCAGAGGTTAAACTTCCTCTGGAAGTTCAAGATAGCAGTTTTGCTAGTCACCCTTCTGACATCTCCAAGAATAGAGAATTCTACAATTTCATGGTCACTCTGCCCAAGACAGTGGCTGAGGGATAATCTCCTGTTAGATACAAACCTCTCCTTGCTGCCGCTTGGGAAACTAACATCACTTAGTCTTATGTAATCTGAAACATGTTTCATCAGGCAGGTGAACACGGTGCTGAGAGTTCAGCAACAGTTTACCTTTTGAGGAGGAGGAACCATTCATTATGTCTTGCAGTCCCAGAGATAGGCCCTGCTGAAAGATGTCTCCAATTATGCCTAAGCATTACTCTGAGATGAGCCAAAAGGTTTGAAGGTATGGCTGAGGCTGTGACAAGCCAAACATTTGTCTTAGCCCCGAGAGGCAAAAACATCATCGGATCTTTGGAATGGAGCATGCAGCAGAACATGGGAAGTGTATAGTGTGCCATACATGTGGGTGTGCACAAGCACACATAAGTGCAGGCAGGTAAGGTCACGGTGACCGCCAGGAAGCAGTGCCAGACGCTTTTCAGTACTTTGGCTCTGTCCCGGCTTCTTTCTCATTCACGGGCACGGAGCCGAGACAGAGCCAGGTTTTCAGCTGCAGCCAGACTTTATGCTTCATTACTTTGCCCACCTCTGCACAGGATATAGCATTTTTAACATTAGCAGTTAGCATTATAAGCTCTCATAAATTATCCTGGGCCTCTGCTGCTGAAAATATGTTCCAGTGCATGGCCTGTCGGTCTCTCTGCCTGTGAGGTGTGTGGGATGCAGGCTTCGTGAACCATGGTTGTTTCCCCACTGCAGCCTCCACTTGATCACCGTTCACAGCCTTTGAACAGGGTCCAGTGAATGTTTACCTCATGCTAATGTAGATTTCCCATGTGATGCACTGGGATAACGTGAAACCTGCTCAACATGAGTGGCTCATTTTGTGCTCCAAATGGAAATCTGGAGGATGGGAGCAAGCGCTTTTCTGGCCAAAGAAAGAGCAAGCTCAGCTGAAGAAGAGCCATTGCTGGGCATGCCAAAGGGTAATAAACACGTTCTTTTTTAGAAGGAGAAAGGGAAGGGCAAGGAGCAGGTCTAGGGTGTGCAAGTAGTTTAAAGTCACTGCTGAGCTAACACCCACGCAGATGAGTGCTGGAGCACGCCAAAGGCTACCCTTCATTTTACAGCCAATTAGTGTGCAAGCTGCTACACATCCCTGCAGGACCAGATTCCCTACTTCAGGCACAGCCACCAACGAAGAATGACACATGTGCTGTATCTCAGAAGTATCCTCAGGAGATTTTATGACTCAACGCACACATCTTTGAGTTAAAGTTGCTTTCTTCCTCTTATCCTTTCTCTTCAGGACCAGAAGCATCACCACTTTTCCCTTCAGTCATTGAAGCTCAGTCTCACACAGGTGCTGCCCTGCCCTAGGATTTTACCATGCACAGGAAGGCCAATGAAGTCAAACACCAAGTCAGTGAACACTGGAGAAAATGTCATTCTCTTCAGTAATGGTGGAACCAGAGTGCTTTTGGCTACTTCTGAGCTTTAGCTAGATCTGGGGAAGTTTGCAGTAGAAAGAGGAATCTAAGTGTCTTTGAAAGACTGATTTTACCCCAGAAGCTTACAAAAGGAGTGAAGGACATACTGCACAATATTGTCTCAGGCTTTGAGGTGAAGAGTTGATCCTCAGGCCCATTCTGCTGAAGGAATTTCGTGCTCAATAATATGGAAGGACACATAAGGGCTGCAGAGATGGTGTGAAGATACATGACTGCTTGCTGAGAGCTTTCAAGTTAGTTGTGGGAAGGATCATATAAATCCTGCCATTTGGAGGAACAGGAAATGGGCTGATGGGCTGATGGTTGTACTAGATTATCTTAGTGGTCTTTTCCAACCTTAATGATTCTATGACTCGCTGGTTCTATGAAAAGTATGAGCAGAGTGCATGAATGAGAAGAAACTCTGGGTGGAGTTATCCCACAATGGGATGCACAGAGTATACCTGGAAAAAAAACCTCAAGGCTTCAAGAAAAGCTGCATGAGTAACCAGCTTAAAAGGGTGTGGAGGATAACCAGAATCTCTCCCATGTAGGCCCTGTCTGCCATTTACAAGTAAGAAAAGCTGTCAAGGAATCAATGGACTATTTCCTACCTGAGCTCCAGTGAGAATAGCTTGTCTCTTCACAGTGAGAAAAAGTAAAATAGCACCGTGAACTTCTACCTCTCACACTGCTACTTCTCCCAGTGTGTTTTCTGTTTTGGTCCTCAAGACTATAACAGCACTTTGCACTCCAGACTTTAATTAAAAACTAGAGACAAACAGCCTCCACATCAGTTACAGACATTTGACATTCGCAGCAGACTTTGGTTTTCATCATATGACATGCTTTTGTAACCAGCTCAGTGAACGTTTTAATTTTAAAATGTAGTTAACACTTCGAGGAGTGCTGCTCCTTTTCAAATGCTGGAATGCATACATAACCTCAGGGGGTTGTGTTTGTATTTATTTTGACCAGCACTGCACAAAAAAAAACCTTTGGCACATAAATTGCTTCTTTTTCCCTGGGGAACAGAACACAGGGAGAAACGTGCCAGCAAGTCATACACCGGAGTGTCAAGGACATCCCTGGGAAGCTAGTAGAAGAAGCAGGGAACCAGGGAGTGATGATGGTAGAGAGTAATAAGAGAGAGGTGCTGGGATTCCAGAATATGAAAAGCAAAGCTTTTGGAAAGGAGAATCAGACTGCATGTGATTGCTAGTGATGGGCTTAAAGGACAGATCTTGTGTTTTTCACCCCTTTGAGGCTGCTAGCTGTATTTTTGGCACTGGCCTCTTGCTCAGGAGAGATCCCAACTTCGCATGTTTAACACTTTGTTTGGCAGCCACTACCTCAAGTGCATGGTGAGGGAATGTGCTGAATATCTGGCTTTCTTGTTCCTTCTGAAAGCAGCAAAATACAGCAGCTAAACTAGTGCCCTGGCCCATCTCTGTGAGAGTTAACTACATCAGAAATGGGGGGAAAATAACCTCCTCCACATGGAATATGCTGCCTTGGAGAGACAAAAGACTTCATTAAAACCAGACTCACCAGAGCTTTCTTTAAAAATTTTATAGCTGTTCAAATGTAAAACATATTTAACAATGGCTCTTTTGCAATAATATAAGCTTATTTATTAGACTATGTGTGTTCATAAATCATCTTTTTTATCCTCCTTTTTATTTTTCCAAATTAACACATTTTCGGTAAAAGAGATTACAAGAGAGATGATGAAGTGCTAGATTCTATCTCCTGAATCTTTTGTGCTCCTAAAGAAAAATCATAAAAAAAAAAAGAATGGGGCAAACACCACAAAGCTTTGCTGATGGTAGTGATCAGAAAGGGTAATAAGGCTGCCTCGTCTGTGCTCACACTTCTTTCCTCATCCTTTTTTGGCCAATATTCCAGCAAATAAGCTATGCTATTATGTATGCATGTAGTGTGCAGCGGATGTCGTTCTCCATGTTGAGCTTCTCCCTCTGTGCAGTGACTTGTGGAAGCCTAGATGCAGCAGGCAACGTTAGATAATAGCACTGAGACATTTTCCGTGACAAAACTCAAGATTTCTGTTGATTATAACTTAGTCACTTGCTAGAAACAAGTGCTCTATATTTCATGGTTTTCCAGTAGCAAACACAGAGAACAACAGGATCTTTAATCATTCTTTCAGCCAGACAGTCCAAATGGCACACTACTAATGAGAGAAGAAATCCAGTCCTGAGAGAAAACTCGTATTGCACATCTTTTGTGACCACTGGCAGAGAGATAAGTGCAACCTAATCCATGACTGGTGGCTGAACACATCTGAGAACCAATTAAAGGATTTGGTAACCTCTATGAATTAAAAATCCCCCTCCTGGCTTGAAGCAGTGATGGGAGGTATCCATGCTGGGAAGTATCTTGATGTAAGTCTCAGCAGGAGTGTATCCCACTGTGGAGCAAGGCCAGCAGTTTCCTCCACAGTGTGACTGGGGTCTCCATTGGGTTGGTATACGCTGCTTTTTGGAGAGGGTTTTCTCTCCCACCAACAGTACGAGGAGGACTGGCTTCCTAACCTGGTGCTCCAAAGAGGTGACCAAGTTAGATCAGTTGGCTCTATACCATCAGGACCTTAAATCTAGGAAGTAGGGATGGTGCAGCTTTTCAGTCTTTCCATCCCAAAGTCCTGCTGGCAGCAAGGAGTCAAGCAAGTTTGGAAGAAATCTCAACCTTCCACCTCCTGCTCAAGCAGGGACACCTAGAGGGTAACTTTTGCCGCAGCTGAACTCAGCACAGCTTTTTGTGACACCCAAAATTACATTTGCTAACACTCACATTTTTAAAGCTACTTCTACAAAGGACCTTTCTGGTTACTGGCACGGTGCCCAAAAATGAGAACTTAGATGAGACCCAGTCACCTAGTGGGAGCAAGTGTACTGCTGGGAAACGGTGGTGGTCCGTCCTAAAAGTGAAAGTCCTAGCGTGAGCCTGAAGCATAACTATTTTACTGGGACAATTTCAGTACAGACAATATGTCCTGTAAAATTCTGACAGCAAACAAGCATTTTTAATGCAGCCATACAGGCAGTTTTGTTGCTCAGTGGAGCTATTTGTGATCGATATCTCTGGCCGCTGATTCACATTCCTTTCTTTCTTAAATAATCAAGGCTACAACAAAATCCACCAAACTCCCCAGCCCAATTAGAGCCCTGTTCGTACAATTTACATTTTTGAAATGCACATCCTTAGCACAGAGGATGGGGCTGCAGCATCTTCCAATTATACAGAGCAATTAGAGAAGATCATCAAGACATTCTGAGGTCTCATTAGGGAAAGTGCTGGTTGTTACAGGCATCTTCACAGATTACAGCAGTGTCTAGGGCCTGCGCCAGCCCCCCCAGCACACATGCTCTTTTGGAGGAGTTAGACCATGACTCACTTCTACTGAAAAAACGGTCAGTGCTTTCACAGAATCATCTTAGATTGGCTTCTTTTGAATAAAAATAATGATTTGCTCACACCATCAAATACCTTAAGATAGGAAAGAAACCACTGAATTAATCTGTGTTTTCAGGTTTTAAAATCGAGCATCTTCTGGTAGGCAAAGACAATATCAGTCTGCGCTCAACGGTGAGGAATGCATATTTCCATTATATAAGAAAAACAAATAAATAATTTTCCTATAACGTTGTTCATGTTTAATCAGCATGTAGAGTGAGGCAGGTTTCAAACTCAAAGCAGTGAATCCTTATTTTACAGGGCTCACGTTTTTGCTTGGAGAAATATAGAATCATAGAATCATTTGAGTTTAAAGACACCATTAAAGGTCTTCTAGTTCAACTCCCCTGCAGTGAGCAGGGACATCTACAGGTCCATCAGGTGCTCAGAGCCCTGAGCAGCCTGACCTTGAGTGTCTCCAGGGATGGGCCATCCACTGTCTCCCTGGGCAACCTTTTCCAATGCCTCACTAGCCTTAAGGTAAAAAACTTATTCCTTATATCCAGCCTAAATCTCTTGTCTTTTAGTTTGAAACCATTTCCTCTTGTCCTATCAGAACAGACCCTGCTAAAGAGTATGTCCCCTTCTCTCTTATAGGCTTCCTTTAGATACTGAAAGGCTGCTCTCAGGTCTCACTGGACAAGGTGTTGCTGATGATCCATGAAATAACTAACCTGTAAATGGTCAAATTTTCAGATCAATGTAGAGGTTTGAAAAGGAATCTATGGCCCAAGACCAGACCTATCTAGCATGCTTTCTATACAACCTTTGACAAGGAGCCCAAAAAAGTAGCTCTCTGGCTGATGCCAAAACAATGCATATTGTTTACATAGGCTCATTATGCCTTTCTACACCAGGGTGAATTCTCCTCTGAAAATGTGAAGTTCTTGAGGCACCATAGAGTGCTGCAGGAGCTGCTCAAGGCATCAGCAGAAACAAGTTTAACTGACAGTTGTGCTGGCTGCCGGCTGTATAAAAATATATATTTTTCCCCCCACACAAATTGGCCAGTTGCTCTGGAGCAGATGAGGCAGTTTGTGTGTGGCCACTAAAACAGCTGTTGGAGGAAGATCTTGCTGGAAGTGGCCAACAGGAGTCAAGCCCTGGGGTCAAAAGGAGCATCTATTTGCAATGGCACAGCAACATCTCACAATACATACCCTGACTCATACGATTTGCCTGCAGCAATTCCTATTTTGTAGTCAAAAGTGCAAGGTGTAACAGCCTCTGGGTAACAATGCTGTTCTCCTCAGCTGACCTTTCAGATGCTCCTTCTGCTGACTGTGCTGTGCATACCTGGCATCCACTGCAGAGCACAGCGTGGTTGCTGAGTTGTGTTACCAGCATCACAGTTAGAATCATAGAATCATCAAGGACCTCCAAGATCATCCAGTCCAACCATCCACCTACCACCAATATTTCCTCACTAAACCATGTGCCTTAGTACAACATCCAAACCTTTCCTGAATATCTCCAAAGATGGTGACTCCATTACCTCCCTGGGCAGTCTGTTTCAATGCCTCACTACTTTTGGAGAAGACATTTTTCCAATATCTAACCTGAACCTCCCCTGGCACAACTTGAGGCCATTCCCTCTCATCCTATTGCTGGTTATACAGGAGAAGAGGCTGACTCCTACGTCACCACAATTTCCTTTCATGTGATAGTAGAGGTTGATGAGGTCTCCCCTGAGCCTCCTCTTCTCCAGACTGAACAACCCCCGTTCTCTCAACTGCTCCCCATCAGACTTCTGCTCCAGACTCCTCACAGCTTCGCTGCCCTTCTCTGGACACTCTCCAGGGCTTCAATGTCTTTATTGTAGAGAGGGGCCCAAAACTGAACACAGTACTCGAGGTGCAGCCTTACCAGAACTGAGTACAGAGGGATGATCACCTCCCTGCTCCTGCTGGCAACACTATTTCTGATACAAGTCAGGATGCCATTGGCCTTCTTAGCTATCTGTGCACACTGCTGGCTCATGTTCAGCTGAATGTTGACCAACACCCCCAGATCCATTTCTTCCATGCAGTCTTCTAGCCACTCTGCCCCACGCCTGTAGTGTTGCCTGGGGTTGTTGTGGCCAAAGTACAGGACCCAGGATTTGGTCTTGCTGAGCTTGAATTGTGGTAGTGATGCTCTGCTGTTGAGGTCACCTAAGCATCTTAGAAACAGCAGAAGTTGCAGAAGCAGAAGACAGAGGTGCATCTGCAGGGCAGAAGGGAACCATTGCTCACCAACAGGCACACCTCTCACAGTCCATCACAGGATCTCCTACAAGTGTCCAATTCTCTTTTTTTCTGATCTTAGTGTGATAATTGAAAAATCTTTTCATATCATAGAATCATGAAGGTTGGAAAAGACCACTAAGGTCACATAGTCAGCTCATCACCACCATGCCCACTAACCATGTCCCTCAATGCCACATCTTCAGTAATATCACACCATAGCTTGTGATGTCATTTGCTGTGGTTAGTGACTGCTGGCGTCATCTGGATTGGTTCTAGACATGAAGAGTTGCAAACCAGTCAGTTTGTGATAGAAGAAACCACTTTTCTTTCCACGGCTGCCTTGAATACCACATTCTCACAAACCAAACTGAAACCAAAACCAAAACCTGAACAAGAAATGTTGTTTGAGAAAGTGTTTTTGAGACTATTTGTTTTCTAGCACAAGAAAGATTATTGCTGAGAGCTGTGTTCAAGGAGTAACTTAACTGCTTAATAGAAATTGTTATATATGAAGCTGCAGAAGACTATTAAATATTCCCATTTCTAGTAAAAGATGATTATTTATTCACAGTCTATATTAATAGATATATAGGCAGCCAGATTATTTTGAGGGACATTTCCAGAATACCTACTCAATAGGAAGTTAATGAAATCTGAAAGAAAGTTTATAGTGGCATCTTCTGCTTAAGAAGTTGCTTTTCATAGATAAAAATTCCTCGTGTTTCTCTGTAATTATGTTGGTGCTCACACACCCTGCTGCTGTCTCAGGATTTGGCTGACTTGCTGTTACTGATCGTCATGGAGAGTGCTCCACAAAGCTAGACAGTGAGGAGATAAGAGCAGAGGTTTTGAGTGATATTTTGGTTCATTTTGGAATGCTGTATTTAAGTTTAGGGAGCAAAATTATGGGAAAAGCAAAACAAATTATTACTGGCACTGCTCTTTTTTAACTTCAGAAGACAGAGGAATGGGGGAGTGACTCCAGACTGTAAACAAGCCGTACTATCTGCAGCCACAACCAGCACGAGAGGCATTCCTCAGGAGCTCAACCTTGAATGGTCCTCAGGGATCAGGTTTCTGGCATATTGCTTTCCTGATGGTACAAGAAAATCAAGTTCAGAAATGTATGTCTCAATGTCGACATCTTCACTTTAATCTACTCACTCCCTTGGGGATCATGATGCACCTTCTATCTGGTTATTGCCCAACATGTTTTTATAAATTATCTGTGTATACAGATCTTATTTAAAAGTAGAGGGCCAAATTTTGCCTTTACTTCTGAGCTGTTCCACTGCTCCATAAGGTGGAAGCAGGGGTGCTGAGCCAGGTTCCCATGCCTCTCTTGCTCTGCGCATCTGCATCTCCAACCATCTACATCGGAGTACATCTGGATGTCATCCCAGGGAGAATTGTATGCATGAATGTATGCACAGAGCGAGAAAATGAGAGGGACAGATTATTTAGATTGATGCTAACACTTGAATGCACTGCTCTATCCATCCAGTGGCCTTCTAAAGAGGATGGGGGTTGAAATCCTGCATGTCAGGCTTGGGGAGGAAGGCAGCAAACCCTTTGGAAGTTTAGAGCAAGATCATTCTTTAATGAAAATTGCGTATATTTAATATGAATCATCTCTGACTCAGCTGAGACAAAACAGAGGTATTTATTTTCCAGACTGATATCTTTAAAGCTGTCTACAGTTTTGGGTATTGATTCATGACCTCAGGAAGTTTTTTCTTTTCCTTCTATCACCGTGGGACAGGATTAAATTACAATTGATTTTATTATGGATTAAATATGTTAGTACTGGATTAATTGCAAATGAAAGTACATACATCTGCTTTGAAAATTTACCCTATCACCAAATTCAACCTCTATAAATTAATGTTTTGCTGAGTATAATCCCCTAGTTTCACTCTGCTTCATATAACCCTCTCCCACCTCTGCCTTTGCAGCTTTCAAAAAATAGCTGCAGATTGTTTTTTTAAGAGCCTGAGAGTTTTGGAAAACCACCGCTGTTAATCTGAAGGGAAACTAGATGACTCTCTCCCTTTGACAGCACCGCAAACCTCAGCTAGGGCGTCTTCTCCCTTTCCCGCTCGCTCTTCTCTCTTCTCCTGACAGCCCTATTTTTAACGCGGGAGGTCAGCCCTGATGCTGACAGACATTCAAGCACCGCAGACTTCTGGCCCAGCTGGAGCGAGGAGCACGCGGCGTTGCCAACTCACCTCTTTCTGCTGCCAGCAGCGATGGGCTCAGCCCGTGTCCGGCCAGCTGCCCCCTCTGCCTGACCCCCCTGGGACTGCCCGGCTCCAGGCGCCAGCCCGCAGATGGCAGACGCCATGCAGATGGCATTGCTGTATTTTGGAGGTGCCAGTGGGATTTTTCAGGCTGGACGTTTAGACCCAGCAAAATGGGGTGCAATGGAAGAGCGTGTGAGTATGTGTTCCCAAAAATGTGCTGGCTGGCAGTGACATGCCTGTGGGCTGATCTGAGCCTATGTGCAGTTTGGCATGTGAACTTCCTTCGGTGTGGATTAGGATTTCTTCAGGGCACCAGAAAAGGGGACCATTACTGTTAAGTAATTCCCCCAAAAGAATACAATTGGTTACTTCTCCTCTTCTCCTGTTATTTCATATTAGCCACTTTCTGCTTGGATGCATTTTGCTTGGCTCCTACTGGAAATGGCTGAGCAGAAGACTTCAGGACATGGTGGGAGCTGCTCATTCCAGCCCCAGGCACCCATGTGCAGAGCATGCATAGAGGCGTATGCTGCCAGACACCTATCCTCAGCCTTGAGACACCTCTGGGTCAAAGGTATGCCAGAAAAGCCCTTAACGTTTAACCCTGTAGGTGACAAACAATTATTTCTATGTAAGAATCACAGAATCATTAAGGCTGGAAGATCATCTAGTCCAAGCGTCAGCCCATCCCCACCATGCCCACTGACCATGTCCCTCAGTGCCACATCCACGCGGCTCTTGAACACCTCCAGGGATGGTGACTCCACCACCTCCCTGGGCAGCCTGTGCCACTGCCTCACCATTCCTTTTGAGAAGAATTTTTTCCTATAAAGTCACACACGTCTCTCAAAATCTGCAGACCTTTTCATCTTCTTTCTGAAGTTCTCAACTCACGTATACCCAGGCAGCTGGTAGATAAGGTTAATTTTGAGCAATGTGCTGCTCATAGCCTCTTCTTGCAAAGCATCCAATACACAGTGTAGGTAATAGACATTCAAATGGTGTTGAAACTGAGCCACTGAGCTTTATGGGTTTGCTTGTGGCTTCCAGAAGGGGAGGATTTTTTCATGACTGTGCAAATCATGTCTGGTCTGCAATCACATCTCCACAGAAAGAATGAAAGATACATACGAATGCATGTTTTTCTGACTAACTTTGCAGCTTGATGTGCTCAACAAGATGGCTGGCTCCTCAGTTGGTATTGCTCACTGAAGAATATGAAGCTATGTAGAGTCCATTGCCAGCCAACATGTGGCTCTTCCATGTTTTGACTTCTAAGATCGCCTTCCTTCAGGATGAAAGGACTGAGTTTTGGTTATGAAAAGCTACAACAATAAGAATCAAACCCAATGCTACTGGCCAAGCTGATGCACAGTTAATTTGCAGGTCCTGTGGCTGGACTGGGTAATAGGAAGGACTGAGTGCTCCGGTGACCTCTGCTAGGATGTTCAGGTGAAGTGATTTCCTCCTCTTGCCTTTATAAGTTCTTTCTTTATAAGCTGCAGAAGAATTTAGCAGTTACAAAGAGCTGCTGCACATATGCACACATAAATCTTTGAGAACTTTTTCAAGCTGTGCTGGACTTTAATGATACTCTCCCCTCAACTATGTAAAGATCTATTAATTTTGAGTCAAACTATCAGACAGTCACACTAGAGTGGGTTTTATATTAAACAAAAATGAAATTAGTTCATGCACCATAATTCCAAACGCCTTTGCTGTAATGTCTGTGTATCTAGGACACATGTTTTGGCTTAGTATGAGATTTTAAGTTCATCTCAAGTTGCACGGCTAGAATTGGAGCTGAATCTATAATAATAGTTTCTTCATCAGTGCAGCCATGAGAGAGGCAGAGGTTTTCTCTTGGGGGATGAAGACCACTCTAGGAAGCTAGCTTGCCTTCTTGTTCCTGTGGCTGAGCTCAGGGCTCTGTGACCGGGAAGGAGTGGGGTGAGTGGCACAGGGACATGTCATCCAGAGCTTCAGAGCCTTACTGGCGAGAGTGCTGTGATAAAGGCATACCCACACACTACCATCCTTCTGCATCCTCTTAATATGCAAAAGTAGTGTGGGATGTGCTGGAAATTATAACCTTATCCAGCCAGTAATGATTTTCCCGGAGAAGCTATTTTTCCATTCTTGTGACATTAACACCTTGCCAGGAGAGAAAGAAGTGATGCAAATCTGTGACTGTTGATTTTGCTGTGAATATCATAAGTCTTTTAGCTCCACAGACTTAGGTGGCATGTGATTACTGTACTTCATTAAAATGTGCAACTTCTAACCAGTAGGTAGCTAAAGTTTCAGCCGGGAAACCACAAACCAATAGAGTACAATAAGAGTGGTGATAGGGGGAGAAGCACAGCCATACACTGTAATTACAGTCCAAGAGGCCATCACCGAGAGACAAAATGCCACAGTTTGTGGTGGCAGTGGGAAGCCACACACTGGGATGAAACCTTGCTGTTTGCAACACAGGCACCTCTGTGGCAGAGGCTGGGTGGATGCTTGCATCTGTTTTGCAAGCAAACTGAAAGCAAGCAGCTGATTTGACGTGGGGCAGCTTTAAGTTCTACTCACCTATTTTTATTTCCAGCAGGAGATAAAGGCTTGTGGAGTGTACACAGTTGTTGGCTTCTTTACACGCTTCCTCCAAACAGCCTGTTTTATGGAGAACAGCAATAAAAAATGTGAGGTTGTTGCAGTGGTGAATTATCATCAGTAGAAAACAGCAAACATTAAGAGTCTGATATATGTTAACACTGAATATTTTGACAAGGACCAGTAGGAAAAAGCAAAGAGAGGTGTGCATTTCACTTTTTCAAGCAGTCCTCTTAAGTCTTGACAGCAGGGCAAATATTTACATTACTCTTGTGTTTCATATGTGATGCATAACTGCGGCGTGACCCAGCCAGATGCTCTCCCTGGGATGTGGCAGAGAGGCAGCTCTCTGATCTGAGCTGAGAAGACGTTTAGTCAGTGCTATGAGGTAGTTTAACTGGAAAAGTTAGCTGAAGATCAGCATTTCTTCTGAGGAAAAGTCCTTAAGAGCGCAACGTGTATACACGCTGCTTAGACTTCTAATGAAGCTGATTTTGAGCAACACCAGCTACTTTGCTTACCAGAGTCAGCCATACAGAAAGACCACTGGGCAACAGAAAGAGCAAAAACCATGACAAGGGAGTTGGCAGGAGTATCTGTTTTTGTGAACTGCATGGATTTCAATAACAGTTTATGATAAAAATGTTTCTTTTCAAAAATCAAGTTCTGTATAAATTCATTAAAATTTTCAGAAGTGCTGAAAAAAATACTGAAAAAGCATTTGAGCATTTTCTGAAAGAAAAATATTTTTTGCTAGAATGCTGTTAGAATGAAGTTTATTTTTTTCAGCTGGTCCTATTAAGAATAACAATGAGGCCTGCACACCCAACTGGTACCATAGCCACTATGGGTATTGTAGCCTCTAGTTTCATTAAAAATTAAACTCTATTTTAATTGTCTGTTTCCACACACACAAACTCTCCTTTATTTATTTATTTATTTATTTATTTATTTATTTATTTATTGTCAGGTTTTTTTTGTCTGAAAATGTCTAATCTCTGAAAATGCTGAAAAGCAGTTCTTCAAATCTGCAGGGAGGGAGCTCTAAAACAATCCCAGGCTTTCATTTTCTAAGGCTCAAAACATAACTTTTTTTTTTTTGCAGAAGGCTTAAGACATACAAAAAAACTGGATAAACACCAGTGCCCTCAAAGTAAATGCAACTTCACTGTTCTGAAATCAGGCAGCACAAACTCAGGAACCTTGCTCTTGTAGATCTAATCTCTAACTGTAAAATTATTATGGATATATTTCATTTGCAAAAGCCTTTCTTTTTATTCCCCATCAAACAAAAATAATTACGTGTTGCTCTCCAGTCGTTTTTAATCAATACCGTGCTGCCTATCACAGCTGATACGTGAAGTAGGTTAACTTAACCTTACCAGAGCAGATTTGGCATTTCCTACTTTTGGAACACTTGTTTTGTGAACTTGTCATTGCATTCATTTTGATATAATTTATATTTACTTTAAAACATCTTTATCGATATTCTGCGGATTTTGTTCAGTCCTGCATCCCTGCTCATTTTTTCTACAGTATTTTAATGAAGAAAAAAAGAAAGGCCATGGAAGGGTCAACCTTAGAAAAAGTCTCCTTTGCTCTTTGAAACTGAGTAAGCTCAACCACAAAATAAACCACTGTAAAAAATGAATTATGAGATGGGAATACCTTTACATACATGGCACACGGGAGGAACAAACTAGTCACAAACCATCCAATAGCTCTTAACCACAGGATTTTAACACTAGCCAGCAGTTCTGTTGATACAACTATTCTTAACATATCTGGAAAATATTCTTAATATTCAAACGCTCTCTTTCCTAGCCTACCAACCTCACTGCAAAAAGAACAGACATCAGTACTGGCCTGACTGAATTTACGAGAAAATTTACCTTTGACTTCAAGATTGTGTAGCTTCCAAATAAACAAAAAATATCAGCAAAGGTTTCCTAGCACAAAGCTTTCCTTGCTTCATGGTGAAGATACACTTGTCTCTTGCTTTCAAGGCTGCCACATTGAAACTGAGATATACAGGCCTAATTTTCATAGTCTTATTTAGACAATTTTACAACCACACTTATTTCCAAATTAAAAGCAGTTCTGACTTTTCTGAGGTAGATTCCATACTTTATTAAAAAATGAGATGCTTAAAGATGAATGTTTCTACTTTTCTTTCTATAATATTCTGATATTTTCCTGTTGGCCTTGATGTAATTACAAGAGATTTAGTGTTATAGTACATTCACCTGGAGAGTTGTAAAAATGAAAGAAAAAATATGACTACCAAGTATAAAAAGGGAACAGAAATTTGCAGTTCCCATTTTTTTGTTGTCTGAACACTTCCCTCCAGCTTGCTGCCCTTGACTGGAGAGGCTTATCAGGGCAAGTGGTGTCATCTGTAGTACCTTTGATGTAAATGTCTTCAAGGGGTGATGGTGAAGTCTCGATGGAGTTGGGCCTCCTCCAGTACCTCTGGTGCAACCCCATCAAGGTCCAGGGGACACTTCCCATACAAGGCTGCTGCATGGGAGAATGAACCATGGATGAGGCAAGAGGGCACTGTATTACCTAATGTTTTGGTGTGTGAGTACAGAACCTATTTCTTTAATTTCTTTGTTCCCATGGATCCTACAGGAAAAGGAAACACTGTGATCAGATAGTTCCTACAGCAAGGAACTCAGTAGGCTGCAGGACTGCACACATGGGGAAATGCCCACCAAGGAGCACCATAACCTCATGTTCGGTAGAATCATAGAATCACGGAATGGCTTAGATTGGAAGGGACCTTAAAGACCATCTAGTTCCAACCCATGGGCAGGGCTGCCCCCAACCAGCTCAGGCTGCCCAGAGCCCCATCCAACCTGGCCTTGAGCGCCTCCAGGGATGGGGCACCCATAGCTTCTCTGGGCAACCTGTGCCAGGGCCTCACTGCCCTCTCATGAAAGAATTTCCTCCTAACAGCTAACTTAAATCTCCCCTCTTTTAGTTTAAAACTTGTCCTAAGAAAAAAGTTGATCTCCCTCCTGATTATAAGGTCCTTTTAAGTAGTGTGTAAGCAAGGTATTAAAGACCCTACATGAATGAATATGTTGTAGCTACCTGTTCGAGGTACAGTCACACGGTACAAAAGAAACACAGATATGCAGGTAGATAGGGATGTACAGGTTTTCTTGGACACCCTTTGCACTGCTCAGGTGAGATAACACTCGGGACCTCCTCACCCACCAGTGAGCCCTATTGCACCCATTGCACAGAACTGGTAAGGTAAAATGCAGGCAGAGAAAGGGTGTGGGGGGAAGGTGAGTCTCCTCCAGTACCAGCAACCCAGCCAGAAACCAGATCCCAAGCCCCACAACACCAGGCTGCACAGACACTGGTCTGTATTTCATGTGCTTTCCTGCAGTGGTGATGTAATTTATAACCAATCCAGTGCAGACAAAAATTAATGACTAGGAGGCTAGTTTCAACTCCTGCCATCTCACTATCAGCTTAGTTCAGCATCAGACATGACTTTCATCTAGGCTGAGGAGGGGGATGAAAGCGTCACTGCCTCTTTCTGCTCCCATCACATACATTGTGTGCTCTCAGAGCAGTGTTAGAAATAGCATGGACATAGTGATGTATCCAGTATCGGATAACAACCTTTGCATGTTTGGCATAGGGAAGGAAATAGCAAGGGAAAAGGGGAAATGAAAATAAGTAGAGAAAAAATCCCACATAAAAATAGGGAGTATGTTAGTAAAGTAGAGCTTATGATTCAGTTTTGCAACCGCAATTTCAAGGTCCCTCTTGTTGAGAAGGATATGACTTAATGCTCTTGTGGGGGCATTCTGCAAAACAAAAGATCATCGCTTCACCACTCACTGAGAAAAGTATCAATTTCTGCCTTTTATGAAAAAAAGACAGATGGTCATTTTCTGTATATTTAGATCAGCAAACTGAGCAAACATGAAAGCTTAACTTCTGTTATCTCCCAGGGAGAGTGCCATCCTTCTGAACCCTTCAAGTACAATTCTGTTTTGAAAAGTAAAAATTCACGTGCATGCTCAGCACATCTTTTCCATTAGTATATTTAGAGCTACAAATAATTCTCAGTACAAATTATTTATCTCCTGTATTGTGATGCCATTGCTGCTAGCAAGGATGCTGGGCTCCTTCACTTCACCAGTACAAGTGTTCACCATTGTAAACACTTACATTGTAAAAACTTACATGAAGGCAGCTTTAATACACTGCAGCCTGCTAGTCGAACTGTCATAACATGCATGCTGTCTCTGCAGCACAAAGTGACTGCAGAACTTCACCTCTAATACAGGTTGCTTTACCTCCAGCTGACAAGCAGTTGCCTGCTAAGCCTCTGCAGTGCAATTGTTAGATGTGTCCAGCAAAAGTCAAAGCCCACAGTACCACCTCTGCAGCCCAGATCATGCACTTGATTACACAGGTGCTACTTTAAGCACTAGGTTTGTGGTCATCTCCAGCCTTGCTCACTCAGCCCTTCTCCTGCACGTACACAATGATCAGCAAATGAGTAAAGCAATCAGACTGCAAGAGGAGGTGTTGAAGCTACTGGTGTTGCTGTCATGTGTTTCAGTGCAGTGTTTCTCTCACTCCTTCTTGGACATATTCAAGAATCAAGAACTGATCAGACATGACCAACTGCTACAGCCCTGCATCCATGGCCCAAGACTACCCTTTACGGAGCAACTTAGGAGGGTAGAGTGAGATAGTAAAGGTAACTTGAGAAATATTTCTGGAAATACTGCCTCGGTATGTTTGTTTGGCAGCTCATTGATTCAAAATCTGAGGAGCTTTTCTAAGTCATAGGCAAAGCCTCCCCTCTAAGAGAATTCATAAACTCAGTTAGAGTAAGCTTGTCATTGCACTTCAAAAGCCCAAATTACACTGAAGGTCAAGAACTGCACACATGAAACTTAACTGGAACCTTTGCCTAAGAAGGTTTGCAGAATTACTGTGCACATCAGCTCTTTGGTGATAGCCTCAGTTAGACTGGGTTCTGACCAAGTTACTCAGGAGAAAGTAGAGCTGGGATCTCAGGAAGTCATTGGGATTGAAGTGGTCACTTGGCCTTTTCCTGCCGCAGCACTATGCTTAACCTATTCCAGACAGATATCTAATTAAACTGTACTAAATGTTCCACAGCTCAGACAAATCTATGTAGAAAAACATGCAGAACAGCATATCTCCTTTCTACCTCTCTCCCATTTTTATTGCTTTGTAAAGAAGTAAGTTTTCTTCTGTATCAGGACTTTTGTTTGTAAAACATCCTCATATCCAGCCAACATGAAGTTTGACAAAGTAATTAAAGCAGACAAACATCCAGTAGACTTTGAAACACTATCATATACAGAAATGGCCTAAAGGGAAGCTGTCTTTTCTGGCTCCTTCTGTGATGTCTGTGTAGGTAATATATCTGAAAAAGAAGACATTTATTACACTATTTTAAATAAATCATTGCTGTGTGAACCCCTAAGCCTTTTCCAGTGAGTGACATGTAGCTAAGCTGCTGTATAGAACATGTAAGTTCATTTTTCCTGGCCAACTTTTACAGTCTGGCAGCAGACTGTTCATATCTGTTGTTTTGTAACTAGCTCTCTTTATTGGTTGCACAGTTGTCTGTAAAGTAAGCAAGGGCATGAAGAGCATTTTGAAATCAGCTGAAGAAGTCTTGCTACATTTGCAGCATGACTTAACTTCAGAAAGTTCAGATAAATTATTAAGGTCAAAGCTGTTGGACTTGCCACTCTTATTGAAGTTGCCTGTACTCTTGCATCAACAATACCATTCTTATACTCCTAAAACCTGAGTTCCTCCCAATCTTCAAAACATGGATTTTCCCAACACTCTCAAGGTGATAAGATGTTCACTTTTTGTAACAAGGAAACTGAGGTACAAAGGACCTGAATCCTAAGTCATTCTAATCACATTATTCTACAAGCTCGAATGTGACTTGCAGATATTCTACATTTAATGTGTCCCATCTATTCTTGAAGCCAGTGTCATAGAGACTTTTCTTTGACAGACTCTGGGCACTTTTTTCTGCTACAATCAAGTAGTATGGATAAAAGGACTCATAGGATGCGTGGAGACTGTTGTGCAGTGTCCCCCTGGGCTTTCTCCCCTAGACCTTCAGTTTGGATCTCCCCAAACCAGTCCAAAAGGTACTTTTGCAGGTCAAATGAAAAGCCAGTACAGAAATGTTTGAGCATAATTTCTGTAGAAAATTTCACTTCTATCTTCAGACAGGTGAAACAGGAAGATCCAAAGAACTGTAGGCACCAGCTGCAGACTGAAAGACATTTCTAAATGATGACAAAAAGGTGATTGGTTATTGTCACCATAGATTCACAAAGGGGAAAGATGCTTGACTAACCTGGCAGCCTTTCATGATGATATGAATAGCTTGTTGGATGGGAACATGACAGTGAACATAATTTAATTGGACTTTGGCAGGGCTTTTAGAACCGTGTCCAGTAACATCCTCATAAGTAAACTGATAAATATGGCCTAGGTGAGATGGTTTGAAAGCTGGCTGAGTAACTAACCTCAAGGGGTTGTCACCAGTGGCACAGAGTCCAGCAGGTCAGTCACTAGTGCTGTGCCTCAGGGTAGAATACTGAGAAAAATACTGCTTAAACTCCATTAATATGGATGATGGGGCAGGGTGCACCCTCAGCAAGTTTACAGATGATATAAAACTGGGAGGAGTGACTAATATACCATATGGTTGTGCTGTCTTTCAGAGAGACCTGGACTATTTGGACCTCAAGAAATGTGTGGCAGAAAGGTCTCACACCCACAGAGAAATAACTCCATGTACCAGTAAGGGCTGGGGGCCAACCAGATGGAAAGCAGCTTTGCAGAAAGGGAGCTAATGGTCCTGGTGGACACCAAATTGAACATGGGCCAGCATTTGTGAGCACTTCTTTTCCAAGAAAATCCTGGGCTACATCAGGCAGTATTGCCAGCAGGCTGACAAAGGTGATCTTTCCTCTCTGCTCAGCCCTGGTAAGGTCACAGCTGGAGTAGGGTGTCCAGTTCTGAACTCTCCAGTTCAAGAGCAACATGGACATACTGGAGAGACACCAGTGAAGGCTACAAACATGCTTAAGGGACTTTCCACATAAAAGGAAAGGCTGTTCAGCCTTTAGTAGAGAATGCTTAGGGGGATTTTACCTGTATACATGAAAGGAACATATAAGACATAACTGGGCTCTTTCCAGTGGTGCCTAGTGACAAGACAAGAGGCAACAGGCACAGGCTGAAATACCCTATATTTTATGTTAACCTTTTTTTTTGTTTTTTTTTGTTTGTTTGTTTTTTAACTGTAAATATAATCAAACACTGGAACTGCATGCCAAAAGAGCCATCTCCATCCGTGGAGATGTTCAAAAGAGCAAGGTTCTAGGCAAGCTGCTCTAAGTGACATCCTTTACCAGAAGGGTTGGACTAGACAGTCTTCTACCCAAACTCAGTGATTCTGTGATTCTGTGAGACCACACATACACCATAATGCTGACACGAACACTAAAACAAAGTATAAAATACTGTAGTGTTCAACATACAGAGAAGAGCTCAGCATTCTAGATTTTACTCCCAACACGATGCCTGGGAGGACAGAGTAAGTCAGACTGGGATCTACAGAGGTCAGTGTATAAAATTCCCATACTGCCATCCTGTAAGCAAGTCCTGGCTCTCTGGCTGGAGAGATTTCTTCTGCAAAATGATGTCCTGCAATGGAAAAACAAATGTTGAGATTCACTGAGTCAAGAAGAGATAGCAAGAAATCTCATGGTTCCTTATGGTTAGGCCACTACTTTGGCAAGGGGGAGCCCTGAGTTTAGTTCTTGCAGTAAGGATGGATGTACAGTGTAGAAGTAGTCTGGGAATAGAACTGAAGCATCCTTTTGTCAAGTGAGTGCATTTATTGCTGGATCCTCAATTTGCAGCTACAGCTTTGTATGTCCAAATGGCTCAGCTCTAATGAGAAGGGTACAGACAGACCCTTTCTCTTCTCAACAGCCCATCATTTTAGTTGGAATTTTTTCTGGGAAAGAGGTGTACGTTTAAACCTTCTCAGATGAGATGAGCACTAAGTCCAGATCTTTACCTCTCCAGAGGAGTGCTTTAGCTGCAGAGAAGCGGAGCCACTTCTTCCTTTTCAAAAGAAGCTGCAGTGGTTGCTGTGTTTTTCACCTCGCTCCTTTTCTTCGTTGAGGTATGCTGAGGATGCCAGAGGATGCCTCAGAAAGTCCAGGTCTGAGATCTGATTTGAGCTGAAGCATACGACAGAGGCAATGAGCCCTATGGAGAGACAGCAGGCTAAGTTGTGTTCTGTAGGTGCATTAAAATGTAATGGACAAAGAGCTTGGGAGGTGGCACATACTCGACATGGGAAGCCTGCACTCCCTGATCAAGGTGCCCTGAGTCCTTGGTGACTTGATCAGCTTGCACATGGACACATTTGTGCCTAATAGTACGACTCCAGCAAGTCATCATTTTTACCTCTGTAAACCACCCTAGATGGCCACATGAATATCATATATCAAACATTCTTAAAGTGTCAGAAGGTATTTGTTTTAGGTTTGTTTGGTGTTTTTTTTTCCTTTTTTTCCAGCTGCATATAGATCCTATGGAAAAGAAGCCATGGGAAAAAGTAACGCTTAATTTCAGATTGGGGCAGATAGCATTGTTTTATACATCTGGAAGATGTTCACATATCCCCATTCTCTACCCAGGTTCTTTGGTTTGTATCAGGAGCAAGCCCATCAAATTCTGCTTGCAGTGCTTTTTATCCCCGTTATTATTCCTCAGTTCTAACCCACAAGACATTTCAAACATTAGAAATGGTTCAGTGCATAATGGTTTTCAGAAACATGCAGTATCTCTGTCTAAATGAGAAAAATAAATATCTAGGGAGCTTTTGCACATGTCAACAGTACTCAATGAAGCAATATGTGTAGGCAGCGCTGGAAACAGTGACAAAGTGAGTATCTGTGCATAACTTGGTAATAATATCATCACCGTCTAGACAACTCAACAATTAGCATCCAGACATACCGAAGCCTTCTTTAAGAAGTCTCCAACAATAAAAAAAAATGCCTCCATGGGGAAGAAAGCCACAGATCTCTCTTTGCTACATTGCACATGTACATTTAATTTTGATTTCATTTAAAAGGTTGCTTTCTAAGATATGCCGCTTTTCTCAAGGCCACTCCTGAGTGCATGTTTGCAAAAACTACAATTGATGAAGATCTTCCTGTTAAAACATCTGTTTTAATATTCTCTGCGTATAGCAGTTGCTAGGCAAAAATGTTTGATATGTCAATTCCCATGCACTTCCTGGTCTGCTTCTCCTTTGTTATTTACTTTGAAAAACATTATTTTCAAAATATACCAATATTGGGGTGATTCAGGAAAAAGAAAGCCTTTCTGCACAAGCATATGACTTCCAGTGGGGTATCTTTAAAGGACTTAATCCAAGACTCGACTCTTCTGTAACAGGCCCAAGTCTGTTCTCACTTTCTAACTCTTTTTCTGTACATTGAAAACAGCAAATCACACTGGGACAAATCCAAGGTAAAGGCAGAATTATATCCTCTGATTTTGTTACACAGGAGTTTTATTGCTTTTACTGTAGATTTTTTCCCAGAAGGGTGCAGGCAGAGATGACATTAGGTCTTTCCTATTTGGAAGGCTGACATACAAGGCATGCAGGAAACTCCACAAAACTCCTATTATTCCACCTGAAGACAGGGATTGTACGTATCTCCCATTCTCCTTGTGGCTTAGCCTCCTTAAAGACCATATTAGTTGCGGTCATTAGGAACCCTCTGTCTATAGGACACAGTTCTGGCTGCAGGCACCGTGAACCCTCTTTGAAGGTACTGGGTACCATAGCTGTTGTGTGGAAAAAATCATGCTGCCCCAGAATGCAGTGAGGAGTCCCCATTTCACATTTAAAGCAGTGAATATTTGTGTGCGTGATTGCTAATGGTATTAGCAGCACCTTCATTGCAGCAATTGGTAAAGATGAATGACTAAAACATGTTTTTATTCAGTGGTCAAAAGCCAAAGAAAACACAAATTATTTCAGTCATCACTACCTTCTTATCCCGCACAAGCTGAACTATGATGGGAAACAGAGCCCTGAGGTGCCTTTAAGTCCCTTGGAGCATTGCAGGCCAGCAGCAGAGTTGGATTTTAATTGTATTCATTGCCTTGAGGGCCAGCTCCAAAGCCAAGAATGCTCATACTGTGAATCATGCTCTGCTGTTGCTCTGAGTGCATCTGATGGCTTGACAGCTATGTTACTCAGTGAGCAATACGAGCAATAGCCCAAAGATACAGAAAGACCATCAGAACATGGCAGGAAAGTAATAGAAAAATATGTTCAAGACAGTTCGTGTTTAGTGCTTCCAACACCGACATAAAAAGGGAGCAGGGTAAAAAGGTTCAGACTAAACCAACAGTAGTTGGCTC
Source organism: Pavo muticus (assembly GCA_016647715.1). NCBI lineage: Eukaryota > Metazoa > Chordata > Aves > Galliformes > Phasianidae > Pavo > Pavo muticus. The sequence continues at coordinate 1,127,794 of JACDJE010000074.1, forward strand.
TGCAGTTTCTGGAACACAGAGAAACTACGTGAAGCCTTTTTTAAGTCTGTCAGCATAAACTCTTTGTTCTTAGTACTGTCGGTGTCTCCAAGGTGGATAGAGCCTAAAAAATATGACTTTTCTGTGGGCAGATCAGTCAGACTGAAACATCCATGGAAATGTTATACTCATAAAATCAGGAGGGTCAACAGTTGAGCTAAGTATGTCTAAGGATCATTTATGACTAGGATCAAAAACATGCAAATGCAGCTCCCACCCAGAGGTCTGTGGATGACATGAACATTTTGTTGAAATGTCTTTCCCCACCCTGTGGTAAGGAAAAACATCTCTGTCAATCTTTCAAAGGCTCAGCCTTGGGAGGGGATGGGACTCACCAGCATTTCCCATGCTCCAGCCTGAAACCAAGTTTAGGTATGAATAACTGAATATAGCACAGAAAAAGGCTACTCATCTTCCCACCTGTTTCAGTCCTCTGAGGAATAGTAGTCAATGTCAGGCTTGGATAGCTGGTAAAGAGTGTGTGTTTGTGTGTGTGTGTGTGTGTGAAGTGTCTTCCTGACCACCTGTGATTGCTAACTGTTGATTACCTTTTCTGCAAAGGCAACAACACAGAACAAAATCTCCTCCAGCTTCTCTTAACAATCAGGATTTTTTCCTCACTGCCCAGGAAGCCATGGGCCATACCTTTCTGTGAGCATCTTGCAGCGGAGGCTCAACCCAGACCACACTAAAAGGTATCCCCAGGGGAGAGTCAGCAACTGGAAGTGGTCCAGGAACAGTTACCCACTGCTTTCTGCTTTCCCATTCAGAGTGCAAGTCTGCAGGAAGAAACTCTTTAAGGCCTCATTATTTGCTCACTCAGTTTTGTTTTCTCAGAGGATGTCCTCTGGTATGCTGCAACATATTCCTGTCACAACATATTTCCATGTCACGAGAGGAACAGTTTTGCGTGCCATTAATGCACACAGAATGGGAAATATTTTGCCGGAGTCTCATTTTTATTGTGGTTTGCTTACACTTTAACATGTACGTCAGTTCTCACAATACATTGCTTTTTCTGCTCCTCAATTACAGTCAGAAATGTAGCCTACAAAATGTAATGCAGTTATTGCACGGAAAACAGCTACTGTCTTACAAAAGCCCCTTTTCCCTCTCCATTGGGTTGTGGTGTCCTGCGCTGCATTGTGCTACATAGGCTGGTGGGCTGCTGTACGTCAGGGCCGGGTTCTGCCCCCTCATTCCCTCTACGTGCTTACTCAGAAGCCTCCTTATGGCTGGACATTCTTTAAAAAATTAGCTCAAACTTCACTCTTGTGAACTGTGTGAGACACTTGACCACCACTGTGTTCAGTGGTGCTCTGAAAATGAAGGCATTATTTGTTACAGGTTAGGAAGAGGTTATCTGTGTGCCTCATTAACCCGATGAACTTCACTTACCTGAGTTGCTTGTGTAATGAAGTGAAGTTAGTCTATAATCCTTATTAGTTAGGGGAGCTTCAGGTTGGATATTAGGAAATAATTCTTCTTAGATCAAGTCATGAGGCAGTGGCACAGGCTGCCCAGGGAAGTGGTGGAGTCACCGTCCCTGGAGGTGTTCAAGAGCCGTGTAGATGTGGCACTGAGGGACATGGTCAGTGGGCATGGTGGGGGTGGGCTGATGGTTGGACTAGGTGATCTTAGTGGTCTTTTCAACCTGAATAATTCTATGGTTCTATGATTCCATGATTCTTATCTCAGGAAATTCCCTAGGACCCAGAATGCCAGTTTCTCTGAGGTGCTTTAGGATATGTGGGAGAAAAGCAAATTCCTAGTGCAGTTGTCATCATTGTGTCCCATTTCAGAGAGTGTGAAAGTTGAAGCAAAAAGCAGTGAGACTGTGTGTCTAACTGGGGCAGCAGATAAGAAAAGCCCTCCATGGCACTGCTGTCAAAGCAGCCCTGGAATACTTTCCCTGCTGTCAGAAGCAGCATGTGTCTTGGCCTCTGATCTAAAGTCTTTTAAGGGAAATGCTCTAGTCTGGAAAATTATTATACGGCTTCACAGACATACTTGTGAAATAAGAACATCACCACATACATAGAACATTATTTCATCTCTGCATACCTTCATACTTTCTCTCTGGACCATTCGGGAAATCCTTTGGACAATTCAGAAGTATCTGAGGACCCCAAAGGATGGCAGGGAGGCAGAGGGGAGCACCACTTCCTAACTCAGAGCAAAAACAGTGGCCCTATTCCAGACAAGACATTGGCTTGAAGAAAAGAAGGAAGGAGAGCTTCAGTTTTAGCCTCTTCCCCTCTCCTGGGTGAAGAGCAACCAGCTGTTGCATTCTCAGTCTTCAGGGAGTGCAGTGCGTGCTTAATTCATCATGGGGCTGCTTCCCTGGGAGATCAAACAGAGAGGAGGGAAGGGAGCAGTGAAGCAACTCCCAGGCCAAGTTCTCAAACAATTGAAGCACAAAAACTTCCTTGAAAAACTCCTCATTACAAAGCTATTTGAAACTTAGCTTGTCCATGTAAGTAAAGGGCGGAAAACTCCTTACTGATTCTTTCAGTGCAGCTTGAAAAAAAAAAAAAAAATAGCCCTCATAACTGACTCATGTTCCTTTAAGAGGGGTTTCCTATCAAATCCCTTGTGAGTGTGGCTGCTGAAGGCAGCAGATTCCAACAAAACTCCTTTCACCAATGGACACAATTCATCCTATTAAAAAAAAATAACACTGGCTGTCCTGACTGTGTAGGTGGGTGAGAAAATGTTAACAGCTGCACTCATGAATCTGTGCTGGAGGAGCGAGTTGCCAAAAATACTTGTACTGTGAACAACTGTTCTAAATTTGGTTACCTGCTTTATGTTATTCAGTAGCCAGGCTCTCTTCTTGCTCTTATCCTACTAGATACGTAAAGCACATACACAAAACTGGGTAATGACATTGTTTGCTACGCAATCAAGTATTTTGACAAATGAGGAGGAAGCAACTCATTTGGTGCTCAGAGAGGTACAGATGGCAGCCCTGCAGGAGGGATGAGCCCGAGGGCGACAGGCCCTGCCACCTGGCCACACTGGATCTAATGTCTTCTTGATGTTAGAGGTGGAAGCTTGTCCCCTGCCCACATTGGAAGGTGGCAGAGAGTACCATCTGGTTTGTAACCAGGACCTCCTCTGCAGCAAGGATGGTCTGGTGTTGGGGTGTGTGCACAGTGCCCCATAACCTCTGTCCTCATCTTCAGCTGACATCTTCTCATATTGCCCTTGTGCCACTGTGCAGCGCTGCCAGTGCTGAGCTTATGTGAAACATAACTTTTTCTCTATTAAAAAAAATGTACTTTGCCATTGAGACATAATAATTGCTTTCACTTATGGACCTTTACAGGCTTTAGCCTGTTTTTTTTTCTTTTTTCTTTTTTTTCTTTTTTTTCTTTTTTTTTTTAATCTAGCCTGCAATTTTCCGGATGAAATGTTTTGCTCTCAATTAACTGTAGATGCAATTTAATGAGTAGGCCAAATGGTGATAGTTAGGCACATAACTAACATATGGAATGTGCAGTATTAGTGGCTTAGTTAAGACCCTTCAATTAAAATGAGGTCATTCAGTCCTCCTTTCTCTCTTTGTGCAGATGATATATGTTTAATACTGAACACTTGCTGATATGTTATTAGGACCACATAAGCCGTCTATTAAGTACCAGGGAAATTGTGGCTTTGATGTGCCAGGTACCTAATGAAGATGAAATTCAGACCAGGAGCCGTATCATGTCAGAGTGCAGAAAAGATCTTTCTGCAAGCTTTGCTCAGTCTTTCATGTGAAGCTCATTCATTGCTTCAGTAAATACCCCTGTCAGTAACCTCTCCTTCTAGGAAAGCTGCAGAAGGTGCCCATTTAAGGAGCACCAGATTATTTTTCATACTCTAGTGACTGTTTGCAGGACCCTTTGAGCATTGCTCACCCCTCCATAACACCTCTTGGGAAATGGAATGCTGTTGGCACATTTCTCAAATGAAATCTGGAACTTTTCTCCAAAGTCCACAGCACTCTTGGCCAGTGATTGGTAGCTAACTAGAGACCCAATTAGTCCAGCTTGGCAAACACTGTTTTCCCCACTTAATGTTATTCTCTCTTTCCAGAGACATGACATTTTTCCAGTCCCTGAAGTACAGCAGAGTGGGCAGGAATTGACCTCACCTCCCCAGCTGTCTGGAAGGTAGGTGCCTCCCCAAACTTGTCATCCAGGCTCCCTCTGTTGTCATCAGGTAGAAATAAACAAGTGCAACTCAATTTACCTGTCCAGGAGAACTAATCCATGTTGGGGCGAGCTGTCCCTCAGCAGAATTTTCTCTTTCTGTCATTCTCCAGAGACCCAGGCCATACATGCAGCTTTTAATGTGAGGTCAGACGTAGGCCACAGTGGTGTGTACCAGCACATGTTGCAGATAGCTGCGGATCAGTGGGGCGAAGAGACCTTCCTGTTGCGACAGCATGGAGTTACTTGAGCTGATGATGGGTCTGCTGGGTTCCTGCTTTGCACTGATAGCTCAGACCAGGAAGCTGTGTCTCGGATCCCAGAAGCAGGAGGCAATGAATCTCATGGTATCTCCATGAGATCAGTCACATTTTGCTTACAGCTTCACAGCTATTAGTCACTTGTGGCAGGGTAGGAAGTGCATGTGTGTGCAGGAGGGGCAAGAAGAAAGTACAAGCATCGTTCAGTAAGTAGTTCTTGTACTCAATAGTCTCAGACTTGTACAGCCTTGTCAGTCAATGAGATAGCCATATCAACCCAATAGCCATCTTGCTTCTGATCTCATTAACACCAGTGTGCCTCAAGAGGAATTCCAACATAGGCAGATTTGTGCCATACTGATGCTGGGGTTGATAAAAACCATGCAATACACACAAGGAAAACAACACTGACATTGGTACAATTTGCCAAGATCTGCAGCAGTGCAAAGTAGACAAACAGCTATACCTGTGTGGTGTATGCTGTGCCTGGGTGCAATGGTTTGGGATCTCCAGACATCTTCAGCTGTGTCTGAGCTGTGCTTTGTTCACCTTTCGGGACTGGAGGAATAATGTTGCGTTTACCCCTCGTGGCTTTTTAAACCTCAGCACTGAGGCTGATCAAATTTACACTTCTATGCCTTCAACTTCAGAGAGATGTTCTAGCACCTAGGGATGCCACATGTATTTTCTGTATCCCAGCTGTGTTCTAGCAAGCAGGATCTCTTAGAAAGTGCCTAGAATGAGCCTTGGCATGCCTTCACATTGAAACAACCTCTCACCCCCCTCATGCAGTTGTCTTTTGGACCACTTTGCCCTGCCCTTTTAGTAAAAGTCTGGCCTGAAAATGCAACCTCCATATTAGATCTATACAAGAAGAGCTTGTGTTATGAATGTATATATAAGGCAGCAGACAAGTTGTCTCTCTCCTAATCCAATGTCTGTAAGTTCAACATCAAATGAAAGTAACTGGCAAGAGGACAATCTGATACACACATACACATAAGTTATTGCCTGCAAGTTACAGGAGAGGAGAAAGTTCACTCTGCTGATAATGTAGAGGGAAAGTCTGTGCTTTGCACTTGGATTTGGGAATGGCAGAAAGACACAAGGAGGCTGTGGGAAATATTGGTCAGTGGGATGAATTTCTTTTGTACTCATACTGGCTCTTAAACAAGAAGGGCGTTCTTTAAATATCATATCAGAGTACTGCAGATAGTTTTGCAAGTGCAGAAAGTATCCAGCATTCCTAGCAGTGGTCAGATTGCCAAAATTTTTAAATAAAATCAATGGATGCTATGACAAAGTGAAAAACTAGGATTTTTTAAATTATAATTTTCTGTTGCCTGTTCTTCCCTCTTTTTCCAGTGGAATGTTAGGAACTGCAGGAGCTACTAAGTCTCCATCCTTAGATAAACAGCAGGAAAAGGCCAGAGTTGCCTTTGCTAACTTTAGGAATGCTCTTCTTTAAACTGAGGGAAAGTATTTTGGTCTGCAGAAATCCACCATGTAAAGCTTGGGTTTTATTAGCTCAACACTCTGTCAAGATCCAACAGGAAAGTCATGCTACTACTATCTATACATAATGGATTACATGGGAGGATGAAAAAAAGGCTTGAAAAGGTAAATACAGATAAACATTTAGTTTCCTAAATGTCAGAATGTGGCAGCTTCTGTCTTCTGCCATGCTCATAAAAAAATGTGTTATTACTCTCATCATTTAACTTGTTAAACTATTTATATTCACCACACAGGCATTGTCTTCTTTGGTCTTTAATTGATCCTTAACCTCAAAGGAAATAAAATGAAAAGAAGGAAAAAATAAAAAGAAAAATAAAACTTTTTTGCACAAGATTTTCTTGGAGGGAGGACTTGTCTGGCCACTTTCATTCCTTGTACAGGGTGAGAAGCACTAAAGTTCCCTTGATAAGGAAGGGAACATAGAGAGGGAAGGGGGGAAAACAAGTAAGAACAGAAAAAAAAAGAAAAAAAAAAAGATTTGATTTTAATTCAAGCACAAAAATCCACAACTGAAATTGTGCTTCCACCTCAGCAACCCTTTTATGGGATCTTGGATGCTTAGGGATGTTTGTGTAATTGCTTCTTGTAAATGATCTTCTAGTCTGCAACACTTTACAGTAAACCACTTTCCTTTGCCATCTGTTATCCAGTTGTTTTAACTGGGTTTCCAGTTATTTGTATCAGTCATTTACAAGAACCTTTTTAACCTCCATAAAATGAAATAATTGAAGCCTATCTTCTTGACTCCTTTAGCATATAGTTGACATGTGCTTTAAAACTGAAGGACAGAGGGTTAAAATTCAGCATATAAGAAGCAGTAATTTGTAAAGCAGCACTGAACAAACCAGCATTGTCAAAAATTCTTCTTCCTGAAAGCTCTTAGTGTATATGTTTAATTGGAGAAAGTAATTTCGGGGACCCAGTGACAATTTTTCATCTCTAGGTCGCTTTTTGAATGACTGCCACAACCAGCCACTGGCTAGTCAATGTAAATGAATTTAGTGACTAAAAATATGGTTTGTCAAACAGAGAGGTGCTTCATGGCATTCCAGAAAATTGTGTTCGTTGTTGTCGAGATGAAGGGTTAAGCATCCTGCACCTGGTCTTCTGGGAAGTGACTACTGGGAGTCCCCTGCCCACTCTCTCTGTAGACCGCTCAAGTTGACCCTGGTTGGAGGGCTGCCTGGTGCTGCCTGAAGGTGCAGCAGTGGGGGCCTGCTGAAGGTGTTCCTCTCTGTCGGCCTATTCTATTTCTCTAACAGCAATAGGACGAGAGGTAATGGCCTCAGTTTGCACCAGAGAAGGGTCAGATTGTACATTAGGAACAACTTCTTCTCAGCAGGAGCGGTGAGGCAGTGGCACAGGCTGCCCAGGGAGGTGGTGGAGTCACCGTCCCTGGAGGTGTTCAAGAGCCCTGTGGATGTGGCACTGAGGGACATGGTCAGTGGCCATGGTGGGTGTAGGCTGACAGTTCAACTGGATGATCTTAGAGGTCTTTTCAACCTTAAAAATTCTATGATTCTATGGTTCCCCCTCAAGTTCGTGATATTTGCATTTCAGAATTCACTTGCACATGCATGTACCAACTGGGGCCACTTACAGGATGCTGAAAATGGGTCAGCAATGCAAGATTCACCATGAGAATCCTCAGATTTTGGGGTGAGAGGAAGAAGGTGTGGGTTCCACTGTAAGCAGTGGAGCTGACTCCAATGTGAAGGGTCTGAGTGGTGCCAAGCTCCCTTGTAGCAGGCTCCCAGCAGCTTCCCCAGCCATCCTTCATTTCTGCATGTGTGGGGATGAGAAAGGACTGTGTCTGGTTTTTTTCACACAAACTTGCCTTGCCTCACTTGAAATGCAGTGGCAAGGGAAGGGCTTGGTTGTTCATGGGGAACTGGGAATGTTAATGGGTTTGCATTCTGCTTGGGAGAGACAGCAGAAAGGGAAAAAAAAAAGGCCAGAGGGAGGGAGAGAAAGAAATCCAATGCAATTACAAGGTGACAAGCAGAGCAGTTGCAAAACAAACGTAAAGACAGTGCTAGAAGACAGAGACCAAAGAGAAGAAAAAGATCCAATAATAATCTGAATATAGTGCTATATTGTGTCCTGGGTAGGGGTTGCATGGAAGGGTGCTTCATCCCGATTCATACGCTTCCTTTCAGCAATTGAAACAGAATCCTTTCTTTTTTAATTGAACAATAGTTTTAAAAATGTGGATTGCAACTGATGGCAATAACAGGCTCACATATGCAAGCTTATACTGTGGACCATGAGGAGAGCTTGCCCAGAGACTGGGACCCCCATCCTCCCACTGCCACCAGACCTTCCAGGGCTGGCAGCCCCTGTCAAGGTCATCAAACGTCAATTTGTCTGTCTCCAGGAAGAAGAGGTACCTGTGCCCAGTTGTGGCTTTGCAGCTCAGTGTCTGAGTCATCTCAGCCACAGAGGGAACAGCACTGGTGTTAAAACCCTGTGAACTGAGGAGAAGCACAGGTTACAAATGCTGTGAATTTTCCAAGTATTTTTAAAAATAAAAGCCATTTTTAATGCAAAAGCACAGTAACCAGTATTTTTTTTATTTTAAGCAAACCAGCATTTATCTAGAGAGAGGTGTCCCTGCCAATAGCAGGAGGGCTGGAACTAGTTGATCTTAAAGGTCTCTTCCAAACCAAACCATTCTATGACTCTATGATTCTATTCTGTGATTTATTGAAGTATTTTGAGAATCTCCAACAATAATAAAATACATTAAGAAAGTGAGCGTCACAATGGCAAAATGCAGCATCATCAGGATGTCTTACAGGACTGCCTCATCCCCAAGTGACGCTATCTCATTCATATGCACACTTAACAGCAAATTGAATGTTTGGTAGGTGGACATCCAGATGCCTGAAGTCAATGGGAGGCTTACTGTTGACGTCAGTGGAGCTGGAGTTTCGCTCAGTATCTGGTGGCAGATATTGTGAAATGTTTTCTAACTGTATTTGCTTGTTAAACACAACCAACTTTTTGCCATCTACTCCTGCCTCCCCCTTGCTATGCTCCACTCCATCATCTTTGAGCTGTGCTGTACAGCCTTGGCTCCAGAGCAGGGCAACTCTCTCCCTTTCCAAGGCGCTGAGTCAGCACTTAACAGGGACATTATTGTCCTTCAGTATCCATTATGCAGCTTATTTTACTATGAAAATTCATAATTTGGGAAAGAGCATATGGTTCTGATTCAAACTGGAGTCTGCATTTGATCCTGATGTAAACAGACCAGCTTTGGACGCAGAGACTCCCACCATTTGGCAAATAGCAAATATTTCGGATCCATTCCAGTTCTCCTGGGATTGTAAAGGAGGCTTGCTGTTGATTTCAATAAGTAGCAGGCTCTAGTGAAATAGAATACTGTAGAAAACGAGATATCCCTGTAATTCTTCAAATTTAACCATTCAATGAAGAAAAAATCGAGGAAGGAAATGCAGAGAACTGAGGAGAAAAGAGAACCAAAAGACCAGAGGGAAAGAGACTGTTGTAGAGAAGAGTGCAGAAAAGAAAGAAAGAATAATATCAGCAGAGGAGAAAAATTAGGAAATACAGAAGAACATAGGCAGATAATATTAAGTATATATGGTAGAAAAGAAGAAATCAGAGACAGAGAAAATAATTGTATTTTTTGTCAGGAGTGGAAAGAGAAAGAAAGAGGAAGTAGGACAGAGGGAGTCCCACGTCTGATTCACCAAGATAAACGTTAAACACATACTTATGCACATGAGTAGTTGCACTGTCAGTCCTGGAGCTAAGCACGTACTTAAATGCCTTGCAGAGCAGTGACAAAATAAAAATATGCAGAGGAGGGAGAAGGTCAGAAGGGAAGGAACACAACCCAACACTTTTAAAGAAAAAGTGTACATAAGAAAGAAGTGAATAAAGACATCTCTTCTGTACGTGTAACGGAGAACAATTAAAAAGATTGGAGATAAATTAAATGAGGAAGATTTTAGATGTCTTTTAAAGATAACCTTTGAGGGGAAAAAAAAAAAGCAGAAGAGGATGTTTTTTAACATAACTTTAACAGGAAATGTTTTGATTTCTTTATAGATGTCCATAGACATCTATATAGCTCAACAGCGAATCAGTCTTGGGAAGATGGTTTTATTGAAATAAAAATTGTTTTCAGCTTAGCTTTACTTTGAGAATGATAATGCAAACAAATGCCTTCTGCCTATTTCCTACTTTGTGTTTTACATCCCACTGAAAGCTCTTGCCTCTCATACCAGCTAGAGCCAAGGGCAGCCCAGCTGCTTATCAGAAAGTCCTCAGCAGCTTTTTCTGCACCTGCCAACAGACTCTGGTGATTCCTACCCACTAGAGCTCCACGATGGACTGGAGGAGACAGGTGGTGGCAGCCTCTGGTCCCTTTTCTCAGAAAGTTTAATAGGAAATGGATGATCTATAGGTGAGACCAAGAGCTGCATGGGATTTTCTGCCAACAAATATACTCATCAATTTCACAACCTACGGGCTTTGTTGAAGACTGTTGTAGCTTTATAACCTGCACTGTCGACATGAGAAAAATAATAGTAGAAAGAGTGAGTTACTTCCTTTTTTTTTTTTTTTTTTAAGAAAACACAGCCACAGTCCATGTTCTTGCCTATACGAACAACCTTGTCATACTTGCTTCTGTGTTCTGAAAAAGCTTTACCAAACTATAACGTAAATTTATTAGGCAGAAACAAACTGTGAGAACCTGAGAACAGCAGGGTACAACATCCACTGTTCTATTCTACAAAAAGATTCCAGCTTCCCACTAGTAGCATAACTGTTGTTCTCAACAACTGCTTGAAATTTCCACATACTCATAAAATTCCTTAAAAAAAGATTCATTAGAAGCACTGAGGAAATGGATTTGAAACAAAACAATTTTTCTCCACACCTCTGGGCTGACATTTCTTGGCAGCTGAAATTTCAAGCACTCTCAGCGGAGTTAGTGGAAAGGAAAACTAACTCTTTGTATATTCAAAGAGCAAATCCTCATTTCACTGAGACTGTTGTGGTAAAGACTAACTCCACTGCTTGGAAATGAGGGTACAGAGACACCCCTTATCCACCCAACTGCCTGGCAGTTATGGGGAACCAAGACTTATTTCCATTTTAAGTGAGGTCATCATTCTCTGAGAGAAAAAAAAAAGAGAGCCTTCTCCCTAAGCGAAGTCACACCATCCTCTGGGAAGCTGACTTCATTTTTTTTTCCAGTGCTGCCCCTCGAGCATTGGAGAAACTCTTTGTAAACACCCTGAATGTTACCTCATTATTTTTCTTGGTAGCATTGAAACTCCCCTTCACCGCAATACCTACGGAAAAACTGATCAATCCCATGGCTTGTGATCTTGATTGTTTTGTTATCCTGTGATTGTTTTCTCCATCTCCCTATATCCATCTGTTATGTGCCTCACAGGTAGACTGAACCATTCTAGGTCAGGACCTTTCTTTTTCTTCCTTCTTTTAACAGCTTGGGTGCTAGGACCATGTGAATATTTGATCAGAATGATTTAACAGTATTTCCATTTCTTCAGCACAGCAGTAGCAGGTTGGACTATAAATATCTGCCTGACTCAGTGAGCTGGTATCCTCTGACTGACTTTCCTATCCCTTCTCCTTGGGAAATACAGTTTTGTTTGTCTGGGTGGAGTTCTCCCCAAAGCTAAAGCTCTCATTCAGCATCCTTTGGTCATGAATTGTTAATACACTGACAAACTGTAGTCATGCTGATATAGTACCACACCAGCAACTAGACTCTAAGGGGAAAAAATAGCGGTTGCTCAGGCTGTGTGATAGGAGGAAGAATAACTCAACAACAATATATATTTTTTATTAAATGGAGCTTTCTGTTTTTATTTTGTAGTAACATAATTACTATTTCAACAACCATAGTAGAGGTACTGGAGAGCAGACTACAATGCTGGCATAAAGCCTGTCTGTGGCATTGCAGCTTGATTCCTGCAGAGGCAAGAGTACTCCTCCTTCTACTGTCAGTGAAAAGGGAAAAATGTTGCCCCACAGCTCTCTTTGTGTATGCCACAGACCCATCATTACTGACACTAGTACTGGCGCACATCAGCTCTGGTTGGTGAGAGCCTCCAAAGAGCTCCCAAGGAGGAAAGAAACTCCTGCACTGTGTAAGGATCTCATTTCCAATCACCCAGCCATGGGTCATGCTGTGAAGACTTCAGTGAAAGCAGTGACACAGATTTAAAGCAAAAATTGCATCAGGGAATCCTGCAAGAGAAGCAGGGCAGAGATGAAATTCCTCGTTAAAGATAGCTGAAGTGGTGGTGGTTGTTGCTATCAAAACCAAGCAATCTGATCAAAACCAAACAGTTGGATATTTTTCAGGCTTGAAGGGAATGCTGTTGGAGATGTTTTCCAACCTTGATGATTTGATGATTCTATGACCCCAGCCACAAGCTTGTGGTGGCTGATGAATCAGAGAGAACACCACCATGCACTGGCTTCTGTACATTTTCATGAGCAACAGGGAGAGAAAGCTAGAGTTGTAAGTATCTAGAGTCCTGGAAGGGGGTAATTACTTCCACTGGTGAACTGTACATTTGTACATAGCTGCTAAGGATGAGACCTAGCTTCTATTCATGCACCACACAGAAGAACATAATTTGGAAACCCGAAGTCCCTTTTCAGATGCACATCCCTTGTATGTTGGTCCATCAAAGGACAGAATTCTCCTCTGTAGACTTCGCTGTCTTTCAGGATTTTAGTGTTTTTCAAGATTTTAGGGAGTTGGTCTCTTCTCTCAGGCAAGTAGCAATAGGGCAAGAGGTAATAACCTCAAGTTGCATCAGGAGAGGTTCAAGTTGGATATTGGCAATAATTTCTTCTCTGAAAGAGCGGTGAGGCAGTGGCACAGGCTGCCCAGGGAGATGGTGGAGTCACTGTCTCGAAGGTGTTCAAGAGCCCTGTGCATGTGGCACTGAGGGACATGGTCAGTGGGCATGGTGGGGGTAGGCTGACACTTAGACTGGATGATCTTAGAGGTCTTTCCCAACATTAATGATTCTACTATTCTGTGAAAATCTAGCTCAGTTAGGTTTTTAACTTAGGTACCCCAGGTAAACACCTAAGCCTGAGGATCTGCAAGAGAAGGTCCTCCAAATCAGAGTGTTTGGGTTTCCAGTCTGCGAGGTAGACAGCCAGTCAGGTTATTTAGTAGTGAGATACATACCGATATGAATACCCTGAGAAATGAATTTAATGTTGCTAAGTCTACAGAGAGAGCAAGATTATGATGAGGTTTCTTATGCTGAAAAGGAGAACTTATTGCACTTCTGAGGCTGATGATAGAGTGAACATGAAAACATTTTACACAAGGCAGAGCAACTCAAAGAGTAGAAGGAGTAAGCAAGTATGGGGACCTTACAATGGTAGAGTCAATACACTAGGAAGTAGAAAATGGAAGGGAAGGTTTACTCTTCTGGAAGAAATGTGATTTAAGTATGTGTTTCCTTCATCCCTGTATGTGCACTAAGGAACAGAGAGTGGGGAAAGGGGCACACTCCTCCCCTCCTGTCTATGCCTTGAGTTAGGTCAAATTTCTGAGAAGCACCCATAAAATACTGGTGGGATAGGGCCCAAACTTTGCGACTGGTGGAGATCACTCACTTTACGAATGACAACAGTAGTGCTTCTTTTGTTAGATTGTTCGTTATAGCTAAGACATAAAGAGCCATGTGGGAGTCTGTACCTCTATGGTATATGGCCTAGGTATGTAGAAAATTATTGGATGAAAGTGAGGCAGCTAGTTTAGGCAGTTCTTCTTTTAGAGTGGCAGCTCAGTGGGAGGTTTAAGGATTTCATTCTTGGCCTTTGGCACACAAATTCTTTTGTGGATCCTATGAATCAAATATGAAGGCAGACCCAATGACTTAACCACCTCTACATTACCCTGACTTTCCTGCCCTGAGCCAAGTAAAGTGAAGTTTAAATTTGCTACATATAATCATAATTACACTAAATTTGAGTACTATGTGCACATATTAAAGAAACTAAAAGCAAATATTGATAGCCCCTGTGGTAACTGGATGTAAAAGCAAAAACCTTGAGCAACTGATGAAAGACAGGTTTGTGGCTATATCATGGGAAGAAATACACACCGAACTGTAAGAAGAAAATTCCTAGTTGATTGGTTCCTAATGTAGTAAAACAATTCACCCAGGGACTTGTAAAATAACTGTGAGAGCTTAAAGTGATTCAAACTGGCAGTTCCAGCACAGTCCCAGAGGACACAATGCAATAACCATGCTTAAAACCTATTTCTGGGCTCCTAGGAAGGCGCCAGCACAGAACTGCCACAGGGGGTAGGACGTGGGACCAGGATGTGTGCCGGGCCTGGAGAGGGATTGTCTCTCCTCTTAACCTCTCTTCTTAGCCTCATTTATAGGAAGAGTTGAGAAACTTTGCCTCCAGGATGCCCAGCACTGCCACTCCCTCTTGACCTCTTAGGGCCCTTGTACAATCTTGCACTTTGAAATTTCTTCCATCTGAAGATGTACTGAAAGCCCCTGCAGTGTTTAAAATATGGGAACTGCTCTTTAGGCAGCAAAAGCATTCAAAATGGAAGGTCCCTTCTAATGTCTATATAGGCACGAGGAAAGAAATCAGTATAGGTCTTCGGGCTGGTGTCTGAGGTATCCCAGGAATAACTCATCCAGGTGATTTTAGCAGATGTTTGAGAGGCCAAGCACCATCTGTTCAACAAAGAGATGTAGTGACAGTTGGAACTGTGGGCCACATGATGTGTTCTGTGTCCCACAGCCCCCTGTTGTGCCACAGGGCTGGATGGTACAACACAGCTTCTGTGCAGCAGTTTTCTTCAGCTGAACTGCATTAAGCAAACTATCAGGCACCATGAGATAATATGTCAGAACTTGACTGTGAGAGCTCTCTGTGGGTATTCAGGGAATTATAATAGCTTTGTCAGGTCAGGGTCTGAAAGCTGTTAAGTCTGACCTCACTTGATCACCTGTAGTTATGTAATGTTGGTACAAGGGCTGCTCTGAAAGTAATGCCTCCTGTTTTATTATGTTGGCCCACGACGTCAGAGGTGGATGTTGGTGGTATGGCAGTAGAGGTTGAACGTTCCTACCAATGTTCCATTCCATTTTGCTGCCATGTGACAGATGGCAGCAGAGAGGCAGTCTGACAGAATGGTGTCTGATACGGAAGTGCAGATGAGGCAAATGTGTATCACTGAATTCCTCCATGTAGAAAAAATGCCACCCACTGACATTCATCAACACTTGCTGAATATTTATGGAGACCAAACAGTGGATGTGAGCGCAGTAAGGGATGGGTGGTGCGTTTCAGCAGTGGTGACAGCAATGTGAAAGACAAGTCATGTTCCAGATAGCCGTGCAGATTTTTACGAGCGCGGCATGCAGGCTCTTGTTCATTGCTGGTGAATATATACAGCTAATAGTGGTGCCTGTGTTAAAAAATAGTGTTTTGTAGCCAATAATTTTCTCTATCAAATAGTGTTATCATGCTCTTTGTATCTGTTGTAGTTTCCATGAAAATAAATAGGAAGCATTACTTTTGGAGAGAACTATGTATTCTATTTTGTTGTGTGATTTTTTTTATGCTCCTTGCTCCTTACTTCTGAGCAAGGCTCATTTTTGCCATCATGAGTCTTCCCGAGCAGGACAAGCAGGGCCAATTCATGTCCACCTTCTCATCTGCGTGATCTCTTGCAGGAATAGTCTTGGGTGAGCCACAACCTTCATCTCAGGAATTGTGCTTGTAGCCAGTAGTGGCACTACCTCTAGACAACTTGCATATGGATGCCCACTCCTGGACTTACATAATTCAGCACAAAACTGAAGTGACCATACTGAACAGCTGTCCCTCTCTATTCCCCGGATCTCTAGAGGCTCAAGCACCAAATAAATCATCCGAGAGTGAATGGAGAGATTTGGGAGGTGATCCCGCCCCTCTGTTCTGCACTGGTGAGACCTCACCTGGAGTACTGTGACCAGATGTGGAGTCCTCAGTGCAGGAGAGATGGGGACCTGTTGGAACAAATCCAGAAAAGGACTGCAAAAATAGTCCAGGGGATGGAACATCCCTACGAGAATAGGCTGACAGAGCTGGGGCTGTTCAGCCTGAAGAAGAAAAGGCTCCAGGGAGACCTGAGTGTGGCCTTTCAGTATCTAAAGGGGAGCTGTAAGAAATAAGGGGACAGATTCTTTAGCAGGGCTTGTTGTGATAGAACAAGGAGGAATGGTTTCTAACTAAAAGAGGGGAGATTTAGACTGGATAGAAGGAAGAAAATTTTAACAGTGGGAGTGGTGAGGCACTGGAACAGATTGCCCAGAGAGGCGATGGATGCCCCATCCCTGGAGACACTCAAGGTCAAGCTGGATGGGGCTCTGAGCAATCTGATGGAGCTGTGGGTGTCCTTGTTCATTTCAGGGGAGTTGGACCAGGTGATCTTTAATCGTCCCTTCCAATTCAAAAGATTCTAAGATTCTATGATCTCTGTATTTACTGGCCAGTGCAATTTGAGGGATATGGCATGGACAACAAAACTGGAAATATAGCTGTTGGATATGCTCTCACTCAGCAGGCAGAAGTGTGGCTGCACTCCAGCTCTAATTTAGCCAGTAAGGATATCAAAGCATTACACATCTTTGTAGCAGAGGCTTCAGCCACAGATATTTGGTGCTCATGGAGGTTTTTTCCAGCACATGCCATAACATTGTATCTTCCATGTTACTGGTTCATGACCTAGTTAGAATAAAGCTTGCTTTCAGAGATCTGCAGTCATGTTACCTCACCGTATTTCAGGTGCAGCCTGAGGAGGAAAGCAGCTAAGGAAAATCTGCACATCTAGGAGTTATTTCTGTGGCATGAGATTTCCCCTGGTTATTCACCATGTTGGTGTGGTTTCCTTACTGCTCTGCTCAGGGCTGTGCCAGGAGGCATGCACTAACCCCAGCTTTGAAATGTCACAAAGCAAAGAGGTGTGCCAAGACACATGGGGCAGTGCTAACGGTGGAGGAATTGACCACAATATGCTAATTTCCTGCACTTTCATCATCACCAAGTCAAATGTTATTTTCCAGCAATATAAGAGTGTCACTGCAGAATTATCAGAGAAACAATAGCTCTCTGTGTCCAGAGCAAACAATTTGATGGTGGAGATGTCTACATATAGACTGATGCAATGCTGTGTAATTAGAGCTTGCATGCTTCCACTCTTCCTATTAAGTTCTATCGAGTTGGACTTACAAAAACACCCACAAGACCCAAGTGATTATCAGGAAAATGATCGGTCTTTTTCACACGGAACAGAAAGCAAAGAAGGCAAGTTTAGTCAAGGCCAGCTCTAGCCTATTTGTTTTGCTTCCATCATTGTAAACACAATATTTGTTCAATACTCACTGTACCTGACCAGAGGCTTCTACCACTTTGAAGACATGCCATGCACATTATTGGATAAGGATGAGAAGTCTCTGCTCCCCCAGTCCCCTAAGAAGTAGGGGTAACAAGTAACGTTGAAGGATAGCCTGTGAAGAACTGCGGTGCTTGTCTACACTGCATTTCTCCTCCATGAAATAAGTTAATCACCTTGAAAATAAAAAGCCAGGCCACTGTCTAGTCCTGCTGCCAGTGCAGTGCTTGGGGCAAGGCTGTGTTAGATTTAACTGGTAGATTATGGATCATAGTGAGCATTTCAGCAGCTCCACGCCTGGGCACATTCAGCTCATTCTTACTGACACCTCATTTTGAGAAAGCTTCTTGGACTCATCTTCCAGAAAGAAAAATTAAAGCCTGAAAACCCTGGTGAGTGAAAGTGGACACAAAGCTTTCCAGCTGTGTTCTCACCTTCTCTGAGCAATGGTTTACACCTCAAGTCATCTATCAACCCCCATGACTCTCTGGCAGACTGTCTGCATTTGATGTGTTTCAGAAATTTTTCATTTTATTTTTTATGCCTTTCAGAAGTTGCTTTGCAGAATCTCTCTTGGCTTGTGTTATTACAGCCTGGTTGTTAACTTGCCAGAGCACATGATCACTTCTTTCCTTATTCGGACACATTTTATGACACTGGGACAAAATAAGAACTGCGACAACTTCACCTACTCACCTCCTTGCACTTCCCACACCAACAAGGTTCCAATCAGATACGATCACTACTCACATGCAGACATTTTTTAGAATTGTGCAATTAAAGGTGCTTTCTTTTTTTAAAGATTTTTTTTCCCTTCTGCAGAAGATGAGTGAATTATGTGTTTTTGGAAGTACTGGCTATTCATTTTCCAGAGAAGTGCCTGCAGAGACACTTTAGGCTGATGTCTGTAGTGTTAAATTAGTTTGCTCCCTGTTTCACACTAGGCTTCTTGACTCATCAAATCGGGGGTTAAGTATTTAGTATCTTTGGCAAGGAAAACCAGGCATGGCTGAAACGACAGTTCACTGATCATACAGTCAGCAGAGATGGGCTGTGCAGGACTAGGCTACCTTTGCCCCAGTCAATCTCTGACATTTGTCAACAATTTATGGGCTGGTTCGGCCCGGTTCCGTGACTAGCGGGGCGGAGGGATTTCACAAAATCTGCGCCTCCGGAAAAGGGAAACAGGGGACCCCAAAATAATTAAAAAACAGTGGCAACGATCTGAGTAGAAACAAACTAATTTACTAAATATAGTATCGGAATGCAAGATAACACACTATAATACAATATAATTAGAATTGAAGCTAATAAATCAAATATAATGAGAGAGGGAGATTGTCCAAAAGCTGGATAGGCCTCACCATAACGCTGAGGTGAGATGTGCAGTCCAGTCGAGCAGCAGGGAGAGAGGCTGACAAAGAAGAGCCAGTCAGATGACCTACCAAGGCCTTATATCTGTTCCCCCTGAGCAGAAATGATAACAACACAGCGAACAGTCTTCTGGGGAATGTAGTTCTTCTCTTCAGGGACAGGTACCCAGAACACTTTAACTTTCAGTGCACTACATGATATTATGATATGGAATACGGATAACCGAAAATCATAAAACCATGACACATTAAGTGCTCATACAGCCACATGCCTCCTCAAGACTGGTGCCTGTACTCAAATTTTGATGTCTGCAAAATGAGTGCAAGGTCTGAGAAAGGTCCTGAGAAGTCAGAAGTAGCTTTGGGAAATGTCCTTGCTCACTTTCCTCTGCCATGCTCCATTCACATGTAAATGAGTTACAATTCCCTTTCCAATCAGCATCGTGCTTTTATGTTTCGTTATTGAAAATGTGTGACGAACCCCATCCCATAGACAGCCAGCAGCAGAGGCCCTGACCCTGGGCCCCAGTCTGTTCTGCTCCAGAGGAAGCTCGCCTGGGCCTTCCATCTACTTTGGACCTGGCCAGGCCACCTATGCAGCCTTGTCTTCTGCAGATTTATTTAGCCCAGAGAAGCCTGTGGTCTGTCTTAAAGCTGAAGAAGCCTTTTTCATGTATGTCTTTATGTTTTACATTGGAGTGACTAGGCCAAAAAGGGTTAGGCGCTCTCATGCAAAGGGGGAGAGGAGGTTTCCAGGGTCTCCGTGAGGGCCCTGGCAGCTCACATTTTGGGCACAGAAGCCTGATCAGGAGGTACTGATGTGGTTCCTGTGTTAGCTGCCACTGCAAGAGTCAATGTCAAAGGGTGGGGTTCAGAAGATCTGGAAGGTTAAGTCTTGTTGTGATAGCTCAACAGGCAGTGGTGTTCTGGAATCCCTGCATACACAGTGCAAGGTGCACGGGGCTCCAAGGCAGCGAGAGGCAGAAATGTTTGTCCATCCTGCAGGACCTTCGTGGATCTGCTTTCTACCTCAGCGATGTTCAACCCATCACTGAAAAAGTTCAAGTGGTTTAAGGGAGCTGGCTATCACTGTATGACCAGGCAAAATCTCATCAGATTTTGCCTATGTGGTGTTTTTTTTTTTTTCCAGCTTTTTTTTTTCTGATTTTGCTTGTGGATGATGTGGTTGGCATTTAAGGGAAAGTGAATTCACTTGGAAGAGCCTCCAGGCCAGGGAAGACAAAAACATCACAGGTTCTCACTGTGTTTATCAAGTAGTGGTCCCAAAAAATGACAGAATGACAGCCCTTCCAAACGTTGTGGCATGGCATGACATAGTATCATATGGCATGGCATGATGTGTCAGGGCAAGGCAAATCAGGAATACAGATACAGGAGTACTGTCGGGTCTTTTCTTGACTGGAAGGAGTTTGTGCTGCATAACCTCACTGCCTTGTTTGGTGGACAACACTCAGAGTTTTGCAGAATGGTGCTGCAGATCTTGAACATCAGAAAGACTATGTCCTGTAGTTGCCAATAGAGTGGTGTAAGACATAGAAAATGCACAGATGCGAAGAGCTGTGTGGCAAAGCTGTGCTGAGGTACAGTCTCTCCTGTTCTCCACCTGGCTGTGGCCAGCCTGATGCTTAGAGCAGTGAGAAGGCGATCAGTCTGCCTTGCCTGGTTCAGGCAAAAAGACCATAAGTACACTAGTTCTACTTGCTAATTCTCAATTAAGGATCCTTAAGTAGTATATTCCTGTGAAAGTTTGCCCATCTTCCATTGAAGAACTCTTAAGGCAAGTCCTCAAGAGCTCATCTCCAATGTCCTTGCTTAAAACTATTTTGTATTCCTGGAATTAGAGCCACAAAGTGTTAACATTGTAAGTTGTAAGTTTCCTGAAAGTTGACCTTTGTCAACTTTGTCAACTTTGCCTTGAAGAATTATAATTAATAATGTTTTACGATTTTCAGTTTAATCTGAATTTCTCATCTTTGTCAGAAACTTCAATCCTAATTCCCTCTCTGGCAAACCAGAGTACACACAGAGCAATTGTTCTGATTCAATGGAGTTGCGATAGCAAAATGTAGCCGAGAACAGTTTCTGGCTCTTCAAACCAATTCTACAGTTGCTTCATATATCCCCCCTGCAATGCTATAAATATTGGTGCTATTTTAGGCTAATGGTGTTTCTTTCTATAAGCCTAGCCCCATCGGAAGCCTCCTGCCCATATTTGGATATGTAACAAAGGACAAATATGATCTTTTTTTAATTCCTTTTAAGTTGTTAAACTTCAACAATAATAAAGGTATTATGTGGAGTCATCTCAAAAATATATCCCATATATCATCCTGAGATAAAGATCTTCGTCTGAGACTTTGTCTGAAAAGGATAATGTTTCACTCCTGGCGCCTGCGAGTCTACTCTTTCTAGCATAATACATATTTGTTATACAGTTACTAGACCTGCCTAGGTACAATGCCCAAAAATCAGTTTGCACTATTTTTTTTTCTATTAACAAAGATCAGCCCATTGCCTTTTTCTCTCTGTGGTGAATGCTTACCAAAACTTTGGGAACTGGTGGAGGCAGTAAGAAAAAGCCTATATCCCCAGGTGCTATCCATGGAGCACAGAACGGCCTGTAGTCATAGAGCAATTTTGGTATGCTTTAAAATACCCACATAGTCGTTTACTTTGGTGGAAATTAGGGGAATGGAAATTAGGATATGCCTAGGTCTTGCAGGAGAGTCAAATGAGAAATCAGTTTATGCAGAGGTTAAAGCTCTGTTGGAATTATCCTTAAAATTTTATTGAATTTAGGGCAAATGGAAAGCCCCACACCCCAGCATTCAGACAACACCAAAACATTGCTGGGTGTGTTCTGGGTAAAAAATATTTGGGCGTTTTCATTTTATGTTAAGGTGTTTTCATTTTGGTGTTTAAGAAATTCTCTCAGATACCAGACATAAATACATACCCATGTATGTACAAAATAAAAAGGATGAAACTAGAGCAAGAAACCATAGGACTCATAAAGGCCTAACCCAAAGATACTCAAAGGGAGTCCGCCAAGATTTGCTCTTGCAGCCTCATTGGCTGGCATGTCCCCTGCAGCCAATGGAATGCACCATTGAGGATGCTCCTTTGGGACTGAGGGGTTCTGGGGGTGCTGCTGACAACCAGCCCCACACAGTCGCTGCACCAAGCTCATCCCATGAGATCCAAGCCCTGTGCTGTGTCTGTGGTATGGCTTGCCTCTACTCTTCAGCCAGATCCAAGAATCATAAATATATAAACAAGGTAAGAATATAGAACAAGCAGTTAAATGTGGTATACTGAAGCTAAGTTAAATATGGTAGCAGATTTTGCAAGTTAAAAAAAAAAAAAAAAAGTACTAGAGGTTTCTTGTTTATCATGTATGAAGTGTACTATTTGGTGAGTAGTTTCCAAAGCTAATAGCTTTAATAAACTCTTTATAAACCAGGGTGCTTATCTCCTTTATGCTAAGGGCCAGATGGTACCATCTGATTCGCACTGCAGATTTCTGCAATTTGGCTTCATTAATGTGGCAGACAGCACTTTCCACACCTCACAGAGGTATGTTCTCATCTTCCAGAAATGGTGCAGCTCTGGAGCCATGTGACTCCCCTGTTTGCATTGGAAGGATCCTTCACAGGGGTGTGATTTCAGCAGAAGGAGGTGAAACAAGCCAAAAAAATTAAGCTGCATGATAGCACTAGAAAAAGCAGATCTGGAGGAAAAATTGAGCTCAGGTTAATGCTGACCTTAGCTTGGAAAATCATATGCTCTCCAACATCCACATCTATACAGCCACTAGGGAGCTGCCTGGTTACATGTGATTTTACCCATCTGTTATTTAAATCACACACCCTAGCGCATACCCTGGAGCTTGCAAAAATGAAGTGGATCAGTGTCATCCCATGGATACTTTTTCTATAAACAGCTGAAGGACCTGGATCAGGAAGTTATCCAGACAGAATTACACTCCTGACTCCCTTGGTCCAGAACACTGTCTCCAGAACTGGGGTGATGAATATCTGTTGGTTTCCTTCTCTGCCTCAAAAAGCAGCCGATCACTGCTGCAGTGCTGTTTCTTCAAAGGAAACTTACTTCCTTGCTCTCATAACAATCTCCATTGGGGCTGACTTGCAATAGTTGGTCTGCTTTAGTATGTCATGGTAAGACTCTCTAAAAATCTGGAAGTGACATCTGACTGATGCGCATCAGGGAATTCCCTGTAATATTTTATTTTCCTTGTTATCTCTTTCCACCTGCATTGCCTGTAGTTTAATAGCGAGACAGGGAAAGGTAAGTGTCTTACTAGGTTTCAGTCAATTTTCTTTTGAAGGTAAATATTCAGTCAAGTGTCTTGTTTATCTCTGAGTTCCTTGTACTTTTTTTCTACTTGACTTTCTTATTACTGGTTGTTCTCAAACCTACCAAGTAACTTCTTTTTGCATTCTCTAACCGAATGCTGAAAAAGTCATTGTTTAAAACAAAACTTTTTATTTTTTTTTTGGCAGGTGTTACATATACTGATTTTTATTACATTTACATAAATTGGAAAAAAAAAACATTTCTAAGTGGTATGTTTGGTTTCAGAAAAAAATGTGAAAAGTGTGCTTTTTGTTTTACAGTCATTTATCAAAAAGATATGATTCAGAATATGTTTCCAAGTAATTTGGGCTTAATTGAAGTTGCCGTTATTCAGTGAATAGAAAAAGTATTTAGCCCTCAAACACAGCAAACTCACTGCAACAGATGACAGTGGCAGGATAAGATCGGACGTTGCTGTTGGCTTGTTGATGGGCCTTGACAGTATGAGGTGCAGGTGTGATTCCTTGGAGACTGGGGAGAGGAGAGTTTCCTGTAAAGTAGGCTGAGAAGTCATGATCTGACTTACGGAAATATCACCAGGAAGCCAAAGTTCATTATAGGAGAGGGTGTAAAGAAAGAAATTCTGAAGAAAAGGGAACTGGGATATGGATGTTAGGATGACTGATACCCTTTTCATTTACATTTTTGTCCTTGATATATGTCACTAGTTGATGTGTCAAGGTTGCAGATGTCTAACAAAAGTCTCTGTACACCCGGAAATCCCCTTAGCAACTGCCACAGTGGGAGGACTCTTCATGGTGCTTGATAAGCTGCTATGCTTTACTCCACTGGCACACACTTAGCCCAGAGAGAAGCTGTTCTCATCCACTATTGTCCAAAGTGAGGCACTTCTGAGCTCAGCACTCCTCCCAGACCCTGCAATTCCTTTTATTTATACAACTGAGCAACTAGCTGTACATAACCGAAGCTCGTCCAAATGTGGAACTGCCGTGCAGCTTTGGCATGCATAACAGACGAGGTATGGTTTCCTGATTCTTGGCCTGGTTCTGCAAGGTTTTAGCTGTCATGGTTTAAAGAAAATCCTTTGGGTGTTTTAATAGTGAGACAAATACTTTGCATTTCCGTTTTCCGGAGGGAAATTGACATTGTATTTTCCTTTCATCATCAAAGGAAAATACAACCATCTCTTAAGTTGTCCTTACACAGTTCTGGACATGGTGGAAATGAAAGAAAATAAATATTCCTCTGTGAAAGGTAATTTGTAGAGGGGCCATTTCAGTCCAAAGCTCTATGGGGAGCATCCCTGGTGGGATTTCAGCCTGGCCACCCTCACCAGGTGTTGGCCCAGCATGGCCATGTGGGCAGCACATCTGATAAAGACTTAGAGTTCCTGTGTAAGTGAATAGCACAGGCAAGAAGTCTGATGTGGGGCCTGCTGCACGCTAAGAGCTGGGCTTGTTTCCAAGCTGGAGACTCAAACCAAGGCTATGTCAACTCTGTATAAAAACAGCACTATACTGCATGTTATCAGGAACTATCAGCTGAATCAAATAAATCTTATGGGAGCTTTAATGCATTCTGGCAAGAAATATTTCCTACCTTGTTGGAAAAGAAATCCATCCTCCTGCAATTTTTCTTTTCTCTTGCATAAATTCAACAACTGAAGCAACACATTGGTCGAAACTTATGAACATGCAGCTCATTTTCCAGTAAATCAATGTTACTGGATATTACAGGAGGACTAAGTACTGACACATCATCATCTCAGAGCCGGTAGAAGAAAATATCATATAAAATAAGGTTCTGTGTGAAAATAGTCGTGGAGGAGTGATTATTCCTTCTAACGACTCATGAGGAAGGGGATGTCCAGTGACTAACAAATGCAGATTTAGAACAAACATAATGAGGAAGTATTTCTTCTTGAAAAGTTAGTCATGGAAGTCACTGTAACCAAATTATTTGGAAACTTAGGTGGATATAGTGGGTATAATCTTTCAAAATAAATAAATAAATAAATACTTTTTAGGTTCTTTGGTTGTTACTGAACACAGTGATCCTTTAGGACAATAAGTTTCTATGTGGCAGAGACAGAGAAGGTGATACCAAGCAAGTAGTTGCTCTACATTGGTGGGTTTTTTTGAACATTCATTGCCAAAGCAACTGCTGGTTTCCCATCCTGGAGATCAGTTACAGACCATGGGGGCAACTGTACTAATTCTGTATGGCTGCTGTGGTGTTACAGACATTTCAACTGTATTACAAGTGGAAGAAACGCCTCAATGACCTTGTCTGGTGTGTTTAAGTTGAAGGAAGATTCTAGGCATGTGAGAAATTTACATCCCTGTGGAGTAAATGTATCCATACAGGAGAGGAGAGATGATGCTCAGAGTACACTGAAGAATAGACAGGTCAGTCTACAATCAGACCTATGGTCAGTAGTAACATCAGCAGCTGAAGTCCTCTGCTTAGTCAGGAAGGATAACACTGAGAACAGCCACATAACCTTCTGCATGGCACCCTACTTGCATGCTCTTAGTGCTCTTGTCTGGTTGCTGTGCAGGCACTTTGAAGAGGAGACAGCCAGCCAGTTGGGAAGCACGCCACTCACCATCCAGTCTCATCCTCTGGTGACGCTTGGGGGAATAGCAGCCAATGAACTTGCTGTGAAAGTTTTGTTTTAAGAGTATTAATCACCACTTCATCTGTAGCAACAGCACTTCTGTACGTGATGTCCTCCATGTCATTGCCAGTCCTCTGAGTCATCAACTCATGAAGGAAATGACTTTGTTTTCTTTTGGCTCTCAGCTAAGCATCCAACATAAGCACTTTCTTCTGGTCCACCTGGCCTCATCTTAGCTTTATTTAAAGTTTTCCCAAGGGCTTGTTAAAATCATGCTTATGTTTTCTTGCCTTATGTTTGTGTAGGTGATGGGGAGCAGAAATTTCCTGTGTATGCTTTTTTGTAAAAACAACATTTGGAGAATCATGGAAGTGTTCTCTTACCTTAAATAAATTTCTCAAGCTTTCACATAGCCTAAAGAGAACCATAGTGAAAGTGTATTAAAATAAAAATGCTTCCCATTTCCCTGAGCCCATTTACACTTTGAAGAGATGGAGAATGCTTGTTTGTCTGTTCAAAGACTTTTGATTTTGCTAGCACTCACCCTCTTGGTCCCACAGCTTGATCATATATGGCTGCTGTTTTTGAAATTGAAGATGTTGCCAGAGTAAGTTTCAATCGGTCTCAGACCAGAGATGTATCTGTGAGCAGTTACGGGCTGTGTTAATATCAAGGTGCTTCAAGTGCGAATACTAAATCTGAAGGTGGACAGATCAACAGGGGAAAGAAAGAAAATAAAGCACAGTGTCCCTTGCTTCAGTGTGGAGTGAGATCCAAAGGAACAAAGGAAGATCCATCATGGATTTTGTTTATGGGGACGTCTCAACTATTTGGTCAGTAGTGAGACTGTTCATCAATCAAACAAAAACAGAAGACGTAAAACCATATCAGGGAAATGGTTAGTGTGTGTTTAAATCTCACATGTCCAGCTAATACATTGAGGCCTTGGAGCATGTCCAGAGAAGGGTAACAAATCTGTGAAGGGTCTGAAGCAAGTCATATGGGAAATGGCTGAGGGAGCTGGGATTGTTCAGTCTGGAGAAGAGGAGGCTCAGATGAGACCTTGCTGCTCTCTACAGCCACCTGAAAGGAGGCTGTGGTGAGGTGGAGGTCAGCCTCTTCTCCCAGGTAACAGCAATAGGATGAGAGGTAGTGGCTTCAAGTTGCATCAGGGGAGGTTCAGGTTGGATATTAGGAACAATTTCTTCTCAGAAGTAGTGGTGAGGCAGTGGCACAGGCTGCCCAGGGAGGTGGTGGAGTCCCTGGAGGTGTTCAAGAGCTGCGTGGATGTGGCACTGAGGGACATGGTCAGTGGGCATGGTGGGGGTGGGCTGATGCTTAGACTAAGTGATCTTAGAGGTCTTCTCCAACCTTAAAGATTCTGTGATTCTAATGGTAAGTTTCAGTGTTATCCTGAATAGAGGTCATTTAAAGCATATTCTTGAGTTCTTTCTTACTTGAAACCTGAATAAATTATCATTTTTTACTAAATTCTGTAACAACAAGATTCTTTTCTGGGTTACAATCTGTAAGTCTTAACACTATTTTCAGTGTTGTAAAAAAATACAACCTGACCTCAGAGTTCAGTCTAATATTTCAAAAGCAGTTTGGTGGTAAAGCAGATTTTCCTTTCTGTTTTTCTTTTTGGATGCAATATTAAATGCTTGAGAACTGGGACAAATGTTAGTCCTTGCACCATCCTGTCTATCACCACTTCTTCCAGAGTTACAGAGACTTGAAGAGATTGGTTTAAAATACTAGCATTCTGTCACTCCACTTGTTTTTGTTGGCCTGACAAGCCACCAGCTGCTGAAGTTTGTTGTCATTTCACAGGCATCTCTTGAGGTATTTAAACAAGATTTTTAGTAATTCAGCACCCTGACTTTTCTTAAATTACGAGGGCTGCTCCGAAAGTAATGCCTCCTATTTTATGATGTTGGCCCACAACATCAGAGGCCCGTGTTGATAGTACAGAAGTAGGGGTTGAACCTTCCTACCAATATTCTGTTCCGTTTTGTTGCGGTGTGACAGATGGCAGCAGAGGGGCAGTCTGACACAATGGCGTCTGACATGGAAGCGTGTATGAAGCAAAGGTGTGTCACTGAATTCCTCCATGTAGAAATAAATGGCATCCACTGACACTCATTGACACTTGTTGAACATTTGTGGAGATCAAACATGAGTCTGGTAAATGCCTGCAGGGAAAGGACATGCTGGCTCATGGCAGCACCCATCAGTGCATCCCTTGCAAGGTTGCTGCTTTGTGGGGACCATAAGTAGCTAGGTTGCAACTAACTTTAAAGCCACGATCTACACATCATGCTGTGCTAAGATTTCCACAAAACCACATACGATGATCTGAACAAGAGATAACTTATTAAGAGAACAATGGCTTCCCCCATTTCCTTAGTAATAAATACAGTGATTGAGAACTACAGTGCCTAAGTTTGGAAAAGCACTTCACTTATTTGGTAAAGATAAAAATAATGCTGTCATTAGAAAATATTCCCATATTTTCTTCACGCACTTGTGCTGACTGCCCACATATAGCCTCATCCTCCCCATGGTTTGGCTCCCTATGCACAAAAGCAGAGGGTGATAAAAGACCTGTCCTACATGATTTTTATATTTAATCTGATTTTATTTAAGAAAGCCTGTGTGTGGTGGTGTTTAGGATAGTGAGGCAACCGTTCAGCATTGACGGTGGAGGCTGGTGATTTTGAAGTTAAGCATGTGCCTCATGCCAAGAGCTAGAATGCCAAAATTTGGCACTGAGACAGCAAAAGCCTTAAATGACTTGGGCTGTTCTACTTGCACTGCAGCTGGGCCTATGAAAATTCACTATTCACACCTGGCAGTTGAGATAATTGTACTATCTCTTGCAAAAATATAATAGGTGCATTGTTTGACTTTTGAAGAGCAGCAACAAAGTGCAATTGCTGAACTGAGATGTCAGCATAAGAGAATAAAAGTACTGAGGTGAAGGCTTTGATGTGGGGGAGGACAGTGGCACAGACAGCAAGCATTGGACTCCATCCACTTTGTACCTCTGAATATATTCTTTACGTTGCAAATCTCTGTCTTAAATGCAAATAATGAGTTAAACACATTCTGTTACATTGCTGCCTGGTGAAGCTGAAAACCAACACACAAAAACAGGTTGCACTTGTACAAACATACCTTTTCATGTAATAGAGAGATTCAGTAGCAACAGTTTCTATGCTTCCAGAAGATCAAATTGGCCTCCACTTACTGTGATAATTACGATGTCTATGTGGCAGCACCTGTGTGAGAACTGAGGATTTGCTGTGCTGAACCCTCTGCAAATCTCAGCAGACTCTTCCCCAGAAGATTTATAGTCTCTGAACTTTAGTAAGCAAAGCTACGCCTATTAAAGAATTTTTTTTTTTCCCTCAAAAACTGGCTGTAGTTCAGTGGGTACAAAAACTGTGTGGGGGTTCTCTCAATTATTTAAATTCAGTGGTAAAATTATGAATACAATCTTCCTGGTTGTACGCCAGGCTCCAGCAGAATGAGATCTGTTTACGCAGAATTTTCCCTCAGTATCTTTGAATCAACATCCAAAGGTATCCTTTCAGTTCAATTAATGTTGCTTCCTTGGCATATTAAATGTCTGAAAGATGAATGAAGGCAAAGGGATCAAATAGAGAATATGGTTAAATGATATGGTAGGTATGAAAGAGTTTTCTTTGCCAAAGGTCTTCTAACATCTCTGTGAGCGTTACAGTCTGGCAGCAAAGGGGTAGGGAGTATTAACATTTGTATCAATTCATGCGTTTTCCAGTCTTCCACTTGATGCCTGGCAAGGAGTCTCCAGCCTCTTTTGCAATGTAGCCGCATGCACCTGAAATACCACAGGGGCACTCCATATGCCAACCACCATCTACGTGCTAGCAGTGTACCTGATCAAATATTCATCCCTGTGCTGGAACAAAAGTTTTACTTGGTTTTTCAGCACTTGCAAGCCAAGAAGGTTTCCAACATGTTAGTAACTAATCCGTGTGCTAGCAAGTGGGCCTGCATTTTAATAATTGCAAGGCAACCACCAGGTTTTGAAGCAGGAGAGGATTTAGAAAGACTAAGTTCTGACAAGCATCCTGGTGAGGAAAGGAATTCAAGACAGTTGTGAGCTATAAATATTCATCTCTGACTTTCCAGGCATCTGAGAGGCTTTACTCTGGGAAAATCCTCAATGGAAGAAAGTTCCTTCAGGAGCCATCACCACCAGATTCACATTGCACAAACATGAGAGTTTGCAGGATGTTGAGCCTTAAAACGTTATATATGGGAAGATAACTATTGGGATTAGAACTGTTTTTGACCAGCTGGTAATGGAGATAAAACTATTGACAGTTCTGTCAGCAACTATTTTAAAAAGACAGATGAGTATATGCTCACTTCTGACAGCCTATTTGTAAAAGTCTAGCACAATCACCATGCCATTTCAGTCTAATCTCTGAACACCTGCGTCAGAATTTTACTTTCATTTAGCTCATCAGGACGTTCCAAAATCTATGCATCAGGAAGATGTCTAGAGTGGAATGGGCTTTGTGGCGGTACTTTTTCATCTGCTGAGGTGCTCTAGTTCATGGTAGTACCTGGCTCACAGGAGTGAGCGATGGTCCAGCTGTACCCAGCCGCCCTCTGGCACCCAACCTGAGCAGGGACAGCCCAACCCTGGCAGCGGCACTTCCACTGCACTAGCAGAGAGGGGAAAAAAACAAAGGCAAATATGAAACAAAAGTTAATTCTCTGGGAGCATGTCACTACCATTTGGGGTGGGGAAAAGAGTACGTGGATGGCAGGAGAGGAGCAAGTGCTAAAGCAAAAATTACTACCAACAAAGATAGCAGCAGAGATAGTGTAGTTTAACCACAGAATCCACAGTACGTAGCTACTGAGCGTGCCTCAATTATAACCACAAAATACAGAATCTTTAACCACAGCAATCAGATGATATAGCCAATATTCAGCACAAGGATCTACAACGAACTCCTTGAACAGTGGAAATCAATTTCAGGGACACTCATTTCAGATGTTTGAAAACATCCACTCAGAGCAGTGCCTCCTCACCACATGAATGGCCGAGCTGCCTTTTTCTCAACAAAAGTTGTAGCAGATAAGTTTATGGCCTGTGATGCTGCAGAAAAGGATCAAGACCTGAAGCACAGTTATGGCACTGCATTATGAACAACATATGCTTTGCCACAGGGGTTACTCTGAACAATGAACTCTCAGTCTTTTGGGGAATATATGTGCTTCAGACAGACAGCTGGTCAGAAATAACGTCCTGAGGTGCACATCTGTCCTCAGATAATTAACTTGAGTTGGTTCTAGACCTTGTTAGAGACCCCAGCATGAGTAGGCCATGAGTGAGCTTCAGGTTTCAGATCATGAATTTGGCCCACAGGCCCCCTTTACTTCTCTCAATTTGTCTTTGGCCCAATGAAGCTCAGCATGCAGCTCTGCTCCCAGCTTCGTGGTGGACCACTCTAGCCTCTCTCCATGCTGGTTTTGTGCTGCATTTTCTAGCTACAATGCTCTATGTGAAATTATGTTCTTTGGGAACATGAGGTCTGTTGTGCTCAGCAACAGTCAATGTAAATATTTTAAATAGTAATGGGAAGCTTTTCATAGTCTTCAAAGCACTGATCTAAAACTTCCAGCTGCAAATCTCATGTGGTTTACATTAGAACATGATGCTATTGCAAGTTGGAATGTAAGGATAGTTCTAGTAATAAAAGGACACTGTTTCTACCTATTTAAAACTCACTGTATCTTCTTACAGAACAAGATCATCATTGTTCATAATGGATTTCTGGAACTCGTGTTGAAGAAATTTGGGCCTTTCATGACCTTTTCTTACCTGAAGCAGAGCACTTTCTGAAGTTAAAGGCAAACATTACTCACTCTGTATCTCAGATATCAGAAATGCCAGATATTGCTTTGTGTATTCTTTGTTCTTTTTTTCATTGTATGATTCGTCTTCCTGTGCCTCACGGCAGATAACAGAATACCTGGAAAAAAGCTGAGAAATACTTGTTGTCAAATAAAAACATCCACTAGATGTGAAACTTAATGTAAAAGCTGAGCAACTACAACTTAGGATAACCTGAGAGCCATTTACATATTTGTTGAAGAGTGCATTGAGAAATTTGAGCTAAGTTGTATCTATTGTAAACCAACCATGATTCATATAACAAATCAATAATGTATGTTTCCCCTCTCTCCCAGTCCATTGCTTCAGTTTCTGTGACCTGCTGCCAAAAGAGTTTTAAAAGGATGAAAGATGCTTTGTAAGTTAAGAACTATTAATGAGAACTGGAAATGGGATAGAATGAAAATATGTCTTCAGATGCTTTGAAGAAAAGGTCATCATGGTGGGGGATCCAAATTAAAAACAAACCTTCCTCTGGGGCACAGGCAGCACTGATCCATATGAGACAGGTGAAGAAACATGTATCTAAGATGCATCAGATAATGTGGGAATCTGTATTGTGCTAGTCAGTGCGAATGACAGGAAAGGATGGGGTGCTGCAGCACCCTCCTTTCTCACACAGACACTTGGGACATTCAGTCCCCAGTAAATACACAATTGTTTCTGGGCACAAACTGATGTAAGTTTACAGTTAAGCTCACTGAGATTGGCCCTCAGTGAGCTCAGGATCTCCATTCATCAAGGCAGACTTTGCCCAAGGGATAATTTGCCTCTGTTTGCATATAGGTGAATTGTGAGTATTGTTTCTGAAGAAATACATTTTACCAAGAAATTGATGGAACAAAGAAGTTAAAAAATGTGGGGAAACAGTCTTAAGCTGCACCACTGGACATTTGGTGTGAATTTTAGGAAGAATTTCTTAACACAGAAGCTGGTCAAACATTTGAATAGGCTGTCAAGGGAAGTGACAGAGTCCCCATCTCTGAAGATATTTAAGAGAAGTGTGGATGTGGCACTTAGGGATGTGGTTTAGTAATGGGACTTGGTAGGTCAGGTTGATAGTTGGACTTTGGTGATTTTGAAGGTCTTTTCCAACATAGATGATTCTGTGAGTCTATGAAAACATATGCCTCAAGAGAAAGTCTTCCATATATGTTTTAGGGGGAAGAGAGAGCTACACTAGTGAGTGTGTAGCCACGTGGTGAGCAACCATCACTGTGCTCAGGGCTCACTGCAGTCTGCAAGAACCTTGAAGAAAAGAAAGAGTGGAGCGGTGCTCTCATAATGAAAGTAAATCTGTTCTTCACACCATCAGATACAAATCTCTCATCAATGATATGTTCGTATCATTACAGTCTACAAAATAATTTGTGCCCCAAACCAGTCCTTCCTTTTCTTGATTTGCTCAAGCTCTCCTAAGTTGAACAGAGAGACTATTTGAAGTGAAAATATTGAGACAGTCCAAAGACAGGCATATGAAATCTTTTAGGAACAA
Organism: Pavo muticus; assembly: GCA_016647715.1. Classification (NCBI taxonomy): domain Eukaryota; kingdom Metazoa; phylum Chordata; class Aves; order Galliformes; family Phasianidae; genus Pavo; species Pavo muticus. The sequence goes on from JACDJE010000074.1 coordinate 1,161,062, forward strand.
GTATCAGGTCACATGCCCTCAGAGAAAGCTACCACCTCATTTCATCAGAAACATCCTCCAGTCCCATCAGCCGGGTCTCCAAGAGTCTGTCTCTACAAGGTGGGATGTGACTCCTTCAGAAGATTCAGAAGATATCCAAGTCCTCCATGCCCCAGGGATTCCTCTCTGGTTCCTTTGGGCTCTTCTGTGGCTGCTGAGATGCATCAAGGAATGGACCTGTTGGAGTGCATCGAGAGAAAAACCACAAAAATGGTCCATGGGATGGAACATCTCCTCTACAAGGACAGGCTGACAGAGCTGGGGCTATTCAGCCTGGAGAAGAGAAGGCTCCAGAGAGACCTGAGTGCAGCCTTTCAGTATTTGAAGGGGAGCTGTGAGAAATAAAGACAGATTCTTTAGCAGAGTCTGTTGTGATAGAACAAGGAGAAATGGTTTCAAACTAAAAGAGGGGAGATTTAGATTGGATAGAAGGAAGAAGTTTTTTACAGTGAGAGTGGTGAGGCAGTGGAACAGGTTACCCAGAGAGGCAGTGGATGCCCCATTCCTGGAGACGCTCAAGGTCAGGCTGGACGGGGCTATGAGCACCTGATGGAGGTGTAGGTATCCCTGTTCATTGCAGGGGAGTTGGACTAGATAGCCCGTAAGGGTCCTTTCCAACTCAAACGATTCTATCAGGATGCTGTGTGCCCATCACAGTGTTAGTGCAACCTGGTATGTCTATCAGTAGTGACACACGAGTTTCTATCCAGCCCTGTGTTCCCAGAAGGCCTCTACTCGTAAAATCTTTGTCAGACTGATTTGAAACACAAAAAAATAAGAAAGCTTCTCTGCTCCTCATTTCATCAAGTAAAAAATTTCCAAAAATTCAAAGGCAGTGTTTTATCCAACACCTAACCCAGCTGGGATCATGGACTATGGTAAAAATAACCAAAAAATATACATCTCAGACCTTGCAGCTTGATTTCTTGGCCAAAGCGCTCAAAATAAATTTGGAGTCAAATAAACACCACATAAGCACTCAAACTTGCACTCACTTCTCTTTATTTTCCTAAGGAAAGGGTAAAGTTCAGCTTTCAGAGTGCTGCCAGGCCCTTGCTGAGTCATGTACAGCTGCACAAGTGGATGTTAGGCGGGTGCCAGACCCTGCCCTGAAACTGGAGATCCTTCCGCACAGGTGCAGTGGCAAGAGCCACACTGAGACCCCGATCCCCTCCCGGTTGCCCCCACCACTGCCTGTAGTGCATTCAAGGCAAGTACTGCCTTTGGCAAGCCAAAAACTGAGGTTGTGGCTACTTGTGTGTACGTGTGGGACTGAGAGGAGATGGAAGTGAGGATTAATGCATTCCTTGGCCCCTGCAGAGGTCAGCAAGCATAAAAAATGGTAACATTGGAAGCAAAACACAACACAGAAGATATTCTTGCTCTGCACAATCAGTGGGCTCCAGCTCTAGTGATGATCAGAGCAAATGGTGTCTGTTTTTACAACGAATTTAACCGTGTGCACAAATGGTTGTATATACACACAAAAAACCTAGTTGATTCCCCTTCTCACCATTATAAAGCACTTTTACTCACCGCAATGGCCCTTCAGTTCAGTATTACAGACACAGCTGCTCACTGCTACTGTCCATTCCAGTATTTAAAAACTGAGACTTCAGGTTAAAAATACAGAACTGTTCACTAAAGAACTAAAATTTCATATGCTTCAAAAAAATGTCTTTCTCCTTTTAACACTGGATCTGTTTTTGCTGCATTGGCAAGACATGATAGTGCCTGGAAACATCTGTTGCTATGTTTATACTAGCAAGTAATTTGGTACAGTAGAAGATGTCAGTAGATAGAGCATTTGGTGCTGAGTCACATATCCACAATGTGCAGTTAGGGGCTCTACTTTGAGATATACTGGGTCTGGCTATAGAGACCAAGTGTCCCTATCATACATGTGGTTCAAAGCTGTCTTTGGGACTGGGTTCGGCTTCTCCTGACCAACCAGGGATTAGGGCACATTTGGTACACACCTGAGGCACAGCTTCCAGGTTAGTTGCCTCTGAAAGAAGTCCAGCTGCATGTGCTAAAAGAGAATCAAAAACAAAAAAGTGAATCAAAAACAATGTGCAGTAAGTGGAGATGATGAGAAATTTGCTTGAAAATTGCACTGCTGCCCCAAACCAAATTGCTAATGAGTATGCCGGTAGTGGAAGTCGTGGCTGGCTATGCTCAGTGGGTTCACAATTGCCACCCAGCAAGTTCACAGCATGAGTGTATATGATAAAGAACAAGAGAAAGAAAAGTAAGACTCTTGCAAAGCAAGTGGCTTGCCTGAGGTCATGCAGATCATCAATGGTTTCAGCTTGCTGCTTTGCCCATGTGTGTCTTCCAAGCTGGGCCAAGTTAGGAGCCTGTTGAACAGGCCAAAGAGTGGTGCTTGGGAAGGAAACATAAACAGGTGCCTTTCTGTACCAAGGATAGCAAATACTTCCATAGCATGCCTTTTGCCAATCATGTTGCCCCAAACTCCCAGGTTTATTCCATTTTCAAGCAGTGTGATATACTCTGATTGCCTAACCTGCTCCGGTCTGCTCGATCGTCTGTTCAGACTCATTCGGAAGCAGGAGTTAAGCCTTAAGCCTCAAGCCATGCCTAGCAAAACCTCTTCAAAAAACAATAACAGCAAGAACTAGAATCAACATTGCTTACCACAAGGCTGACACGCAGCAAAGTTGATCCTGGGCAAACCTGACAGCCATATTTCAGCTGTTGTCCTTATTCCATGTTTGTCTTATCAATATCTTCTGCCTTTTTTTTTGTGGACATATGGGTCAATGCAGGCATCACCAAACCTAGCTGCTACTATTTTGGCAGACAACTCATTCTTTTTTTCCAGCTGCCTGTTATCTAGGTTTATCTATGCAATCAGTGTTGGTCTTTGAGAATATTCTCACTATTCAAAGAAATGGATTTCTTTCCGTACAGTTGCTGCTCTCACTGTGGCTCAGTACTTCCCTGATAAAGCTAGGCAGAGAAGTGACACTCCGTGTCTTTGAATGGAGTAAAATAAATGCTGGAGTCTTAGTGGAAAGAGCAGATGAAAAGAGCTACAACAATAAATGAGGAGCTGAGAAACAGGTTGGTGCAGTTCACTGGAAATATTCCAAGCTTGCTAGAAACTTGGTTAGTAATTTCGAGATGAAGTCCCAGTACAGCAGTGAGGTGCTGCCATATTTACTTCCCTATTCAGGCACTGGATGTTCTCACTGCTCTGTTTATCACCTGGTTCTTCAGCTGGATTCCCCACTGACCTGGAAGGAGAACTGAGTTGAAAAACCTGACCCCATAAGACTGTGTGACACTCATTTTGTTAAGAGGATGAACAACTCCTTTCTAATGGTTGTCATATTTCCTTCAGGCAATTCCATCTCCCAGATTTACTCCAGTGAAACCATTTAAATAAAGTTTAAATCCTCCCTCATCACATTTGTTCATCTTATGAAAGGTCAACCATTATGTATTCAAAAGCACTAGTTGCCATTCAGTGCCAATCCATCTGTTCTTCTGCCCTTTCTCTGCAGTTACTGTCAAAAGCACTGTGCTGTGTTCTTTGCCCATTTGGCTTAGTTTGGTACAGATGGAGATGGTGAAAGCAGTGTCTCATGCTTATCTTCCAAGTCTCTTATTAGTAAGAAATCATTATTTTACTAATTCTCTTTCTGATTTGAAGTCATCCTTCACTAAGAAGGAAGAGCTGATGAATTTTGCTGATGAAGTTGTCCTCTTGATTCCTGTGGTACACATGCTCAGACCTGGTGTCAGAGCACAGGATCACCTCTTCCACAGTCAAGTATCTGTCAGGAGGGGAAGTACTGGGAATTTGTGTTTCCCTTCTCCTACCTGGTGTCTTTCAGAGCCAGGTTGAATGCTAAAGGAAAGGAAGGAAGGAAGAAAGGAAGGAAGGAAGGAAGGAAGAAAGGAAGGAAGGAAGGAAGGAAGGAAGGAGACAGAGTAAAATATTTATCTTCTCCTCCTCCATTTTGCACCTGTTTATCCCAACTCTCCTTTCTTGGCTTGTAAAACCTAATGCTTTTCCCATAATATGTGAACAAAATCAGCCTGTCTCAGTTTCTGAGAGATGATGAAAAAGAGAGAAAGCAAATGACTGGAACCACAGCCAGGGTGGGTTTTCAGTGAATGCTTGTCACTTGTTTTAGTAGGGCTCATTAGGGAAAGTGAGACTTGCTCAGCGCTTCAGTTTTTCCTCTCTTTTCACTGACAGCCGCACACCTCCTGCAGTGCAACACATGGAGCCGGCGGAGCCAAGGGGCTCATTGTTTCAGGCACTAGTGGTGGTCCTTGATCTGCAGCCTCAGGAGAAGATGTCCTCAGCAGGCAGGGCTGGCAGGATGCCAGCGGGTTCAGTATGTTTCTATGCTGAAAGGCTTGCTCACGGGCACTTTGTGGTCTCAGTTTGCAGTGGGGTTTGTAAGAGGAGGTGTCTTTTTTCCATGGGGAATGGTAAGTGCAAGTGGAGGCAGCTGCTTGCTACTTGAAATAGCAGAGGAGGAACTGGTATCTTGAGATGTTCAAGTCAACACAAGTTGGCCTTGCAAGTTTTGAGCACCAGCTTGCAAGTGTAAAATTATCCATCTGACGCAGGAAGTGGATCACCCATGCCAGTAAGTGAAGTTCAGTGAAGGTGAGATGACTCAGTACAGCACATTGGGACCTGCCACGTTCCTGAAGAAGTGGCTTCTTTTCTGCCTCCCACCCAGGCTGGCCAGGACAGTCACACTACAATTACCACTTCCAGCAGCTGCTGCTCAGTGCTACTCAAGCCTTGCAACAAGGGGAAATAGAATGAAAGAGAAAGAAAGGAAGAGAAAAAGAGAAAGAAGAAACACATGCACTGCCCTGCTCCCTGTGTGTGGTGCCAAGGGAGAAAGTCTCCCATTGTGCCTTCCATGCTATTGGGAGGTTTTAAGTTAGTTATTCATGGTGATAAAATTAATTAAAGGGAGAGAATGAGTAATTTTTAGAAGCTGCTGGGTTTGCTAGTAATGACGTATAGTGATTAGAAATGAAAAAGATTAGAGGAAAAATTGTATAGTCTATGTGATCACTTTCACTGTTGGCTTTGAGTAATTACTCAGTTCCCCTTATTTTTTGGTGGGAATTATTCATGTGTCAGAAAAGAAAGAGTGAAATTGTTGTAAATATAAGAAAATATGATAAAATCTTGAACTGGCAAGAAGAGATGAAGATACTTTTAATTCCTAGTGGAGTATTTAGGTGAAGACATAAGAGCTGTCTAAAAGCAGTCTGTAACTGAGATGAGCTTTTTTCCATCTTCTGTCTTACATACTGAGTTCTGATGGAAGTGTGCTGGGCCATCTTCTCTGCTACTGATTGGGCTGATCTGGCAGACACTTTGAATATCACACATCAGCTTCTGTCTTTGAAAGGACCCATCACTCGTGTAAGTACAGTCTGGCTGGTGTAAAACATAAAAGTTTATTTGCTGGCAGTAAATAGACATTTGTACTGTAGATCTGTAAAAACCTTATAAGCATTGAGATGTGGGGAATATCTGAAACACCTTCTGGGGCAAGTAAGCCAGAAGTGAGGAGGGCACCCTGACAACTGGTGTGACTGCCTGAAGCTTCCTACCACAGCAAGCAGGTACGAAAGAGTACCTTGAGCTGAGGGTTTTTCTCCTTGTGTTGTGGGCTTTTAACTCAAGCATGTGGGAATATGGCTTTTTCTCTCCACTGAAAGCAAGAAACAAGACCTTAGTTATGAGGGACACCAGGATACAATCCTCTGCAATGTAGTCCAGCACAGCAAGTTGCTAGTGGGGTAAGAAATGGGAATATCCCGCTGCATTCTGGACTTTGGATGTTGGGAGGTGCCTGTTTATGGAAACATCATCTCAGGGCAAGAACGTGCTGGTTTGCATCAATCTTCTCCCAGTGCCAGGGCAAGACACCCAGACATGAGAGTGTGACACAGGGCTAACTTCATGTGCAGGGGTGGCCGCACTCCTTTGGGTTGTGGAAGATGCTGGGTGATAAATCTCTTTATTCCCCAGAACTACTTCAGACCAGAACCTAAAGCATGAGTCCTTCATGACCAAATGGATATTTCTGGTGCCTGGTTTCTTCTTTATTTTTAATATTTCTCTCTACTTTCTCTCCACAGTCTTCCCACTCCTCTCTCACCATCCTCAAGGACACTCAGAGTATCTCTTTTCTAATGAAGACACTTTCTCCTTAAGCCTGACCAGCATAAAGAATATTGGGCAATTAGGCAGGAGGGGCTCTGGACTTGGATTCTGTCTACAGTTTGCAGGAAGAAATTCAAGAAGTTTGTCCTCCCTTTGCAGCAATCACTCCCTGTGCTCAGCTACCCGCCTCTGGCAATGCTGGCAAAAAGGCAGTGTGGTGATTATGAACTTTATCCACCATTGTAAACAGCGAGTGCTGATTTTCCCCCTGCAAACAATAAAGTTAAAACCAGGGGCAGTAAAAGGCTGGTGGCTGTCCTTTTCCCAGTCTCTGGTATTGTGCAGGAGACTTCTCCGTGACACAGAGCAATTGCCTGGGTCAGCCTCTCCAGGCACAGTCCTGCACAGATCACAGCCCCTCTGAGTCAACGGGAAGTCTTTGTTATGCCTTCAGTGCAGGCACCAACCTTTCTGGCCCACGCTCCTTGCACTTACATTAAACTCCTTCTTGGGATTCTAGGATTACCAAACCTTCTTTCAACAGAACAGGGATTTTCAACATACTCTGCCCAGAGGACACAAGTTTATCTTCCTATGGGGACTTCTCATACTGAGAGAAACAGAAATCCATTATGTCTGAGTTAGGAAACATCCATTAGCCACTGCTGTAGCCCATTGGAGAACAAATGAAGTGCAGTCACTTCAAAAGGCATTCTCACACTTTTCAGCTGATGTTCGAATGCTGGACATCAGTTTGTCCCCTGCCCAACTCATCCTCTCTGGTTTCAGTGTTCTGTTTCCTCTCTTGTTTTCAAGATCTTCAGATCTCTGTGTATATTTGTGGAAAATAGGAGGTTAACATCAAATTAAGACTGTAAACTAAAGCAATCTGTGTTCTGAATATTTCAGTAATATCTCAGTTTGTGTGGGGGCTTTCCAGGTGGTTTCCTATGGACGTCAACAATGTCACAGCAAAAGCTGCTTGCTTTTTAAAATGTGTATGACTTCTCATCAATTTTTATTAAAAAAATGGTTTGTTCCTGCTAGACTGTCTTCCATGGAAATTATGCAAGATTTTCATTAAATAAACTCCTTTAAATCTGACCCTTATGGACCTTTCCACTCATTCATTTTCTCTATTATTATTATTTTTTGAAATTACTTAACATTAGAGCTGCTCTGAAGATTTTCTCAGCTTTCCAGCCATAGAAATCCTGTTGCATCTTCACACTGGACAGTTTTGCCTGCTTTGTCAAATGTCTGTTTTGTTTAGGACTGCTCTGAACTCACAAAGCCAACTGTTCCACTTCGTTTGACCACTTTGAAGGAAAGTGTTAGTAATCCACATGTTAGTCTGTTTATAAGCAGCCCTTGCTTTTTTGTAAAGTACTTTATAAGATTTTTTGGACTTCTGGCTTATGTATCCGGAGATGAGAATAATTAATGTACAGAATATCTGTTAGAAATGAAATTTGATTTTTTATTCTAGAATTCAGTAGACATCAAAAATTTGGTTTTCTGTGTAATGTCATGAAACGTACTCAAACCTTGACTTACATGAATTGAGGGATCATCAACTGACTGTTGGTCTACTAATGGTGATAAATGAACAATTCCTTTCAAAATTGTATTTATCTTCTAATAGCCATATTGATTTTAAAAAGCCCACACCCTTTCCTCTTCATTTTTCCTTCCTCTCATATCCCCAAATAGTCATCAAAACATTTTGTGGTTTAGTATGTCTATAAATTGTGCTGCTGTATGCAGAATATGTAACTGATACGCTTTTTGTAAAACTGGATGTTTTTGGACTTCAGCTGGTGTTGCATTTGCCTGGACACCAAGAGGAGGCTCAGGGGAGATCTCATTGCTCCCTACTACCACATGAAAGGAGGTTGTGATGAGGTAGGAGTCACCCTCTTCTCCCAGGTAACAGTGATAGGATGAGAGGTAATGGCTTCAAGTTGTATTGGGGAGGTACAGGTTGGATATTAGGAAACATTTCTTCTCAGAAAGTGATGAGGCACTGGCAAGGCCTGCCCAGGCAGGTGGTGGAGTCGCCGTCCCTGGTGCTGTTCAAGGAAAGGGTAAATGTGGTACTGAGGGACATAGTCTAGAGCGGTCACAGTCATGGGCTGATGGTTGGACTGGATGATCTTTAGTGGTCTTTCCAACTTTAATGATTATATGATTCTATGATTCAAAGCTTACAGTATAGATCTCTTCATCCTCATTGCTTGAGGTGTTCTTCTATCCCAGCAAGACTTGGAACACCGTATACCAACTCTAACATGAAAATATTTGTACCTTTGTTTTCCTCAGCTCATACATGCCTCTCTGAGGTAGGCTATAATGCTCTTATCTTCTCACCCGTGCCAGATCTCAAACCACAAACTGCACTGACTCAGGCTCAGAGAGAGTGCTGTGACCAGAAACAGGGTGGTGACTTGGTCTCCGGTCTCTAGGGAAGGAGATTCTGCTCCACACTGAAATTTCTGTTGTGCTCAACAGGCTACAATACATGGGCTAAAGCAGAACATCTCTATTTTGCCAAAAACAGTGTTCCTGCCTAGGAAAAGAAGGTAGTCAAAATGAGAACAAAAATCTGCTGTGTTCTCCTATTTTTTGTTTAGTCTACGCAAATGGTTTTAAAAGATTTTTAACTTGAAGTTGAGGATATTCTGCTGAACCGTGAGGAGGACAGCTGCAACGCTCTTTACTCCCTTTCCTACCCTCCCACGAGGCACCATGCACCCAGCTCCAAACAAGCGTGCAGCAGTGGATCAAGTGGCAGCTTGGCGTTTTATTGCTGTGGAGCAGCTATCCTCTGGCAGCCCCTCGTGGGACCAATTACTCGTCCTTGCTGCAGGTGGGCGGCTGCCAGCTCTCCGGGGCGATGCTCCGCAGGGCTCTTGCGGACAGAAGCCAGCCCAGTCCTCCAGACACGCGCACATGGTTCCTCATGTCAGAGCTGCTGCTAATGACACTATTAGCTACCCAGGGACTATTGAGGCTCTTAATTAGGTAAACAGTGCTCAGCGAAACAATGAGCACAGGGTTCTATGTGTACAGGTTCGTGTCAGGCTGCAGGGAGGTGAAGCTTCTGCCTGCGAATGGAGGATCTGCTGAAGGTCTAATTTAGGTGGTGGAGCTGTAACTCTGCTGGGAATTCCAATTTATACAGAGGCTAAAATGAGTGCTAGAAACAGCTCAGCAGCTCTCAGAGACACCCTAGAAATATTTAAAGTATTTCATTGCACACAGAAAAGATGACTTCCTTAACTGCTGTCTAGTTTTAAGTGGAAAGCCTTAGAGACAAAAACCAGGGGGAAATTACAAAGTGTTTTGCATTTTTCATGTGATATTAGGCCTGATGCAGTGTATGGCACTGGTAAAAAAAACCTAAAATCCTGCAGCCCAAACAACTCTGAACTGCCCTCTGTTCTTGGCAGTGGTGAGGTCACACCTCAAATATGATGCTCAGTTTTGGGCCTCTCACTACAAGAAAGACATTGAGGCCTTGGAGCATGTCCAGAGAAGGGCAACAAAGCTGTGAGGGATCTAGAGCACAAGTCTGATGGGGAGTAGCTGAGGGAACTGGGGTTGTTCAGTCTGGAGAAGAGGAGGCTCAGGGGAAACCTCATCAATCTCTACAATCACCTGAAAGGAGATTGTGATGAGGTAGGGGTCAGCCTCTTCTCCTGCATAACCAGCAATAGGACGAGAGGGAATGGCCTCAAGTTGCACCAGGGGAAGCTCAGGTTGGATATGAGGAAGAATTTCTTCTCAGAAGTAGTGGTGAGGCAGTGGCACAGGCTGCCCAGGGAGGTGATGGAGTCACCGTCCCTGGTGTTCATGAGCCGTGTGGATGTGGCACTGAGGGACGTGGTCATGGCAGGGGTGGTCTGACAATTGGACTAGGTGATCTTAGTGGTTTATTTCAACCTTAATGATTTTATGGTTCTATGATTGTATGATTCACAGATGCCTCAATACAATACCTGGGGAAATGAAACCCACCATCTTAACTTATTTATTTTACCTCTATAGTCTGTTATCACTTAGTCCTTAGTGTTGAAAGAACCCCCACAGTGCTAAGCTGGTATTGGCTGGCTGAAGTTTAGGATGAGGTTTTAAAAGCAGCCTTAGGAAGTTGAAGATCAAGTCATCGTGATTTAGCCTCCATCTCCCAAATTCTTTTCTTGGATGAAGTTTTGGATCCTGTTTTTTTCTAGGTATTTCCAGGGCTCATTTTTGCAGCCCCACAAATTCCTTCTCTGGATACCCACCTGTGCAGCACTGTGAAGCAGCAAGCAGGGCAGTGGTGATGGAGCACAATCCCTGTTAGAGCAGAACTTCTGGCAGATAGGAGAGCTTGCTGATGCACTGCAAAGTGCTCCACCATGTGCTGCTAATTAAAAGAGAATGTCAGGAGCACTCTTACCGTGTGTCAGAGGTCAGCAAACAGTATCTCTGTAATGGGTAAATGTGGTACTGAGAAATTAGAAATCTCTTCTTTCTGAGTGCTTGTTGCTAGCAGGTTTTACCATCTCTTGTCAAGTTTTATTTTCATTAAGCACATAAAGAGATTAGTGGAGAGTTCAGGTAATATATCTGTGCTGAACAGAGCAGTTTGTACCAGGCACCTTCAGCAGGCACAGATGCAGCTTGGAAAACACTGCAGAGGTGCTTTGGCCAAACCCCAGAATACTTTGCTATTTGTTCTGCATGCCTGCACAAAATTTATGTTTGGTGGAGAGACAGAAGCAGTATTATCACTTAGAAACCAATGATTTCAGTATACATCTCAAGTTTTCCTTTAGGGGCACAGGAATTTTACAGAGCTGCATTAGAGCAGCAGTGGTTTTTTTTCTGCTCTATCCTGTATCTAACAATGGTAGCACTAAGAAACTAGTACACCAAGTCCTGTAGACATTATTTATAGCATTATCTGTATATATGGAAACTTCCTTTCCACTCATGTCAATTAGTCACTGGTGCATGCTCTGAAGGATATGAAGTTAACAGAATTCCCCTCCGCATATTCACATACTGATTCAGATTAATTATCTCAGTGTAAGAGGCCAATATTTTTCAAGATGAGATCTATTGTTTGGTGATACCTCAAGACCACGATACACATTTCCAGTGGTGTCTCTGTTTAACAGAGAAAAGGAAATGCTGGTTTTGATTTGCTGTATTTGCTGATTTGCTCTTGGAGATAGGTATTAGCTAAGAGGAAACAGAGAAGCACCTCACCTACTGTGTCACTCATTCTTAAGTATTTCTGTTCTCTTGGTGCTGTTATTTCCATTGCTGACAAACTGTGACGGAGCATCATCTTCAGTATCTGGAAGGAGCGGCCCTAAGGCAGGTGTCTCTCCACTGAATTCTCTGGTGAAGATAGATTCAAGAAAACATGGTAGAAAAATCTTTTCTTTAGTGTCTTTATTAACCTGAATTATCTCAGTGACTTCCCAGTGAACAGTCAGAACGCTGTTTTGACTTCAGTTTTTAACACATGTAAACACGTTTTTAATTTTGTACAAATTTGTTGAATATTTCTGCTTGTTCTCTGTTTGCTTTCTCTCTTCACCCCCCTGATTCAGTTCCTCTCCCTTCTATCTTTAGAACATACCTGTTTGTTTATGCTGTTTCTTTCAGCTGCACTAGCTTCAGATTTCCATATTCTAGTGCATACCAGCACAGTTTGCATAACCTCTTGAACTCTGCCATTTAATCCCATGTGTCTTGTTTTATTTTTTGTCCATTGCTTCCTTTTCAATTTAGCCACATACCTTCTCTTATGGGCTGTGCAGGGCATGCACTCACCCTGCTGAGTCTGAGGATTTTAGTTTCCCTGTTTTTGACATTAGGGTCTTTCTCAACAGCTTCCTCCATTTTTAGAAATCCCCCTGCTCGAAGTTCACTGCTACTAATGTAGTTTTGGCATTTGATTCTTCTGTTCCTGAGGTAGTACTGAACTATTCTGTGGTTAGGTCATTTTTGACTTAACTGGAACTGCTTATAAAGCCAAAACTGGTTGTGCCATAGAAACAGTTTTTCTATGTAGCAACTCTTCTAGATAAATAAAATTTCCCCTAGAATTAACCCAACATGTACATGGAGAGCTGAAGTCACCACACGCTCTGTTCTGGTTGACTCATCTGCCAAGTCTTCTTGAACACTGCAAGTTCCCTAGTCCACACTATTAGTGGGATAAGGTAGAATCCATTTACGTGGGCTGCCTCGGTGTTTAAAACACATTTGAAAAAAAGAAAATCTATCTATATCTATATCTATGTCAACATTGATGGTCTTCAATCTTGTTACTCCATCTAGAATTGGCCTTGTTGGAAATCTTCCGAAGTGATATTTTCTTGGCCAAAAACAGAAACAAAATGAATGTAGTGACCAAAATGAAAAGAATGCAATGACATTTCTTAATTGAAAGCATCCTGTTCAGAAGAAACAATAGGTTTCTTTTCTTTCTTTCTGTTTTAACACAGTTTGTTCCTTTAGATGCATAAGGGCAAGGAGGGTAAAAGCAAGTGTCCCCCTCATTTAAAAATATGGAAATTCTCTACTGAAACAGAACAGCTCAACTTAATTAAGAGTTGGTTGTTGTGAACTAAACCTGTACTCCTCCTTCCTCTCTGTTGCAGAGCTGGGAGACATGCACAGTGCATGGAAAGCTCTCTGCCACAGGGCAAGCTTGCCTTTCATACTCCAATGGCGCTCAGCACTGGGGATGTCAACACTGGTACAGGTTCACTCCTATCCCCAGTACTTTCCAGGGTGTTTTAGCAGAGAACGGTATCTGTCATCCAGAAAATAACTCAATCGTAAGCCAGTTGTTGATGTGTGCAGACTAATTAACAACTCAGTACAGATACAAGTAATAGAAAGGCATACTATGTGTGTCTGCTGACTGCATCAGAGTTGGTTTCCTGAAGCTCCTCTGCTCTGGCCTAGAACAGGAGGAACCTCAGAGCTTCATCGGTAATAGTTTGACCCAGCGACAGCTGGAAAGGTGGTCACTTAAACCCCAGTTGAGCAAAATCCTTCAGCATGCACCTTATGGTAGGTTGAGTTCAGTGCTGTGCTCAGCAGGGACCAGAACATCACTTTCATCCTCACAGCCCTGCTAAAGCAATTCCTCTGTGGTCATCAGCAGCAAGCTGTGCCTGCTGCCTTGGCTGCCTGTAAGTTTTAACAAATCTTTCCATCACAACAGTCAATTTTTTGTATCACGGCTGCATCTATCTAGGCTGGAATTGCTTAAACTATGAAAGTGTGAGCGGTTTTCCTCATTATTTTGGAAGGAGAGATTTTTTTTTTCTCCTTTAAATGCACAAAAGCCATTGACTGTGCTATGGCTCTGAAACCAAAACCGCAATTACAATGTTTATTTTTAGGACCCTGGCTTGTGTCACCAATTTAGAGAAGATGTGGTTGAGCTAACAGTCACTCCCTTCTATTGCTTGCAATTTTGTTTCGCTTTTATACAAAGCTTATTACCAGAACAGCAGAGTGTTTCTGTTCCAGAACCATAGATAATTGATAATTTGAGAGGAAGTCAGTGCAACTTCTACATTTCGGTTTGTTAGGTTTTTCTCACTGTTTATGAACTAAATGCAAGTAGATTCTTCCTTAAAAAAAATCCAAATAGGTAGAAGGGGCTTTTTAAGATATCACCACAAGCATTGGCCTCTTGACTTGGCAGACAGTAAGAAACAAATGGCCACAGAGAAGGTGGCTAACTATGCATGTTGGCCATGAGCAGGAATGGAACTACTTGGCCTGGCAACCAGGCTTGGCACTGCAGCTGTGCATAGAAGGTTGCAGCTACAAAGCAGTACCAGGTCTTGAGTGTGCTATTTAAAACCATGCTGCTGCCTCAGAAGTTGGTCTGTGGACTCTTCCAGCTCTCTGTAGCTTAGAAAATTTTGCCTGAGGTCGGATTTGATGGCTCTGCTCAGTGCTCAGCCATTTACTCATTTGAAAAGTGAACACAGGACTGAGCTACTCTGATCTGGCAGTGCTCTACACTCATTTTGCTGAGGAGCAAATGACTAACCAAGACTGAAAAATCCGGTCTGCTGTGCAAGGATGCAGCTGAGAAAGCCTTGCCACTTGTGGTACAAAGTGGTACATCTGAGCATGCACAGATTTTAATGTGGTGTTTCTGCATCACTGGAAAACCCTTATTCACAACAGCGTTGCTTTTAGCTGACAAGAAAGTGGCACCTCACGTCACTTAGTAGCCGTGGTGGAAAATGTCTCAGTCCTATAAAGCAAGTCCAATTCAGAGGGGTAGCATGGGATAAAGAGAGAGATGCTGTATGATTGGCATAGAATCATAGACCCCATGGTTGGAAGGGGCCTTTAAAGGTCATCTAGTCCAACTCCCTTGCAATGAGCAGGGACACCCACAGCTGCATCAGGTGCTCAGAGCCCCATCCAGCCTGACCTTGAGTATCTACAGGGACGGGGCATCCACCGCCTCTCTGGACAACCTGTTCCACTGCCTCACCACCCTTACTGTAAAAAGCATTTTTCTTCTATCCAGTCTAAATCTCCCTTAAAGTATCCTAAGTGTCTGTGCTCTGCTTAGCTTGAGGATTGTCATGGGCAAACTTTCCAACACCAGAGCACATTTTTGAAGGAGCCTAGTTCACACCCACAAACGACCACAACTGACAGCAGTAATTCATCCAGGGTGTCTCACTGCCTCTGGCTGTCAGCTCCAGAATGGCAAGGATGTGTGCCTGCCCCAGCGTTTGTCCCTCTGGCTGCTCCTACCCAGTGCAAACACTGGACCCTAACGTCCCAGTCCACAACCCATGCTCTGTGAATGGTGACAGCAGCTGGTGACATGTGTCCCAAAGGACTTGTTCAGCTGCCTGCGCACCAAGTGAATGGGAAATGGTAAAAGGGTGGTTTTGTGGCATTCAAAAAGGGAGAAAACGAGATGCAAGGTGTAGGTGGGTGAGCAAGTGGCTGAAAGCCTACTGCTCAGCAGCATAGAGAGTGTCTACTGAGACCTTGAGGACTGAGAATGCAAATGAAGAGGGTTGAGGTGAACCAGCAAAGACTATGCAATACCCAGGACCCAGAAAGTTACTTTAGCAAACAGAAGACAACAATTAAAGAGGCCTTCGCTGGAAGGGAATAAGTCAGGAAGGAAACCGTTCTCATTAGTATTAGATAGCAGGCAAGAAAAATGTAATAGAAACCAAATGAGGGATAAAAAAGCTGGAAAAGAATTAAGTTTCTGGGATAGATACTGAAAACAAACTACAGAAATTTGTCCATTCTGTTTGGAAAAAGAGATCAACGATTAGGTAATTTATAAGGTTGGTGAATCATTTGTAGTGAATTATTTTGTGAATGTGGACTCATTTTCTGCTCAGAAAATGTCTGCAAGCAGGTTGCGAATTACTTGACATGCATTTGCCAACTGTTTATGAATAATATTTGGTGCAGTTTGTTAATGTGTTTTCTTTGGAAAAAGTAATCTTTAATCTCCTCTGGCTCTGGTTAATGAAGCAGGTGACTTATTTCTGGTTTTCTCTTTCCTTGCCTGGTGAGCACTGTTGCTAATCCAGTATGAGAGCCTCAATTAATGACCAAGCCCAGCCACTAGTGTGACATTTTCTGCACTTGGAGTTTCCCAACTTGAGAGATCATTGGGCTGCTCACAAGCCTTCTTGCCCTTTTTGCAGATGGCAGATCTCATGGTCAGAAGGCATTTGATGGCATTGCTTCATCAGAGGTTGGGAAGTGTGTGTTGGTGATGGATGTCCCATGTATGGATGCCCCATCCCTGGAGGCACTCAAGGCCAGGTTGGATGGGGCCCTGGGCAGCCTGAGCTGGTGGGGGCAGCCCTGCCCACGGCAGGGGTTGGGGCAGCGTGGGCTTCGAGCTCCCTTCTAACCCAAACCATTCTATGATTCTATGATTCCATAAACCCATTTCTGAGCAAGAGGTTGCAAGATCTACTGAGTTCCCTAGAGAGGAGCAGGGCTGCTTACACATCCGTGGACAGGGATGAGTTGGCAAGCATCAGGGCTGCCCTTAGTTCACCAGCTAAGGGGGTCAGCTGGGACTTCCAGATGCCAGCTCCCACAGCCAAAGGGAAAAAACAACCTAGGCATCAATTTCTGATCACACAGCTATGCTCTTACACAGCATGAAGAGAAAATCCAAAGCCACAGCATTGCCTATGAATCTTTTCTCACCATCTATGAAATGAAATTTAGCCAAAACGTAGGTCTGCAAAGGAAAAGGAGATGATAGAAAAGGGAGGTGGAGTCTACAGAGCATTTCTGCATGTGCTGAACATTTAACTGTCTGATGCCAACAGAGGTATATGCTCTTGACTGGGATCTACTGAATTCTTTGTGAGGATCTAAGGCCTCTATGTTGATAGGACTGCTTTACAAGGGCAGCACCCTCTAAAGAAAGATCAGGGAAGAAATTTATAGGTTCATCCTTTTTATTATCCAGGAAAAAAGTTTTGCTCTTTCATTTTATATGGATCTTTTCGGTGTGAGACATTTGTACCAGCACGAGTCCTGACATGGCAACAATGGCAGAGTCCAGCCTTGCAATGGGTTTCCCTTTGGCTTCACTGGGGAGCGCTTAGGTACAGCATTAGGTCACATTCTGACTGAGAAAAAAAGTCTGCTGTTCTCTTTGGGTTACAGTGATCATAGAGGCTACTGCAATCCAAAGCAGGTTAAAGCACCCACAGTGGTTTTAAGTAAACCCTGCCTCTTTCAGATGTCTCAGTTAGAAACTGTATCTAAAATCATATCCTGAAATATTTAATTCTAAATGCATGCCACTATTTCTGCTTCACTGCAGTACTTGTCCAATTAAATCTAACTTTAAAGGAAAAAAGAAGCACCACATGCATTATATTAAATGACTTTCTTGACATATTTGGGAATTAACAAAAAGCGAGAAGCCTATTTAACAACTTGCAACGTATATGATTTTAACAGCCAAACAGAATAGCAGTCCTTTCATCTATAAATTAAATGTATAACAAAGCCATAATTAAAGACCTTACTGGCAAAAGTTTTCAATAGTGTGTTCTTTGCAATGGACTTTGAAGCACCTTCAATTGGAGCAATGGGAATTCTTCTGGACAATGCTACAAGCTGCAGATACAGCTTAGTTAATTACAAGCAGAGCTTTCAGTATTTATTCCTCCTGCCAAAATCCTTATGCATTGCAACAGAGAACTGTTTTTCCCCTGTGCTTGCTTACTAATGCTGCTAGAATGTGAATATAAAGCAATACCTGTCTGTCTCTCTTGATCCTAGACACGATTATTAGGCTTTCATGCTAATTTCCCTGTCTAAGGAGTTAAGACTGGATTAAGGAGGCAGAATTTCTATGTGCAGTTAGGGTTCCCTAAATATTTCAAGGCAGTGCTCAGCAAAGGATGGTACAATTTAGCTGTAGTTTAAACCTCGGGTGTTCTCCACCATGTGAGCCAGTGCTGATGACCACAGGAATGGGAGCTGCTCTCTTTTACCCTATTTTCCTCTCAGCTCTCTTCTCCCCAGAAGCTGTATTATTTATTATTACCTCTCTATTATTTACTTGTCTGTTTGTTCCCTTTATGATTACCAGCTTCAGACAAACAGCCCCAGCTAAACCAAAAACATGCTTCCAGTATACAGTTATCTGGCTAGGGAGTCACAAGAGATATCTGTGAGGTGATCTGGGAAGTGGAAATAAACTGAGCATTGACCTTTTGGCTGTGGCACCAAACATATTCAGTATCTCAGCTTAGCTTTGAGCTTGATCAGCTGTGCATTCACAGGAGGTGTTAGCAGAACGAAGCCATGGTCCAACATGTTGAGCAGCTACACTGAAAGGCAAAGGATGCAAACTTACTGGCATCTAACCAGTTAATGATGAACATGTAGAACTTTGGATTTTTACCATATCTGGGTATAGAATCCTTTCTGCATTGCTACCACCTTCCTTGGAAATGTGTGATAGCATCAAAACCATGCTTACCATAAGCTCCTCACAAACGCCAGCTTCCTCTTGCAGAAGGAAGTTGTGTTGCCTTTTCCCCTCCACGTGTTCAAGAAACACAAGATTCCACCCAAATACCCTAGTTCTCCTGCTTCAGAAATGCTGGGAAGAAGAGGAGGGCAGAACCAGCCTCACATCATTTCTGCTTCCTACCATCCTTTGGCACCCAGAGAAATTCACATTAGTACCCAGTACTCCCCAGTCTGGATGCACTCTGTGCAAGTATGCCTGTCTCCTACATGATTTGGCAGTTTATGCTCTCCTCCATTTTCTCTATTTTAACTAATTTCCCTATAAAACACACTATCAAGTGCCTGCCGTCCTGAAGTCCAGATAAATGAATTCTACTGCATTTCTGTAGTCTGCAAAACCAGTCATTGTCAAGGAAAAAGATATTAGTCTGGAGTAATTTAACTTTGGTAAATTCTTATTGACTTTTTCATTCCATTTTCCATTTACTGCTATCTTTAACTCACCAATAACACGTAAAGCTTCAGTTCAGATGCTCAGATCAGATTAACAGACCTGATGTTACCTGGCTGCTTTTGGCCTTTCTCAAATATAGGAACTACATTTGCAGATTCCCAGTCCAATGGCTCTAACCGAGCACAAAAGAGTCATTACAGATCTGTGCTGCAGATCTGCAATTTCATAGGCAAATTCTTTCAGAGGTGAAGATGGAGAATTGCCAGTTCCCCCTGTTAAAGGCCGTGAATTCTGTGAGCTGGTTCCATCTCATATGTGACCACTTCCAATTCCACTTTTTTCCACTCCCATTTGTCACCCTGCTCTTGCCACCACACTTTGTTTCCTCACTGAAACATGAGGTACAACACTCACTAAGTTTGGAGGCAACTGCTTACTGTAGCTGTGATCTATAAGTTGCCCTCACTGAATAGTGTCCTCACTTCTTCTTTTTTGTTCTCTTTTTATTTATATAACTGAAGAACGTTAGGTTACTCTTTTTATCTCTTTTTACAGGTCTAAGAAGGCCTGGTTTATGACTATTTTCTTTCTGTGCATTTACTTATGACCTCTAAGATATACTTTTCCTTGCTGATGGGCCCCACTTTTCATTCAACATATTTCATGTGGTTATTTGCACTGGAATGAGTGTTGACTTTTTCTGCAGTGTGCCCCCATACCCCCATCCATTTTGCTAGCACCTAAGACTTAGGCAAATTGTAGACTTTGCATGTTGGGGTATGAACTGCTCAGTCCAGATGGCTTCAATCACTAGTTCCCTAACTTTATCAAAATTTTCCTTTTTAAATCAAGAATCTTATTAAGAGAACTGAATTAATTCCTAATCATTTCTCCTAAGGTAATTTTCTACAGTCATATCTTCCAAAATGGCATCAGTATTGATGAAATCAAGTCAACAATCACATATAAAGAGATCTGTCAACAATCATACCCAAGGACATATGAATCCTGCTGTGATTAGCCTACCTCTGAGAAGCTGAGCTTTCCCACAAGAACAATTTCTATCATTATTTGCTGCTAAGAACTCTGCAGAGATCTCAATCCATGTCAGAAGTGCAACGTAGAGCTCTCTTGGCTCTTTTTTTTCCCTTGGCTGGTCAATCAGGGCTGAGACTCCCTTCCCACCCAGCCTTCATTCATCTTTTCTGTTTACATTCAGAACTCTCGGGGACTGACTCTACTGCCTTGTACAGAGCACAGTCTTGATTTTGTTTGGTCCCCGGACACTGCCATAATTATTAGTCATGTTTATAGAACAATCCTGTATCATCAGGTTGTTATGACACGTTTTATTAATGTGTTGGAATCTCTTTGATGCTGGGTAGAGCTGTGAAGCAGAATTATACATCCCCAGTAATGTTTGTAGCAGCGGGGTAAGGCACGCAGGGCTGCTATCCCAGTGTTGTCTATATTCCTTGTGGAACATGAGACAGTTGTTATTCTAACCATCGCATACCTCATCCTTTTCGTTTAAACCAGTATCAGCACAATGGCTACTGCTAGTCCAAAGTGTTAACAGCTGTGTTAAGTGGCAGCCAACCAATTTCCTGTAACTTGTGGTGAGGTAGCCAGATGCAGAGCATATCTATATAAAGACATCTTTTGTGTGTGTGTGTGTGTGTGTGTGTGTGTGTGTGTGTGTGTGTGTGTGTGTGTGTGTGTGTGTGTGTGTGTGTGTGTGTGTGTGTGTGGAGAGGAAATAAAAAAAGCCCCTTTTACATTTGAATTCAGTTTTCACAACTTGGCCAAGAATAGTGTGAGGCCAAACAGCAAAGGCGCCATACCAAAAAGCACTACAGGGAAATGGGATGCAGTTTAATCAAGGTCAGCCTTCATAATGACTTTGTGCTCCTCTCAGTTGGCTGCAGAAGATGGGCTTCTCGTCCTTTACTGAGCATAGCTGGCTTTGTTGCCAGTAGGTGTTTACTGTCACAGGAGGCGTGTGCCTCCTGGCCTAAACACTGTGGGTGCCCTGAGGTCTGTGTCACATCCTTCCCTCCCTCCCTGTGGGAATCCAAACAAGCTGCAGATGCCTTCAGAAAGCCGTGCCCCTTGGGCAGGGGAAACTATCAGGTTGGGATGAGGAAATGAGCCTTGCTGCCGGGTGGGCAGCCACATAGCTGTGCTGCATCCTCAGCAGCTGTATGCATGGCAGAGAGAAGTGAGGTTAGGTGCTTTTGGTGCCACCAAGATCTCTTTGAAACATAACCTGAGGGTCCTGAGCCCACCCCCTTGGATGTCACATCTTCTGCATGGATCGTGCCATTTGACAGCCCAGGCTGGAGAAGCAGCTTTGGGTCTGTCCAGAGGGGATGGCCACGGGACAGCCCAGCTCAGGAAGGCCAGCAGTTTCCTCTGCAAGGCAGGAGGTACTTTACGGAGCAGGCAGACCCCAGCATTTGTAACTCCCTTCTCTTGCACAGCCCATCCTCCCCTGCAGAGATATGGCCAGCAACAGAGGCTGGCAACTCTCTGGGCCAGGTTCTGGGATCAGAGCTCAGCGAGACTTTCAGTGCTTTGCTGAACAGGCAGGGGCTCTGAAAACTGAGAGGCTCCTGTGATTTGTGCTGCAGAGATTGCTTAGGGCTGAGACTTCCCTCCCCAATGTCTGTGCAAGTCAGAGAAGACTTGCTTTATCTATGTACATGCTGAACGTGTACACCTACGTGCACACATGAAGGATTGTCTGAAATCTAGCAGGCTGGAGGAAGGAGGCAGAAAGCAGTGAACAATACTCTCACAAGGCCTTGTCCACCTAAAAGCAGGTCTGTCCCTAATCATTTAAGACAGCACACAATTACATCAATACTAGGGAGCAAAGGAGGGTAGAAATATAGGCAAGAGGGAATGGAAAGCTAATGAAGACTCATGCTCCTACCTCTACAAACGGCACTATGGGATCTTTAATGACTAGACGTGGTCAGGACCTCTATTTTTTGTCTTGTCTGAGCAACTTCCAACAGAGCCCCTATTAAAACCGTTCTGGGGGTATTGGTTTTCTCTTGACTCAGAGGGAAGACTGCTGCTTGAATCACTCACAAGAATTCAACAGCACCTGGGTTTTCATTGGCAATGAACCACCCATGTATTGACCAAGTGGGAGGCTGTTCGAGAACAATTTCCCACCATCTGGAGGAAGAAAAAAGCATTCACTGTGCCACACAACTGCCTAAAATCTGTTACATAGGAGTGATTTCTTAAAGAAAAATCCTCTTATTTATCTGGGAGGAGGGAAGTAAGGCAAACCCAGAACCCTTCCGCAAGGGGAAGAGTGCCATTTTACTGAGTGTGCACACATTCTTTTTTTTTTTTGTGTGTGTGTGTGCGCGCGAGTCTAAATGCAGTCAAACAACATCCCTGAAAATTTTCCTAGAGCAGCTGAAAACAAGGGGCAGACAGCAAAGTGCTGCACATGCATCATGCAGACATCTGAACTTTGCTATATTGGGAAACAGCAGCAGATGATAACTGTACAAACAGCCTCGCACCAGGACACTGCCTTGGGGTTCTTGTGGTACCAGAATCCCTTCAAGGTGCTCAGAGGCTTGTAATTACATGGCTTCGCACACTGCTTGCTGCCTTCATCTCAAAGGTTTGTTACAGTACCTGTGAAATAATCTTCTTAGAAGTGGTAATGATAGCAAAGTTATCCTTTTCAAACCACACACAGGGAAATTCCTGATGACTGTGAGTGCTTTGTCCTAATTCTGAGTTCATGTTTTGTCCCTTTCTGAGCAAGATCCTGAAGCCTGATATGCCTGGATTACACATAGCCAGGTCCTCCCAGAGCTGGATGTGGTTAAATAAAACTCAGCCTTATTTATTCAGTTCATTGGATGTGTCCACATAAGTATCTGTACTCCCACTGTGACACAGTAACATGTGCAATGGCAAATACTCATTCTGTAAGGAAAGAAGTGTCCAACTCTCAGGCTGTATCTGCTAGCACGGTGTCTGAGTAACAAAAAGCCAGCTATAATGTCAAATGCAGATCTCTGTACCTAAAAGTTTCAGTTCCCACTTGTCTGTGATTATGGAAAAAGGACTCACTTGCCCATTTCCAATTAATGAGAAACATGTTTCTTAGAGGCAGTATGCTTCCTATGCTTGAGTGCATAGAGGCTGTTGGCTAGCCTACTATTTCTGACATGCAGCTGTTATGCAGAAACATCTGATAGTTTCTTTTCTTCAGGCTCAGTTGCTGTGGTGTCAGGAAACAGTCTTTGGTTTCAGTTCTTGTAAGACATGAGCAGGTATGGGAGGCAGCGTGATACCTCAGTAGCACAGAAAAACATCCTGCAGCTCGCAGAAGAAACTAGAGGCACGGGAGAGGGTAGGCTGAGCAGTTCCCAATTCTCATAGCTAGTTTAAAAAATCAGAAATCAGATTTGTATGAAAGTTTCTTTTCTGCTGTGAGACTGAAGAATGTGTCCATTGATTTACATAGCAACACACTGATGCTCTACATAAGAGTAGCTACTAACAAAAAAATGGAAAACTAAACTCTAATCCAATGACTAGCAATGTGCAAGATTTATGTGTTGGCATAGGGTAAAGCTATTCCAAATCCACAATGCTATGAAACATAAGCATGGGAACCGAAAAGGTAAATGAAGGCCTGCCTTCAAGTGCGTAGGATGGTTCAGGTTAATGACTAAAGCTTGGATATCATACAACCATAGAATGGTTTGAGTTGGAAGAGGACTTAAAAGTCACCCAGTTCCACCTGCCTGCCATGAGCAGAGATATTTTCTACTACACTAGGTTGCCCAAGGCCCCATCAAACCTGGCCTTGAACATTTCCAAAATGGGATATCCACAACTTCTCTGGGCAATACTGATTTAACACAAACTGTAGGAGAACAGACAATATTGTGTCTACTATCAGTCTTGGTGTGGGGAGGATTTAGCTCTCTCAGGACAAGCTCTCAGGGATATGTACACACAATATACTATGAAATACAAGTGCCACTAGCAGAAAGAGACAGAAGCAGGTCTTTGAGCCTGTCTAACATATCATAATCATCTTCTTTCTTCTTTGAATCTTGGCATTAGCAGCAGTAACTACAATGGTATAAGTTGTTTCCTCTCCCCCCTCCCCCCCCCCCATGAGAACAGTGCAGTTCACATTTCAACCCTTGCTTTGCAGACTGCAGTGTTTATGGGTTTGGGGGAAGGTTTTGGGTTTTGTGTATTTGTTTTTTCTAAACCTCAGCTGACAAGAGATATAGCAATGTGGTCCTATATCACGCTTGAAGCCTTTGGCTTCCACAAGCTGTGGCTTATGCTGTGGAAAAAGAAAAGGTGAACATCCTTTCATGTGAGGCATTTTAATGCTGAAGCTGTGAAAACTTCAGAGTGAAAACGTGGCAGAACTTCTTGCTTTGCACAGCAAAGAGCCTAAGTAAGTCAGTCACTGCTCTGTTGCATTACCTGAGCTTATGAGCAGACAAAGTCTTCCTGGATCAAGATGATGGAATGTGGTCATCTCCTACTGCCTATGGCAACAAGCCATTACAGTTCTTGTATCTTCCATAATATCCTTCTTTAACATGGAGAAGTGGGCTGAGAGTTCTGGCCAGGATAGCATCAGCAAAACAAATTTTCACTTTCAGGAGATGTTTTTCACCTTTGCTTACCACTGTAACCTCCTCCTCCAGCTCTAGGGCACTGGCATGTGTAGCTAGCGGCTCCAGAACCAGCACAGTGACAGCACAGGGTGAGTCAAGGTGACATGTCCCCAGGGTGTACCAGCGGCATATGTGCTCAGTGTCCGCTGAGTGAGATTTTGGCTGAGCCTTGAGTGCCCAGATCTGTGGCCAGCTCCAAACAGCTTCAGTAAGAGGCTACTGCTGTCACGTCTGCAAATGTTTCAGACCAAAATTTGTCAGCTCTGGCACAAAACCAACGATAACAAAGAAGGTTTGTGACTGTTCCCTCTTGCAATCCGGTCTAACAGCTGCAAGTGACCAACCACTGAATTTGGAAAGGTGCTTGGGAAGGCCCTGGTTTATGTTTTACCATGCTTTCCCAAAGACCATTTGCTGACTCTGCTCCTGGACAAAGAGTTGTCTTTTCGCTCACTTGGTGTCATTTTTTGTGTGTTTTCTGACAGCAAAAAGTGCTCACTGCTCCTGAGGAAGCCCCTGGCACCTGCCTGGGAGTGAGGCCACCTCCACTGCCCAGGAGTGAAACCAGCCAGGACTGGTAACCAGTCTGTCCTCATATCCCTGCGCCCACCCTTCCCTTCAGCACGAGGCAGCATGAGGCAGCTCGGTGGGGATGCTGTCATTACCATCTAGAGCCTCAAATGCTCAGATCTTGCTAATAACTTCCTATCATAGACCTGTAATTTATGGCTGCCTGTAACAATGGGAAGGAGTAGCAGCTCGGTCCCTGGGTAGAGTAAACTTGTGCATACTGATCCACGTGTTAAGCTACTTTTGTTTTGTCTAGCTCTACATCTCCCTGTGTCTTTAAGAAAAGGAAATCCAAATCCTGGATATAAAACAGAAAGTTCTCATGATTTTAAAAAGCTTCTGTAACGCACAAACTGAAGTAATAGCTACATCCTTTTGAAAAGCAACTGGTTTCTTTTTCTTTTCTTCTCATTTTTTTTAATTTAATTTTTTTTTCCTTTTCACCTTTTTTTTCCAGCATGACAAGAAACTGCTTGCTGAAGGAAGAAAACGGATATAGTTTATTCTCTTTGGACTACTCTGCTCCTGACAGAGGCAAACTCTCTTCCTGCAAACAGAGCTAATCCTCTTTGTCTGGATATTTTATTAGCTGAATTTTAAATCCTTGAACCTTCACTTTATCATGTGTTTCCCTTTAGTGATGATGTCACCTACCCACCTCCATGTAATGAGTCGCATATAGCAGCCAAACATAAGTGCTGGTAGGATATAGGCCTCTGCCAAGAACTTTAGCCTCCTAATACTTACCTTATTACTTGATGAAATAGGAATACAACTTATATACTAGATGATATCCCCTGAAACACAAAGGAGGTCATTGAGAGCCTACAATTATCTCCTAATTATAGGAACCCAATGCAACAGGAGTTGTCAGCAAAGTGGGAGGGAGAACTGATGCTGGTTCTGCAGTATAACCAACGACAATTGGGGTACTTGAAAATTATTTTCTTCCTAAACATTTCCATATGACATGCGGATATAAGAATGCCATTGTAATGCATCATTCCCCCAGTGCCTTCTTCCAAAACTGAGAAGAAATATGCTGGGCATTGTGTAACTGGTGACATCGCCATAGAAAGAGAGCACTTTCATGTCTGAGACCCCAAAGAACAAGGTAGCGAAGAGGATGGAAAAAATGAAGAAGTAAATCAGACAGATGGAGAGACCAAAGGAGCTGGGCAAACCCCTGCAGGACAGATGACTAAGCTTTCCATTCCAAGTCAAACAGCTCCATTTTGGGACAGCAACAGGTTTTCATTTAAACTCCCTGCATTTCTCGAACATGCTCTGGGCTCCCTACAAGAATGTGGCTACTGTCTGTGTTTGAGACTAGACAGGCAGCCTACTTTTTCCACTTGGCTACCTTAGCACAGTATGTCAAAAAGCTTACGTGGCTTTGATAGTCAAACTTGCTCTTGGCCCTGCTGGATATCTGGAATTGGCACTTCAGAGTGAGCATAAGCATGCAGGGTCTAGACCTCCTAATTAAATTGTCATGTTTGGGACCCGCCCAATAGAACTGGACAAAGTCTGCTCTTGGAGCTGAAGGAAGGAATTTTCCTAAATGTTTCAGCTCTGCTCCCAGAGAAACCAGTGAGACCAGTGTTAGGCTGTCCTTTGAGGACAGCATTCAAATTCCAGTGTCCACAAGGAAGTGTGTCAGGGAGGAATTCCCATGTAGGATGTGCTTGCTGGTCCTGTTCGGCTGGGCAGGGCAAAGTTTTTTCAGAACCTCGTGATTGTAAATCTCCACTACAGCAGCAGCTGTGGGAAGAGACTACAAAAGAGAGGGAAATGTGGGGCCAGTGAAATACTCCGTTCAGAATTTTTGAGGAAAATATTGAAATTCAAAATGAAAGAGGAGGGAACCCACAAGTTAATATTACAGCCTTTCCCTCGAGTTCATAAACTTAGACTGAAAATAGTAAAAATTCATTAACAAGAGTAACACAACTAACCCAGCAGAAGTGGGATTTTCTATTTCAGCGATATTGGTTTCTCTGACTGGGAGGTACAAGGTGTCCATCTTTTGTGCAGTGATAGTCAGGGAGAAGGATTTTCACAAAAATAAATAAATAAACACAGGTATTGGAGAGCAAAAAAAAGCAGTAAGGAAGAGCCTGAAGAAGCAAAGCTTCTCCATACCTATTGCCTGACTGGGATCTGCTTTTCCTCAACTCTTGTAATCCCAGCTGAAGAGAGTGAATGGTAGGAGCAGGAGCACAGCCAACTCCCTGCTGTGTTTCCATCCCATGCTGAGCTGAGCGATGCTGCAAGGAGAGAAAAACAGCCATTCAAAATGTCTGTGACCCTCCTGAACCCTCTGAACTCCCACCTCCTCTCCCTCGGGCTTTTCCTACTCTTTCCCCTTTGCCAGCCAACCTGCTCCTGTCCCTTGACTGACTGAAACGTGGCTTTATATTTGATTCCAAATTTGAAATGAAGGGGCTGGCTGACATCTTCATGATGTAAGCAAGCCAAATAGATGATGGTGATTGCATTCAAGGGCCTGATGAGCTGATAGGGAGGAGTGGGGTGGGGTGAGGGGAAGACCAGTGTAGACCATCACTAGATCCTAGGCAAGGTCCCACTGGAAGCAGTAGTCAGCCACTGAGTCAAAGCACAGCTGTTACGGACTGATTTTCCTTTTCCTTTTTTTTTTTTTTTTTTTTTTTTTTTTTTTTTTTTTTTTAAGTTATTTTTATAATGCTGTTTGGGGTTATTATTATTATCTTTTTTTAAATCTATTAATCTCCTTTTCCTTCTTTTTTTCTCCCCCCCCCAAATTTGAGTCAGCTGCTAGCAGCTGGGGGATGCTGATTTTACTGTTAAGAAACAGGAGCCCAGCGGCCAGATGGAGGGGTTGCTGTGGAAGAGACAGACTCTGCAGGTGCTGCAGGCTCCTAGCACTGACACTGCAGAACCTTTGTGGTCAGCTTTATGGCTGCTGTCATTGTCTGACCTGCATGGTGCTGTAAGCTGTATGATCTGAAAGAAGCAACCCCTGAGCTGCTTTATAAATCAGAACCACCAAGTAAAAGACAGGCAGGGAGATACGGGAGGGAATGAGGCAGAGGTGCAGTTGCATGGCAGACTTGAACAGCTGAAGCAATGCTCTTCTGATACAATATTTTAGATGTATTTTCAAGGCAAGGGGAGGGAGTATATATATGCTTTATATATATATATACATATATACATATAAAGTAAATGCATTTGTATATTTATTGCCAGAATTCATTAGCAAATTATTGCAATGGAAGTTTACATGGGCTTATTGAAATTATGCCTGACTGTATTCATGGTAATAAAAATGGTGCTCCAGGATGTCTCAGGAAGATCCCACACACA
Organism: Pavo muticus; assembly: GCA_016647715.1. Taxonomy (NCBI): domain Eukaryota; kingdom Metazoa; phylum Chordata; class Aves; order Galliformes; family Phasianidae; genus Pavo; species Pavo muticus. The sequence goes on from JACDJE010000074.1 coordinate 1,189,380, forward strand.
GGAAAGCGGAGGAGGTACCACATCTGACATGTCTAAGGGTCTGCTCCTGGTCATGCTGGAAGTTACCAGGCAGACAGTCCTTATGTCTGACCCTGTATAGCTGCACTTACATTACCAGAAGCCCACCACCTTGAGAATGGAACAGGTTGATGTCCCCAAGATGGTGTCATTAAATCAACTTGTCCTACAGTAGGGAAGAAGGAATTACAGAGGATGAAGTGGGGAAAGACAAAAAGATTGCAGCTTATGTATCAAGAATCAGAGCTCCTGTGCTTTGCGCAGAGAGGTTGTGGATGCCCCATCCCTGGAGGTATTCAAGGCCAGGTTGGATGGGGCCCTGGGCAGGCTGGTCTAGTATTAGATATGGAGGTTGGTGGCCCTGCATGTGGCAGGGGGGATGGAGCTTGATGATCCTTGGAGTCCCTTCCAACCCAAGCCATTCTATGATTCTATGCTCCACAGAGGCTGGTGCATACCAACCCTGATTCAGAGGTCATTATGATATTCTCCAGTGACCTTGAGAGACTTGAGATAAAGCTCATAGCAGATGGGAGAAAATGACTGTGAGGTAACTTCAGCTGTGGAAGGCATGGGTGTGTGCCACTCATCATGAAGATGCCTTGCAGATGTTCCTGCAAGCCCCTCTGCAGTCATTCTTTCCCTCAGTGACACGACTCCCACACTTTAGTTTCTTGTACACACATCTTCCCCATGAAACTGGTGGCTATGTAAGATTTGCCTGCAAACTCCATGAACTCAGAAGCCTTCCTAAACAGACCGATGTCATGGTCTTCCTGCTTGCAGTTGCCAACCTGACTGATTAGAAATGAGAACACCCCTGTCCTGGAGACATTTTGCTACTTGTCCTAAAGATCTTGCAGAGAGCACAGAACACAAATGCTCTTCACAGCAGCACTGTTTCTACTGACCTGCTGCATCTTACACTCTGGGAATGGGTGACAGGACCCACCCTTGGCCTCTCTCCATCTCTTTTTCACCAGGAGAAAAAGGAAAGGGGAAAGGGAAAAAGAAAAAGGAAAGAGAAAAAGAAGAAGAGAAAAAGTCACTGAAGTCCATTACCCAGACATTAGAACAATTTCTGCACCCAGCACCCAGTGCTGTTGCTGCTGCTGCCAGGAACGGCTGCATGCAGGCAACACCCCAAAGTCTGGGAACTGCCTGTGTAAGGAAATTCTTGTTTCTCCTTTGATGTACAGAGCCATTACCCACCTAAGCAGCCATGGTTTCACACTGGGAATTATGTTTAATCCTATTTCTCTAAGAGAATCCTGTTTCTCCAGGAGAAATAGGATTACTCTCTGAGAGTTCATCATTATTAAATTCATTGAATGAATTACTGAGACAAAAGATACAGAGTGATTCCTTGGTATGAGATGGGGATGCTGACTGGAAATGGCTGTCCTCTTCAAGATTCCATTTGACCATGCCGGTCCTTCTCACAGTGAGTGAACACAAGTCTGCAGATCAGGAAACTTTTTTGTTCTGGGACCATCTCCCCTAAAATGCTGTGTTCACGGCGCCCTGTTGTTGCTCTGAGAAACCATCACTCCTGATAGAAAAAGTCTGATGAAACCTCTGAATAAGAGTAAGGTATGTGACTTTATGAAGAGCTGTTTACATGTGTATTTCTCCTCACGTGGCCCCGGCCACCCATGCTTGAAGGAACTTTGCTTCAAGCTTTTCCCTTTTGAATTTCTTTCTTTTGGGTTCTACTCTTTTTATTTCCAGCCAAGTTGCATCTCAACAAAGTTTAAAAGGCCTTTTCTCTTTTGTAATTCTGATTACAACAACTTTTATTTTTCCAGCATCTCAGCTTAGATTTAGAGGTTATGATGCCAAAGATAATGATGGTATTCCCCTTGATACTGAATCATCCGGTGCTGTATCACCAAATTATTGAATTATTTTTTATCTTTCCAACTTTTAGCGAGCACTCTTTTCTCTTCTGAACATGCTGCTAAATTCAGAGTGCTTGATGTGCTCTGTTCTAGCATTATACATTTGGACTGGCAGAGGTAGGCATAGACACATGGCTGTTTTGCAAATACTGTGCCCGGCTAGGAGTGCAGTAGGGCACAGCTGCAAGGCCGGGGTGCCTTCCCCATGTGGTTTCTCGATAAGCCATTGGGTGAGCCATAAACTTTGATTTCAAGATCTGCAGGGCAAGGAGTGTCTCTTTGATCTGGGCTTGCATGGCCCCCAAGGACAGAAGACATCCTGCCCCTTGACTGCGAGCTGCTTCAGCAACACAAATAACACATAATCAGTAGCCTTTATTATGGGGGGCAGGCCAGTGAGTTTGGATTCCTCAGGTGGCTCTCCCATCCCATGGAAGTTGGTGGCATGTTTCCCATCAGCTGCAGTGGGGCTGGGATGTGGTCTTTCCTTTCTGGCCATGTGCTGCTTTGCAAATGGAAAAATGTTTGAAGTTCTGTGCCTCAGACTCTGCTTCCTTTCTGCTCTAAGAACACTTCACTCCAGCCAAATGTTTCCTTTGTCTCATAGCCTCAGAAAAAAAGAAAAGCTTTCTCCAAATAAGAACACGAGCAACAGAAGTGTTAGGAGAAAGGATATGCTTACAATCCAAAAGGGTAGAAAAAAAATTTTTCCCACTGGATGTCTGGATGTCCCAGTCAAGGCCAAAAGAAAGCAGTCAGCTTTGCCAGCAAAATCCTAAGCAAAAGAAATAAATTTCATCCATCATGTGCCCCTGGACATACAAGTATCCGGCTCTGCTGCTGTGCTGCTCCCCTCCTGCTTCCAGTGTAGCAGCTGCCAAGTTTGTCCTGTCTTGTAGGCATAACACATCCAACTCAAGAAGAAACCAGGTGCTGTGATGGATTCAGTAAGTCCCACAAAGGAAGGAGAGCAGTGTGAAAGAATACACAGCCATGTTAAGGAGGTTTCTTCTAGGACGAAAATAGATGAACACACACACAGGAACTGGTAATCCCTCCATTCAGTTTGCTTTCTCTGTTGGATTTCTTTTTATTCCCTCTCACCTCGCTGCTCCCCCCTCCTATCCAAAATGATAGTTGTGTTTCCCATCATTGCTTAGTTCTCCTTCAAGGCAAATTATTTTGAACTTAAAAAGAAGAAAAAATAATATTTTAGGAGGTTTTTTTTTCCAGTGCATAAAACAGCAACTCCCTTAAGGAAAAACTGAATGTTTGACCGCGCAGTGGAAGCCTTTCAAAATCAGGTTTTCATTTCCGCCAACTGCTTTGAGTAGAAAACTTCATAAACATGAATACATATGGTGCACGCGTGCATGCACACACACACACACATATATATACACATACCGGCTCCTCAGCTGCTTGACACTGCAGCTTAAGCAGAAGAAGTGAAGTTTTGCCAGAATGGATCTTAAATTAGGAGATAACATGAAGATAAATGCTTCCTTGGCACTGCTCCTTTAGTCCCACCAGTTGTGTGCATGCTTTCTGCTCTGTAGCCAGCAGCCCTGAGTGCTGTTTTGCTTTTAGGAGCACAGCTCTGAAAGAAAGGAGGATGAACTGCTGGCTTTCATCCTAACAAAGAGAGAGGAAAGAGAGAAAGTGCTGTTTATTGCCTTAGAGGAAGGGGAGCAGAGGGGTGCGGTGGATGGGTGGGCTGCCTTCCTGAATATGCACAGCAGCTTTCACACTCGCATTGCTACTACGCTGCCTAGAAGTTGGGCAGTGCTTGTTTTCTCTAAAAAGTAATAAAACAAAAACAAAAACAACACAAAAAGGAAAAGTTCTTGAAGGGAACCAGGAAGCTCTTTTACGAGGAACCAGAGGCTGGGTGCTGCCGTGCAGCCTGCCCTGAGCCCCCCCGGCCCAGCTGTGGCCTATCTGCAGCAAGCATCACAGCAGTGGCCGTTTGCCCAGAAACGGTGTCAGCAGCCAGAGCCCTCCGACAGAAGGAAGCCACAGCCAGCCCCAGCTAGTCTGCAGGGACACAGGTCCCCGGCACTGGGAGAGGAGGGCAGGAAAGCAGTGCCCGTCAACATCAATATTGTGGCTGTTTTGTTAGGTGGGGAGGCTGTCCTCTGCTTCCTGACATCACAAAAGGGTGTTGGCAGCTCCTGCTGAAGGCACAGCTCTACGTGTGGGCTGAGTTAGAAACAGGAAAGATTATTTTGTTCTCGGAGTTAAGATAAAACCAAAAAGCTTTAACATTTTGATGTTTGGATTTGAAGCTTTTCTGGGATGGCGTCCTGCTGCTGGAAGGTATGATAGGGAATGGTATAGACAAGTAAATCTTAATGGGGCTCAAACTCTCTCCCCTGCATTGGAGAAAGAAACATGGCAGAGCTGAAGGCCACTCCTACACATCTCACTTCTTTTTTGCTCCTCTGTTAACCAATATTTTCATCATCTTCCCCTGTCTGTATGAGATCTCCCAAGTATGGAAACACTTGCACAGAGTCATGCCAGCTGCTGCTGCATGCCCTGCCTAAAAGGACCTGGGGTTACTGTGGATGGAAAGCTGGACATGAGCCAGAGTTGTGCTTTCGCAGCCCAGAAAGCCAACCATATCCTGGGCTGCATCAAAAGATGTGTAGCCAGCAGGGCCAGGGAGGTGATCCTGCCCCTCTGTTCTGGTGGTGGTGAGGCCTCACCTGGAGTACTGCGGCCAGGTGGGGAGTCCTCGGTATAGGAGAGACGTGAAGCTGTTGGAGGGCATCCAGAGGAGGGCCACAAAAATGATTCAAAGGATGGAATACCTCCCCTGTGAGAACAGGCTGAGAGAGCTAAGGCTGTTCAGGTTGGAGAAGAGAAGGCTCCAGGAGACCTGAGAGTGGTCTTTCAGTATCTAAAGGACGGCTGTAAGAAAGAAAGGGACAGACTCTTTAGCAGGGTCTGTTGTGATAGGACAAGGGAAAATGGTTTCAAATTAAAAGAGGGGAGATTTAGATTGGATAGAAGGAAGAAGTTCTTTACAATAAGTGATGAGGCACTGGAGCAGGTTACGCAGAGAGGCAGTAGATGCCCCATCCCTGCAGACACTCAAGGTCAGGCTGGATGTGGCTCTGAGTACCCAATGGAGCTGTAGGTGTCCCTGTTCATTGCAGGGGAGTTGGACCAGATGGCTTTTAAGGGTCCCTTCCAACTCAAATGATTCTATGATCCTATGAATCTAGGTAGCACTGTAAAAACACAGCAATTAGATGTTTATTGGGTCTTCAAAACTTTGAGAAGTTCAAAACTTGGAGTGGATACAGGAGTCTGCAAACAGAAATTGAGCTAAGCATTCAAGAAGCACCACAGACACTCAAATTTTGTCAAGCTGGCCACTTCTCTTTGAGTAACAGAGGTCTGCACCAGATTCTTCTTTTTAACCTAGGCTTTGTCAACACTGACTGCATCCCAGTAAGTGTATATGTATGATTATCTGTGAGTGTGCAGCAAGTTGCTTCTGCTGCTAATTCAAAATTCTGCAAGACCACATCACGTGCAGTTAGAAATAAATTATTTATTTCATGGAAAGTGAGCCCTTGAACCAGTAAGATTTAGGGTGGCTTTGCCTAGGATGTTCAAGTGTGGGAGTGAGCTGGGGCTGATTCAGCTCAGAACTTCTGAACATAACGTCCAGGGGAATGGTGTAACATGCCATTGTGCTTCTGTGAAATTACAATTTCTTCCTTTCCCAGATATTGTTGGTGTCTCTCCAGAGGATGTCTCAGCAGCTGGCAGGCACCAAGGGGTGAGCCACCTCTGGAAGGGCAGTCATCCTCTGGCTGGTGTCAGAACAGTGATAGGTTTCCCTGGAAATCCTTTCAGGTTCACTGATGCCTTGAGTTGAGGTGCCATTTGTTCACCCCTTAAACCCTCAGGCTGGGTGAGATGGCAGTTTATAGAGGACCTCTACAGTTCTCTTGGTCAGGCTTGTGTACTGCAAACAGCTACAGAGAACCTCAGTCTGCTATTTGTAAAGAGTTAAAGGGGTTTTAGAGAAACTTTGGTTCCTCTGCAAGCAGCTGCCATCCATGGAAGTGCTCTCTTCTTCCCAAGGTCCATTTGGAAATGCATTCCTAGGAGATGCATTGGGCCCCTTTGAGATGTGGCCTGCTGCCAGGGGGCATGACACGCTCCGGGATTCTGCCATCTGGGCGACAGTATTGACTCCACTCCATGCTGGTAACAGCTCTCTGGTGGAGACAGCAAGTCTGGGAGCATTCTTCTTTAGATTGGTGTTCTTTGGGCATGATGCCTCATATAGACACAGCTCCTCAGTGAGGCCTCATTCTTGCAAATATTTATGCCCATGAGTAATTTCAAGAGCATTAGTAATGAGCAGAGTGGGGTGACTGCTGGGTTCGCAGCACACACTGTGGAAAGCAATCATTTTGCAAGAGGGGTTTGCGTATATGCTTAAATGTCTTTTGAAGTAAGAATGGACTTAAGTAAGTGCTTAAGTTCTTTTCAGAAGTGAGGGATGAGAATTTCCCTACTGTCCGCCTTTCATTTTATTTGCTGCTTGTAGACAGATATTTTGTGAGAGTTGCCCAGACTCTCAGTGTAAAATTAATGGTTGAATGGTTTGATATCTGATTGTATTTGCAGTTCTTTCTCCCTCTAAATATAATAAAAGCCATTACAACCATTACTCTCTTTTACATTTGTTGCATATAAAAGCACATTCCAGCACCAAGACCTGAAAGATTAGCTTTTTCCTAAAGCACATTTTGTCTGACTTGTAAAAGTTTTACTAGTTATAAAACTCCTGAAACAATAAGTTTCTGATGGAAATGATGACTAGGGCAAAAGTAACAGGTGTTGATATAATACTCCTAAAAGCAAGAGACGTGGAAATCTACCTCAGTTAAAAATATACATATTTTTATTTCTTCATATTACATTAATACCTCAGTTCTTCAGGCTGAACAGCAGCAAGAGATCACAGGAATCCCGGATGAGTTTTTGCCGTGGCTTGTGAGATCTTAGTAGGCAATGTGTTTGTACTTAAGACCGAGCAGCTTCCTTGAGAGCTCGCACCACATCCTCAGCTGGTGTAAACTGGCATAGCCCTAAAGAAGCTGAGGGATCTGATTTAATAATATTTAACACAATAAGACACATCTCTGTTTTGAATTTTGTAATGCAGTGCGGCCTAATGTGAATTTATTGATGTGGCATTCCTTATGAGTACTGTCAGGCTATAGGAAAAAAAGGGCAAATCCCCTCAGCTAACCTGTTTAGGCTGGGTTTGCTCATCCAGTCTTTGATCCCTTGGATCCACATGTTACTGAGGACTGCATTTATGGCATAGGCACATGGTCAACTAATTACACTGGCCCCAAGCCTAGGTAACACCTCCCATAGGCTGATTGCTGTCACTTCCTTAGATCTGTCCCAAGCCCTGCACACAGAAAGGATTTTAAAACCATCCTGGGGTACAGGGCTCAGCTGAAGTGTATGGGTCTCTCATTTAGCCAAGCACCCCAAACACGAAGAGCGATATGATAAAACCTGGTGGTGCACAAAGGTACACCCAACTTATTAACTTCCAACCAAGGTGCTCAGATGAGACTCTTCAGCATCCTGTCAGTTCTTAGGACCTCCTGACAGTGGCTTTAGTCCTCAGAGGCCAGCCTCTTCCATGGGTGATGGGAGATCTCAGTGTAGGCATCTAGATGAGGCACCTGAGGTTGGCTGGCATGAGTACCCCTGCAGTGCTTTTCACACAGACTCTGTCTTCCCTTGCAGGGGACACCATATTTCATTATTTCCTCTTTCATGTTTTTCTCACCTTGTCTTCGCTCTCCTTGCTCACAAACTTCAGAAAACTGCCCTAGCTCAGTTATTCTAAGACACGAAGTTGAGACATATATATACATAAATATAACATCCTTTGCTCTTCCTGAGCAGAGCAAGGACTTCAGATTCTGCTCCCCTCACACTCCAGCTGCCTGGGGAAGCAACGCAGCATTAGCCAGGCAGCTCACATGCCCCAGGGACTTCTCCCTGGGCCTCATTTCCCTGCCTGCTAATGAGGACCCTCTACATTTGTGTTGCGTTAGAGGCTCCAATAAGCACTTCCCCAGAAGGGCCAGCCTGGCAGACTGTTGTACACTCTTCATAGGGAGGAATATAAATACAATAATGAACTACAAATAAATATAATCAGCTAAGAACTGATCATTTCTTTGATTTCTTTCCTGGTTGAATGCATCCAGCTGTGACATCCACTTTTTTTTATCCAAGTCCTGCATATGACTCAGCAGCATCCCAAGAGATTGCTATTGGACCCAAATCCTCTGTTTGCAGCTTTAACAGTTTGTTCTCAACAGTTTGCTGTGGAAATTATTTTACAGACCTGGTGATTGATGATTCACTGCTCTGTAAGGAATCCCCTTGAATCCCCCTTGGATTGACTCATCTCACTGCTCATTAGGTCCACCTGCTTGGGGCATAACTGTGGTGTAACTCCACTCTCTCTTAAATGGCTGAGGATCTCAGCTGGGCCAGCACATGCTGCCTGCTGATACTATGGAAGTGGGTTGTTGTCCTTGGTTTTGTATTTCATGACTTGCCAGTTCAGAGCGGTCCTAAATTAGTGTTAATCTAGGAGGTAGCTGAATTGCTTCACCTCTCAGTAAAGTGCAACAGACAGGAGATGACACTCAGGAGTGAGTTATACATGTGAGCAGGTAGATGAAGTACCCTTACAAATGAAAATAAATGGAAAAACTCTGTCATGATTTATTTTAAAAATATCCTTCTATTCCAATGAAGGAAGAGAGAGAGAAGTCAAACAAGAAGGGACATAGTAGATAGCTAAGAAACCAGAAAGTCAGATTTTATTGCTGCTGGTAGGCATGCTTACAGAATCAAGTCCTCTCAAAGTCTGTGTCGTAAGATTTCTTTCTTTTATTTTCCTTTCCCTTTATTCTTCTCAATGGTGCTGATTTATTTGTATTTACGTGGGCCTGAGGTGACAGTCCCTGAAACTCCTGTATCAGTCAAGAGTGATGATGAGGTGGTTAGATCGTAACTGTACTTGAGACTTGTAATGAACACACTGGAAGAAAAATCAGTGATTCAAAACAGAAGACAAGACTCTCTACAGCTAAGGTTCCTCTTTCTACTCTCAAAGCCCCAAGGCAGTGTTATAAGAGATAGCAAGATGGTGGCTTCTGAGTGAGATTTGTGTATCTGAACTGCAAAGTGAAGATCCTAAAGAAGCAGTGTAGTGGAAGGACAGTTGTTGGGATGGGATGATGAGGGAGCTATCTACAAGACTGACTCACTAATGTGCGCGTGGACTTTACCATAAGTTTCACCTCTCAAATACTGTAGTAGTAGGTTGTATTTGGGGACAGTTCATGCAAGAACAAAGTTTATGGGTGCTGGAGGAATGAAGAAAGGGAGAAAGAGGGAAACCCAATCTTCTAGTCTGGAAGACAGTCAGATCAACCAGTACAATAGGAAGGCACAATCCAGAAAGACAGTGGCAGCACAGTCCATCCAGTTTTCAATGGATATAAATAATCCCTGTTACAGGAAATGTGGAGTCTTCCAGATGTTTCATCTCTAGTTTTCTCCAGAGGTATTCTTCAAAGACCTGGAAACTTGAGGCTGAATCTGCAGGGTGAAGTGAGATTCCTCTTGGTGGTTTGCCTAGGGTCAGACTAACAAGATGAATCTTAGCATCAAGAAAGAATGGGGATTTGTAGGTACACACTGAAACTTTCTCCTTTTCTGCTCGTAGGAATGATGTGCCCCTGGCAGAAGTGAAGGTGAAGGTATGTACCTAGGGTTCATCTGGAGCAGACCAGGCTCCTCGTATGGATCAGTGATGGGAGGCGTGCCAGGATCCTACAGTGTGAATTCCACTCTAAGCAGCTTGAGAAACACTGACTCTCAGTCCTTCTTTGTGGCTGATGTAGCAATTGCTTTTGTGCCTGTCAATCAGTCCCTTGTGCTTGTGACTTCTCAGAAAAGGCATCTTCTCTAGTGTTTTTTGATGCACAGAAGAAAATAAGAAGAAAATAGAAAATCCATTGAAACTAGCAAGTATATACTTTTAATGACAGGGCAGGATACCAGGATCTGAAATACCATTTTTCTTCATCAAGATCCCAGACTGATTGAAAAATTGAATAATTTAATTATTTAGAATGTGAGTGAACTTTTTTGACATTCTAGCTTTGGTCTAATATTGAAAGTAAATTAGGGAAAAACTCTAATTGACTTCAATTAGGCCAGTGCTGAGCAGTTTTGAAAATCTCACATGAAGGTCCCTGGGGCAGGGACTCTGTCAAGTTCTGACTCCATGCCTTCCCAGCATTGCTGTGACATTGTTTGAATGCATTCAGTGTTGTGCAATGTGTTTTTACATATCTTTGGCAGTCTCTCTTTTCAGAAAGTCTGGAAATTAGGAGCAGAGGAGGCAGATATGCAGTTGTTCAAGGCTGGGACTATGCTTCCATTTGTCCTGCTCATTAACTTCAATTTAGGCAGTTAAGTGCTGCCATAACCAACCAAACAAACTCTTAAGACTTTAGTTTCATAGCACATTTAAATTAACAAATAAACCCTTCCTAGTAAAACAGGGCAATCTCCACATAAAACAGAATATATAGAGGAGCAGGAGGTACCGCTGCAGCATCAGCAGGACTTGGACACCCCCTCCAGCTCATACAGTCCTAGAGAGCTCAGAGGACTTTGCAAGCTTTTACAGACAACTGCAGGACTTTAAAGTCAAGTGAAGGATTCCCACTCCCACTAAGCTGCAGAAGCTAAATATATCCTTCCTGTTTACTCTGTGTGAATGCAGACTAAGCTCCAGTCTATGAAACAAAATGCATCTCTGTCTAAGCCCAAGAAGGAGCAGCACGGCTCTGGTTAGTAATACAGCATCGTCTGACCATCCACCTCTGCCAAATCTGGCAACAAAACCCGCTTCAAGCAAGTTCAGGGGACAGCTGGTGATATCTGGATCAAATCAGTTCTGTGGTTTAGCTCAGACTTAAGGGATAAGGCATATACTAATGGTCTTTCTCTCCTTTTTAGGTAAGCACTTCCATTTGTAATTAGCCACTGATCTTGGAGGCTGCAGTCTGGATTCAGAGAGAACCCATGGAGCGCCTAGGACATGTTTGGCCTTGACAAAGTTTTACTTTCCAGCCTCTCCATTTGTAGTGGATTGACAGCTGGTTTCAAATGTCTCATATTTAACTTTCCTGTTTTTCTTAATCTGTGGGTTCTTTTCTGGAACTTTCTGTGCATAGCGAAAACCTGTCGTGGTCCAAGTGAGATCCTCTGCCTCTAACAGTGCAGAATCAGATCCAGTAATCATGGAGGCTATGCTTTATTCTCTACCCAAAACAGGCATCTTTTGAGAGGAAGGGTGACAGGATGATGATTTCTTTTTGTAAGCATATGTGAGGAACATGAAAAATTCTGAATAGCCAATCCAAAAATGACTATTTTGCAGTACAGAGTGTACGAACTAGTAAATCCAAACCTCTCTAATGTAACATAGCTATTCCTTCCCTACCTCTCTTTTTGTCTGAAAAAAAGGTCAATTTTGTATTTAAGAAACACTATCAAAGATTTAATGATTGTACCATTGGCCATAGTTCAAACAATACAGGCAGGAAAGAATGTACAGCTGTCAAGTGTAAACAGAAATGGGTACAGCTCAGAAGTGCTTCAGACAAATCATTGTATGTCATCGGCTGGTTTTAATTAAGAGCAGACCAAATATTCTCTCTCCCCCCCTCCTTCTTTCTTCTTTTCCTTCTTCTTCCCCCTCTTCACTAACTTTAGACAAAATTATTTGTAGCATATTGTCTTACTGGTGTCTGTCCTTGTGGAAGTAAGCAAATGAATATGGAAATATCTTGACTAGAAGTTCAAAGCATGTTATGACATCCCAAGGAGACCACAAGATTGTAATCTTAAAACTGCAACAGTAATAAGCTAGGCTTGCACCTTCCCACTTTCTGCATTCTAAGTCTTGCTTCAGGAACAGATTCCCATCACGTTGTTTCATGTTCTTATTTAAATCACTGTCTTGGAAACAGATTTCAGGTTGATCACCTCAGCCATATGGGTTCCCTTTGTTATGTGCCCAGGTTCTGGCAGGAGGGAAACTTATTTTCAATACATCCTGTTTTCAGAAGTGACACATTAACCAATATTTAAACTCTTCTGGGTGGGCCTGAGCCAGAGGCAATACAAAGGAACTGAGGAAAGGAGATGTGATGCGCACAGTATTTGTTTCTATTTATTTATTTTACATTAGCTTCTCTGGATTGCTTCACTTCTGTCTTTTGCTATTGCTACTACTACTATGGATCTCTTCTGATGCTGAGACTTCAAAAAGTAGAATTCATCTGTAAATATTTTGTAGTTAAGGACCTGGCACTGAGGAAATACCCATACAGTTGTTCCCCTCCAAGTGCTGCAGCACAGAAGCAATTATGAATGTACTAAACGGCAGATTATTGTGTTGCGTTGCACTGTATTTTGGACAACATTCCTCCAGTTTGTTTTCAAGCAATGAGATGACTGTATCCCCAGATCAGTACTGATGAAGGCTGTGCACGCACTGTAACCATTTTGAAGGGTATCCAGAAGAAGAAAACATGCTATCACTTTCCTAAGTGAAGCAGGCTTGATCAACAATGTGCATTTCAACTCCAGGGCGGAGAAACTCATCTCCACAAGGAAAGAAACTACGGTAGATAGGTTTACTTGCCAGCTCATCGTATTTCTCTTCACTGTGAAGAACAGCAATAATGGCAGTAATATTCATACTATTGATGCTCTATCGTGAAAATACTTTAAGAGGCAACGTGTGAAGAAAACTTACATAAATCCCTATTACAATGACAACAGTGTGGACATCTTGAAAGACTGCACTCCCACATTTGAAGGATAAATATGTAGTCAGTACTCCCTTAACCTGCTCAGTGCTGCTGGTGTTGAAAGTCTGATTTTTCTGGTCACCAGACATTTTTTTTGCTGCTACCCTCTACCAAGCTCTAAAGGGTGCTTTTTNTTTCGGAGGTGGGAGAGAAGGAGGGGAAGAGTCCAGTGGAAAAAGAAAGATACCAAGTGCAGTAAAATGCACTGGCTGAATTAACTACAAGAAATACTAACACATTTCAATGTTGAGGTTTATAAAAATGATGCGCGTGGATGTGTGCATCCATGCAGAGGACGCCAGTACATAAGAATGGAGATGATGGCATATAAGAAGAAAGTCGAGTGTCACAGCACTATTACTCTGCTGCATTAACTCTGATGCTCTCAGAGGTGTTTCACGAGCTCCCTCCCATATAGGGAGGGATTATATTGTTATGTTTCCTTACATGTCTGTTGAATTTTTGTGAATTCAAACCATTCAAATCTGATGGACCATCAAATTTATTAACTGTAAAGACTGACCTAACTCAACAGTAACTGAAACTACAAACTCATCTTTGACATTAAACTCATAGGAGGCTGTGAAGTGAATAAAATGCTTGTCTGCCCATTCAGGACACTACTTTCATCTTGCATTTCATTTTGAAGGGCACAATATGTCATATTTCACTATGAAATCTCAGTCATGATGATCAGAAGGCCAAAGAGTTTGAGCCATCACTCTTCATATTCCTACAACTTTCAGGCAACAGTAAAGTAGCTTGATGCCCTCTGTCAAATAAAGTGGGTGATTTTTAAAACAAAGTGCCAACATTACAACAACAAAAAAAACCCCAACCCTATATTTGGTCATCGCACTTCATACATCTAAAAAAATTGCACCAAAGGGTATCCACATCTTATTCAGCGCTTATTTCAGGCTTTTTGGGGGTATGAGGGGAGGCAACAGTTGGATATATGCATATGCTATATTGTATTATAGTGGGTTGATCACTTCTGTAAGTGGAGTTCCTTTTACTGCTCAAGCACAGAACCTTCCATGGACCAAAAGCTAGAACAGATTTTCTTGGGAGTGTTTCAACAGAAAGAATTTTGTCAGAACTTCTGAATCAAAACCTCTCAAGAAAGACTTGGCTGAGTCAAGTTTCCCTCCTTGAGAAAGGTATTGAAAAAATTAGTAGTTTAAAGTCTCCCTTTATACTTTCAAAGGAAAATTTTGGGTGGGGGAGGGAAGTTCTCTTTAAAAGCCCTTTTCATTTTGTAATATAAATAAAGCAATGTTTTAAAAAGCTAAAATCAAAATGAAAAAAAAAAGTTTGAAAGTCATTAAATGAAACTTGTTTTGTTTTGTTGCTTTTAATTAAAAAAAAAAAACCCAAAAAACANCGAATGCAGTATCAGTTATTTCCATATTTGCTCATGTTGAAGAGGCAGAAGCAACGAGAGAAACTCAAGTTAATTTTTGCCCACCAGTAGCTCCATACCAGTGCTGATAAATGAAACTGTACCCTGGCTTCATCCGCATACCAGTGCTGATAAATGAAACTGTACCCTGGCTTCATCCGCATAAGACTTCCAAAACCATTTTTGGTTTTCTAGTTAAAAAAGTGTTTTCATTTAAAACATTATGGAAATAATAATCTCTAAATCACCTAGAAGACAAAAAGTTTCCCACAGGATAGTTGACATAGTATTTTACAATGCTAAATTTTAACTAAAAATCTGTGACCTAAAGCATGCAAAGTAATTCTTGGTTTTGGACTGCATAAGCTTCCAACCAAAGCTGAGATAACATTTTTTCTAGATGTTAGCTGAAAGTGAAGGTACAGGTTCTTTTACTGTGTAGGACATGTGCTACAGCTGTGTAGTTACTGAAAGGCCATATGCCTTTTGATCTGGCCCCTACAGTAGTTAGCCTAGGGGATTGTATATTTGTTTTTATTTACACTGTCTCCTTACTTAAACATCGTCAACTAATACTAAGTAAAGATCATGATTCTCTGAACAAGGGCTAAACCATTTTCATATTTAATTCTCCTTTTCTACTTGCCTTTCTCTCCAAAAGAGGACAGTAATCACAAAACAATATTTGAGAAGCAAAAAATCTTGACAATTTTACTAAGGCAATATGGAGAGACAGCGTATCAGCCTAGACTCTGTTTCTACAAACAGGCTAACTCATACCAGTTCTGAGACAAAAAGGAAGAGAGAAGAAATGCAAATGGCCATGGAAACATGAGATTAATTAAGACATATGGAGATCTTCCTGAAATACGGCCTCTAAATTTACTGGGAAACATGTTTCCTATTTGCTTCACACATTCAAATGTCTGTTTTGGATGCAGCAGAAATAGATTTACTTGATATTCTGCATGGGGTTAATGTAATATGTATATTAATTTGCGAAACATAACTCCACAGTCCACGTGTGTATTATGAACATTAATTATTATAGCTATATATAATAAGGTTGTATTATATATTATGTTTATGGCATAATGCTTGTATCAAGTTTGGTAAGTAAGCCAACGTTTCTGCTGAGGAACGCAGGCAGAGGCCCCCCAGGTGGATCAGGACTGCCTGAAAAAAACCATACTATTTTACAAGACTCAGAAGCCCAGTAAGGGTACTCTACATCCTCAAGCAGCCTCCCAACAGAAAATAAAAATCCGTTATTAAGTAATGTGGCCCATTAGGGAGACATATATGACATCATCCAAACAAACGTATTTGATGAATAATGCACCACGACGCACCACTCTGCAAGTGTGATTATGGAGCTCAGTGTGTGGGAGACCTCCAAAATGGACAAGCTTTCCACTTTAGTTTTCTTTTGGAAAATAGAGAGCATCTCAGGTTTTCTGAGAAACAAGAAAGGTGTGTTTCCCTTTGAAACCAACAAGACTCTCTGTGTGGGAAGGTTTGCCCTTACGCACTTGGAGAGGTATTCCATTACTTTCAAAGATATCTTTCACTTTTTTTTTTTAAAGAATCTATTCCAACCCAAACAAAACAATATCAGTACTGGGGGAAAATTAAACAAAAGAATGAGTTAGTTATAAGTCTTCAAATTCTTTTTTTTTCACTCTCTCTGCTGCTTGTTCTGTTAAAGTAGAATGTAGCAGTTACCATGTTGCACAATTATATCAACTTATCACAGTTTAAGCAAATCTACACCTTGCATTTCTGCACATGAATAAGAAAGGGGCAAAAGTCTGCATCCATACAACGTCTCACGTGAATATGTGAGGAGCTCAGAGACGATGCTAGCACCAAGCTGAAAATTTTTGAGGGGTGTCTCCTTATAATATCAAATAACTGATTTTTCTCTCTGTATTTTTGCAGGTCATTCTTTCTAAAAGTATTGGTGTAGTGGTTTGCAAAAAATCTGATCATCTTTTAACACAGGTTTTAAAAAGACACAGGCTTAAAACAGGAAAATCCAACCATCTGAAATATACAGAAAATCTCTTCCTTTTTGTTCATGAAATATCAGGGAAATTCCCAAAGCCAATCAACATTTTGTTTATTGTTTGCATTGGCTCAGGATCATATCTGAAGCTCTATATTTAACAAGCCATCCTGAGAAGGCTAGATAGTCATGGCTAATGGCAATGGAAGCAATTTCCCCTTGTGGTGTCTGAGCTGAGCTGCTGTTGCAGTAAGCCTCGAGCTTTGATGTCTGCTTGACACCACTTAGAAACATTACATTAATTAAGAATATAAAACTGAGAACTACTGCCACATTAATTGAAAGCTCCTACTGATGCCTGCTGGAGGCCCACCCTCCAGCTTTCTCAGGCACCGCAGCCCATTTCAGCACGATGAGTTGTAATATTTGCAGAAGCTTCAGTTTTATTACCATGTGATCTCTGTGTAGAAACAGATGTGAGGAGGAGGCTCATCCCACCAAGCTGTACCGAAATCTATGGCGCATGACCCATGCGTACCTAGGTCGGCCTTGGGAGTCCGTCATTAGCACTCCAATTAGGTCAACTCAATCATTTGTCATTGCTTTGCATATTGCCTGCGATCCAATTTTGTGTCCTTCCTGCACAAGCTTTGGCTGGGATGGATGTTTCCCATGCCCTCACTCTACACCAACACATGGTCTGTTCCAGGGGCTGCTTTTGCCCCAAACCCTGCCTGGGAGAGAGCACCCCTTGCCTTGCTGCCCTAGGGTTTCAAGAGCTGTCAGATGTTCCCCAGGAATGTATGAAGGTGAATGCTGTCAATCCCTCGGACTTCTGTAAAAACTTTATAAGGTTTTTGGATCCTCACCTCAGCTCAGAGGACTCTGTAGCTTCACTCAGTGAAATAGGAAGAACTTCTTTAGCCATATTTGCAGTAGGCAAGATCTCAGTTCAGCTAAAAATGCAAACAGAGAAAGACTGAATGGTTCTGAGGTTTCAGTACAATGTACTGAGTTACTGCGTTGCACAGTAGTGCACTACTTAAAAGCTCACTAGGCTCTGCAGCAACCAGCTGGCAGATTTTCCAGTGTGTGTGCAATGGGTTTTAATTGCCAATCTGATTTTAATAGATGATCTATCAGCGTTGAAAAGAAATAAAAAGAAAAAAGGCTCCCACTGTTTCTTTGAGGAAGACATCAACAAATAAAACAAGCAGGAACACTTTGTACTGAGAGTTTTTTTATTATTGTATTGGCTTTACAGATGTATTTTAGAAAATCATCCAGATCGCAGCCTTTAAAAAAAGTACTTCACCAGAAATAGAGAAAGTGAGGAAAACAAGTGGAAACTTGTGTTGCCACTCCTGTGGCTACTCCAAGTAAGACATGTAGGATATTTTCCGAGTTCTTAGTTTTGCTGGCATGCTTACATTATCAAGGGTGAGGAAACTCTATGAAGTTAAAAGTAAAGAAGTAGATAAAGCTCCAAAGTTTGAAAGAAAAGCACATTTCAGTCAGTAAAATTCTGCTTCGCAGTCATGATTGCCCCGTGTCTTACTTTTTAGCGTACGTGAGAATTTCACAAGTAGGTTACCATGAACCATGATGCAAGATGGGGGATTTCCCACCATACACCCTGCCCCCTCACCTTCTTCTTATTAGCGGTGTAAGCTGGGAGATGCGGTCTGGCAAGGATGTCTAGTCAACAGTTTATTGGAAATGAGGAACCTGAACTACCTATGCAGCCGAAAATATTTTGCTCTTTCTTCTTTTTTTTTTTTGTCCAAAAAATATTGATAGTTGTTATTAAAAAAATAATAAAAATCATTCTTACTCTCACTAGTTCAAAGGATGTGGCTGCTGTGAAATCCTATGATATATTTCTGTGAGACTCAAACATCATTATTACAGATAAGAAACAAAGTTTATGGGAGCTGAAAATGAGTAAACAGCAGTCATGTGTGTTCTCTACATGCCAGCAGAGTCTAATGAAAAATGGCCAGAACTAGTTATGTTTCTATACTTTTGAGGGCCTAGATTTATTAGAAGGGATTTGGTTAGAATCTAGAGTTCTATTCATAGAGAGCTCTGTCCTGTTTCCAATGGAATTTTTGCACAATTTACTATTTCCGTGCAATTCATCAAGAACGTTCTATTCTCTTGTAAACAGTTATTTTTACTTGATGCATTTTTTCTGTTCTTTGTTTCTGTGACTTCAATTACGTTTCCAAATTCAGTCAGCATCATTGGCCCTCTTACCCAGACACCAAGCAAAATCTATGAAAAAGGCAGTTTCAGCTTGCAGTAAACAGAATGGGTCCAAGGTAATGACTACTGCAACACCAGTGAAACCAAGGCAGATACACATAGGGCAAGCCTAGCCCTCAGAAACCCCACAGACTTGTAAGACTCGTGGCAATATTATGATAGAAAATTATATTCTAATTTCTAATTGTATTTTTGATGGGAAAGAACAGATGCAGCAAGCTTAAGAAAAAAGGGCATAGAAGTTATCCGTGGATATTGGGTGATGTATGGCCAGAATTCATGTTGTTTCTCTATGGTAGCAATGGAGAGATTTCAAGTCAGAATATGAAAATCATGTCACATTCCAGCTCCGCTGAAAAACAGCATTTACTGAGGGTAGATAGTACATGGCCAGGCTGAGGATGTGGGTCCAGATCCAGTGGAGTGACATAACTGGATGGACACAAATGGGCTGTCCAATACATTCAAAAGCTGTTTCCCAAAGGCAGAATCCTCAGAGACCCGACCTGGCGAATAAGAGCCACCTAAGATAGTCTGCAGAAAATGCTGTGTTGTGGCCGCAGCTACTGCCACTCTTTTGTCCCCTTGGGATCTGAGGTTGGACTGAAGATCCAGCTGAGAATGAAACCAGTCCTTTCTCAGAAAGATAAATAAGGAGAAAATAGTAAGGTTGCTCTTCCCTCAAGTATCCACTTGAGATAAGTAAATTACAGGTTCAAATCTCACCTCTTTTGAGACTTGGGGTAGGATCACGGAGCCAAATCTCTGCTCACCCCAAGGCTGTGGAGTTATCATTGGATTCTCTCTGACCTAGTGAATAAGAGCAAATCAGAAATTCTCTCAGCTTCTTTTAAAAAGTATGTATATTTAATTCTACATAAATACAGGCAAGAGTGACTTCACCCCTTGCCCTCTCCAAGATAAAATGTTTTCCTATCTGGTACATTCAGTCTAGCCTTAACATTTGGTTCTTATACCTTGCTTCCTCTCAGTATCCTGCAGCATAAAATGCCATGCAGTGATTGGGAATTGATTAGGTCTGGAGTTCACACACACAATTCAGCTGTCAAGTTAATGTTATTAAATGGTTCTTCTAGTCCACCAGGAAGTATTAGAGGGTTGAAGGTTAAAGAGCTTTTACAGTTATCTAGTGTTTAATTGAACAAGCCACTACGTGTATCACTTAGACATTTGTTGTCAGATTAAGTATTAGCATATGCTTTTACATCAAGGGCATACAGAGTGCCATGTGCAAGTCATATTTAATGTGTTAATAAATGTATAATAGCATATTGAATTCTCATATTCATAAAGGTGGTTGGATGGAAGGTGTCTATTTTGTTTAATACACTTTACAAAGCGGTTCTTAAACAATCAATACTTAACATGCCATAATTGCACTTTACATTTAAAGTGAAAGGTTCTTAGGAGCAAACTGGAGTGGTAGTAAAACTCTGGCTCTTGGCTAAAGGGGCGCATTAGTCAGGGTAATGCTGGGTGATGACTGTGAATGAGAATGGATACAGGACTCGCAGAGCAGCCGTGTGTCTGAAAGCACCACTCAGTGGAGCTGCCGGCATTGGACCCACCATGCTTCACGTTGAGGCTCCTGCCCATAGTCTCTTCCAAAACAGAAGGCACCTACCCTTCCTGGGCTAATCCCAACCCTGCTGAAGTTATTTCACTTACTTTACTCACCTTCGTGTGGGTGTGAGCTCTAAGGTCAACTACAGGTAAGAGCAAGAGAGTGACTTCAACTCATTTCTTATTTTAAAATTGCTCATCACTGCTGCATTCACTGACTGCCTAACTCAGTCACAGAAGAAATCATAGGGGCCTTTTCATAGGTTTGCTTTGCATTAGGGTGAGACCGGGTTATTCACAGCAAAGTGCCTACTGAAATTTCAAAAAAAAATTACATTTTCTCAACAATAAAAAATTATGCTCATTCAAAACGTGCAATTGTAGAGGAACATTCAACGTGTAGTGCACAACATCGCATGTAGGATATTACTTAAGCCACTCATACAGCCATCGCTGGAGCCTCTGTGACTGTAACATTTGCTGTTTTGATTTGTTGAAGAGTTAATGAGTTAGGAAACAGAAATAATGCCACATTGATTTGTGTAACTAACTAACCAGTGCACAGCTGAAATTATCAGTTCTGCAGCTGAATGCATTAACTAAAATTTCAAAGTGTTAACAAATAAGAAAAAAAAAAACAACCCTGGAAACTCAGTCAAACTGAAATTAGCTGTTGGATTTAGAGGAAAATCTGTGAATTTTTCTTCAGTTATTCATTCATCACCAGTAACAAGTTTTGTCACAACTCCAGTGATAAACGTGGCACCCTCACCATGATGTTTAAACAAGTCACAGGACACAGATGACTCAGCTGCAGTTCAAAGAGCCTCTCATTTCTGTCAGACTAAAGCCAATAACATTCACACAGTTTTTCTCATGTGAGAAATGCCAAGATACATTCAACTGAGCCATTGTGGGCAGTTCTCATAGCAATCAAATAAAAATATTCTCTTCTAAGAAAGCGTAGGGAATATTATCAGGACACATTTTAATAGGGAAGCTCTTCTTGGCCCCATCTCAGGTATGTGCAGGAAGGACGCACAGAGTGTGGTATGGATGAGCACCTACACAGAGAATAAATAAACTGTAAATTGGAATGCTGGCAGTTGGAAAGGTGTAATGGAAAGGGGATGCACAGTAACACCTACAGCAGTTGGAAGTGATGGGAGGAGGAGCTTGCCATCACATGAGAGCTAGGGGCAGCCTCCCATACAGCCAACCACCGTAGGCTGGTGTGGGATGTGCCAGAGGAAGCACTCTTTCCACACAAGTGGAAAACAAGGTGTGTTTTCTCACACCTTGTTTTTAAGCTGTGGAAGTTTCTTTTAGTGGTTGCTGTGGAAGTCAAGGCCTAAAGGGAAAAAAAAGGCCTTCAGGAATTATGAAACACAATGGACCAAGTGCAGCCTCCAGCTCAGGATCTCCCTAAAGCTCTGATGGCCAGAGCTGGAGAGGAGGGAGAGGATAAAAGAAGTATACTCACACCATCACTGTGTTTCTCATTTATTTTCCCCAGTTGTCCATTACTTACCATTTTTTAAAGCAAAATAGTGAGCTAAAGGCCCTCTACTCTGTCTGCTGTGATTGCCCTTTGGTGCTTATGATAGGCTTAAGGAGAAAACGTGTTTACTTGGAGATGTCCTACTACACTTCAGGACAGAGCAGCTTAGTGTTAGGCCCTGATCACTCAGACTTACATGAGAGTGACTTCACACATATAAGTAGCCCCATTAAATTCCCCTGGACTGCTCAAGTGCATAAAATTAGGCACGTGCAAAAGTGCTTCCAGGTGCAGGGACTTACAAGGCGCTTACTGTGGCCCCAGTACAGCAAAGCACTTCAGCATGTGCTTAAGCTCCATCCAAAGATATTTAGTATATTTGGCCAAGTAGGCACGGCCTCATGGCCACAGTAAACCAGTGATTTACTAACATGTAGCGTGCAAGCAATAAAATCATGTTATTTGTTTAAAGTCTGATTACATAAACCAACAACAGGGTACAATATATGGCTTACATGTTGCAGGTGCCGGTTTATGAACTCAACTGACACGACAAGAGAAGAATAAAACTTCTAACACAGATATCTATTTCTGATCTTTCCTTACACTAGGCACATTAATTGGGAAGAAATGTTTTGTGGGCATCAAGTTATCACAGTCATGACTGTATGCAGCTAAGGTTTTCCTTTCTAAAATCAATTCCAGATCAATAGGATTAGGTGAGACTCTGAGTCTCTGATACTCTGATAAATAATAAGAAAAACTTTAAAACTCGCTGACTGCAGAATGGAGACACTTAAAACAGAATGTAGTGTTTAGCCCCAGGCCTTGGCAACGATTGAAACAAAATGTTTTGAAACAAAGCAAATTGGCATTTTGCTGACTTTTAATGTACTGTCTTTCCAAGCAAGACACCTGGTCCAACTACACAAAACATCTATTCAACATTATAGTCTGAGCTTTTGTTATGCAAAAGGTAAATGAGGCCAACATGAACTCTGTGAGAGAGTCAGGTTTGGTGTTGGCTTTTTTTTTTTTTTCCCCTAGGGCAATCTGTCAAGAAGATACTGGTTGCTGACAGGAAACCAGGAGTCTTCTGAGGATATGCTGGTTTCTTTTCTTTTCTTTTCTTCTTCTTTTTTTTTTTTTTTTTTTTTTTTTTTTTTTTTTTTTTTTTTTTTTTTTTNGGAGGTGGGAGAGAAGGAGGGGAAGAGTCCAGTGGAAAAAGAAAGATACCAAGTGCAGTAAAATGCACTGGCTGAATTAACTACAAGAAATACTAACACATTTCAATGTTGAGGTTTATAAAAATGATGCGCGTGGATGTGTGCATCCATGCAGAGGACGCCAGTACATAAGAATGGAGATGATGGCATATAAGAAGAAAGTCGAGTGTCACAGCACTATTACTCTGCTGCATTAACTCTGATGCTCTCAGAGGTGTTTCACGAGCTCCCTCCCATATAGGGAGGGATTATATTGTTATGTTTCCTTACATGTCTGTTGAATTTTTGTGAATTCAAACCATTCAAATCTGATGGACCATCAAATTTATTAACTGTAAAGACTGACCTAACTCAACAGTAACTGAAACTACAAACTCATCTTTGACATTAAACTCATAGGAGGCTGTGAAGTGAATAAAATGCTTGTCTGCCCATTCAGGACACTACTTTCATCTTGCATTTCATTTTGAAGGGCACAATATGTCATATTTCACTATGAAATCTCAGTCATGATGATCAGAAGGCCAAAGAGTTTGAGCCATCACTCTTCATATTCCTACAACTTTCAGGCAACAGTAAAGTAGCTTGATGCCCTCTGTCAAATAAAGTGGGTGATTTTTAAAACAAAGTGCCAACATTACAACAACAAAAAAAACCCCAACCCTATATTTGGTCATCGCACTTCATACATCTAAAAAAATTGCACCAAAGGGTATCCACATCTTATTCAGCGCTTATTTCAGGCTTTTTGGGGGTATGAGGGGAGGCAACAGTTGGATATATGCATATGCTATATTGTATTATAGTGGGTTGATCACTTCTGTAAGTGGAGTTCCTTTTACTGCTCAAGCACAGAACCTTCCATGGACCAAAAGCTAGAACAGATTTTCTTGGGAGTGTTTCAACAGAAAGAATTTTGTCAGAACTTCTGAATCAAAACCTCTCAAGAAAGACTTGGCTGAGTCAAGTTTCCCTCCTTGAGAAAGGTATTGAAAAAATTAGTAGTTTAAAGTCTCCCTTTATACTTTCAAAGGAAAATTTTGGGTGGGGGAGGGAAGTTCTCTTTAAAAGCCCTTTTCATTTTGTAATATAAATAAAGCAATGTTTTAAAAAGCTAAAATCAAAATGAAAAAAAAAAGTTTGAAAGTCATTAAATGAAACTTGTTTTGTTTTGTTGCTTTTAATTAAAAAAAAAAAACCCAAAAAACAAAAAACAAAAAAACCAACTTGATATTTTCGCTATTTGTCCTGACTTCAATAGATATATTTTCCTGATTCAAGATAGTAATATGCAAAAATCTTTTAAATTTCCCATGGGACAGAAAAAAAAAAAAAACCAACAACATACCAATACCAAACCCAACTCTACAAAAAATCACAGTAATCACAGTAAGAAAAGACAGTCCTGACGTTATGTCTGGGCACAGGTATGGTGAACACGGAGAATGTGAAGACTACTGTTGTGAATGCTTCAGGAAAATCAGATCTGCTCTGGAAAATATGCACAGCAGATTCACTAGGCTGCAAGATGACATGTCATGTAGCTTCTATGATTTTGATCCCTGTGATAAAGAAGGTCTTACTACAGTAGTAAGGGGTAATATTACTCTACTCTTCAAATGGTTATTAATAAAGGCATAAAGTCCAGTCTCCTTTTCTGGTGACTGCTTCTAATATTATTCCTTAATTATAATTGTGAGAGTGTTTCAAAGTGCTTCCATAGCAAAGCAGCTATGCTGCATTTCCAACAAGGTGGAGAGAGGGGTGGGAGTAGGATAGGTAGTTCAAGCATCATAACAGGGTTCCCAGCTCTAGCCTGGCTGACTCCAAAATATGCCATTTGAAAACCTGCCCCCAACATTTATTCCACTAGCCCTCTCTTCTCAATGCTCCTCTAACTCCATTCCTGCCTCAGGGATTTCCAGACTTCCCAAGTTATCCTTCTACTTCACTGAATTACAGAGTCACAGCATAGCTGGGACTGGAAGGGACCTCTGGAGGTCCTTGCTTAAGCTTGCCCAGGATTGTGTCTAGATGGCTTCTGAATAACTCCAAAGTTACCTCAAATCTTGTGCATTGAAATCCCCTGCCCTGCCATAGTAGAGCCTCCAATCCTGTGCAGCTTCCCTACTTCAGGGCCACCCCAGCTTTCCTTCCCACTTGTGCCTCCACCCCACCCCAATATCCTCCCTCAGGGCCCAGCAATCTTCCCCTGTGCCCTGCTCTCAATCCTTCTCCCCCCAACTCCCTGAGTCCACTTGTATGAGGACACACTTCCCTTTCTCCAAGTTCTCCCCATCCCTGAAGTCTCTCCCAGCTGACCTCAAATGCAGCAGATGATTAAAATTAATATAATTAATTCCATTCTTCCTGTGCTAACCAAGACAAGTGCAGGCACTAATTCATGCTCCTACCTCCTTGATATAATGCTTGCTCTTGGCCCCCTGCCTGTATCACCCCCCACTGCAGGGTTGTTCTCTTTTCAGCCCCTCTCCTTAACCCACAATCCCACCAGAGACCCTTGGGATGTTGCTGTGTGTGCAGGGTTCGGCCCAATCCCACAAGCCACAGGCTGCTGGCCACCCGAGCCTGCCTCAGCCAGCCAAACCGGCCTCCTCCATTCTTGTGGAGCCAGCTGCCTGGGATCCTGGCAGTGATTTCCCAAATCCAGACAGGAGCTGCAGCTAGAGCTCCACCTGCACTGAGCCTGCAGGGAAGAAAAAGCGGACACGTCTGGGAAAAAGGAGCTTTATGGTAATTCTGCAGTAGGCATCCAGACTTTTAGGATGGGAGCTGATTCTCCAGAGGCTTGGAAGGGAGTGGGAAGCCCAACATCCACAGGCAATGGCAAGTGCAAACACGTGCAGAGAAGAGAGTTAGGCTAGTCCCGTTCTGCCTGGTCAGATCCAGATTTCACACCAGATGGATGCAGTCCAAGACAGCAAATAACAGTGTAGTCTTTGCTCCGCCTCCTGGCCTGGGGCTGGTTGTGACCATGCCTGTAGGGGTGGCAGGTCCCTCGATGTGGGCATGGCAATGCAGCACTTCCGAGAGCACACCAGTGAGAAGCAGGTGGAGGTAAGAGCTGTGAGACACAGGCCTGCATCCTCAGCCCTCCCCAGGGAGCTTCTTCCTCTCAGTTTTGGTAACATTCGAGCCCCAGCACTTCACAGGCATCAGATTCACAAACTCTGACTTGGGCATCCCTGAGACCTGCCAAGAACACCACTGAGGACATGCATGCAAAAGACATGTGAAAATTAAACAAAATAAAGACCAAGGTAGAGTCAAATGCTCTGAATACTAACAAACAAGTGAGAAATGTCACTTTCCTCACCCAAAGTAGAGCAAATGGGTGAAATAGGGCAATTGTGAGAGAGCAAGGCCTAGGATGCAAGACATGCCAGTCATACGGGGTCCACCAGAAAGCCATGACAAAGACAATGGTGGCCACCTCCTGTGGTATGTGGTAGCCACAGCCCCATACAAGGGATGAGAATGGGCAAGGAGAGCCAGGTCACATGCCAGAGGCACACTGCCTGCACACTTGGGGCAGACCATCTCAGAGCTTTGGGCTGGGTTCATTGTTTGGCAAAAATGAAGTCGATAATATCTGCCTCACAGGGGAGTTCTGAGGTTTATTAACGCTGCGCCTAGTGCTTTGAGATCCACATAGTGAAAGTCCTTTATGACTATTTTATTGTTATTGTAGGGAGATCAAAGTAGCAGCTCTAATCTAATGCCATCCCTTTTATGTTCGTACCACCCACTTGCGTGCAGAAGTCAGCCTGGCTGCGGAGCATCTCCTCTGCCTGCTGGCCTTCCAGGGTGACGAGCCTTGTTTGTCAGGGAGGTTTTCCAGGGTAACTGGCTGCTAGTCAGCCAGGGCTTGAACCTTGTTAAAGAATGTGGGCAGACACCAAGTTGCATCATTGTTTAGCAAGGCTGGAATAAACCATTTAGCTCTATATTTTCTTGAGTTATTTGGTATGTTGAAAAGATAGGTGTGGCCAGCTAAAATTGTACAGTACAAAGGCGGTGCTCTATTTGAAAGTATTTTTAATTCACCAGAGTTCAGTCTTTGGTCCCTTTGCTATGCATTGGTGGTATGGTAGGTACAGATGTACATACAGGCATATAAATATGTTTGTAAGTCATGGAAGTCTGTAAGTCATAGAACAGGAGAGATCACTTAGGCCACTGAAGGATTTTCCTCACTCTGTTTGATGGAGTTAGTGTGGGATTCTGGTCTAATCCCAGATAAATTTTTGTTTTCATGCAAGGGAAAGCTACTGCTGGGAATCTCAATTTATTAAGAGTTTGGATTTATTTCTTCTTGGACATCAATTTCACAAAGTGCCTTAATGTGTGAACTGTACACAAAGAGTCTAAGATATCGAAGGGTGACAGTAAGTGCTCTGTTGACAGGAGACAGTGTGGTCCAGTTATTACGGGGGAAAAAAAAGAAGAAGAAAAAAAAAGAGTATGCAATTTCATGTTCAAACCTGAATGAAAAGAAGGAGCTGAATAGAACAAGTCATGCTCCCATTCTTGGAAGAAGACCAAACCCCATGGCAGATATGTTTATTTTAATACTTCTATTGTGTTATATATTACTCTAAATCTGTTCATTTGAAGTGCAGAACCAGAGGGTACAGCTCCTGCAAACAACATAATTCTTCACTTCTGCAGCGATTCACACCTGCCTAAGTATGAGGTGTAGTGCTGCCTGGCTAATGGAGTTTTCTCTTTGGTGACTGAACTGAAAAGTCATAATAACAAGGATTTAAGAAAACAAGCTGTCTCGCAATGGAAATGTCTTGATTTTTGGCAAACCCAAAAGCAGCATGTTTTATTTTAGATAAATCTCTAAGATTTTGCTGAGCCAAAACTAAGTGTTTGGGGGAGGATAGTGTTTTCTTTCAGGTTACTTACACTTCGTAGTAAGAAAAAAAGGAGAACCAAACCATTAAAGCAACAACAACAAAAAATCTTATTAATTGAACATGTAATCAGGGTGAAAACTTAGAAGTTTCTCTTCAGAAGTTTTGAAACAATGCACACTCTCTTGAAACTTTCTCTCTTACTGTTTTTTAACCTCTTCTAAAACTGACCTCTGAATTCAGCTCAAATTTATGAAGCTTCAGACTGCTCGAGCTTGTGTTTTTGACTCATTTTTATTTGTCAGAGCATATGCTTAAATGCTTTTTCTAAATAGAAAACTCATATTATTTTCTGCTGTGGAATTTATCACTTACGGCCTTATCTATCAAAACACCTAGTCCCTACATCATGAAAAAGCAAAAATATTAATATATCCAAGAGTCTAAGGAGTGCAGGCATGCCCTGTGAAAATACACAGGCGACAAAAATCCACATTTTCCATGGAAGAGTAACATCTGTTTGTACAGCTCTACCAAAATCTATGTGCGATCTTGATGCGTATGTACAGTAAATGCTCATAAGGAATAATACATACCACTGCCCTAACGTATATACAGCATTTATCAAGTAGTTGGTCAGAATGACAGAATTATTTTAAGGATGATTGTGGGATTACACCACAGAAACTATTTTCCCCTTCAGAGGTGGGTGGTGGCACTGCTACATGATAAGTGAGAAAGTATCTTTTTTTGGTTCTTTCTGATGTAAAGAGTCAAATAGATTTGTCAGCAGGCAGTGTCCTGGGATTGTCTTATCCTTAAAAGGAACAGAAGTTCATTTTTGCTGTGGCTCAGCAATGGAGCTTGTGTATTTGTTTTTCGTATTTTTTTTTTTCCCAGGGTGGCCTTCTTATGTGCTAAAAATGCCTCATCATGGTAAAACACAAAACAGAACCTTCCTTAAAATCCCACCCCCTCTCCTGGGGTGTTTGTCTCATCCAGTTCTTTGGAGACCAGGGTGACTCATGTAAACTGTATCAACGTGGTTCATCTTTCTTTCTTTCTTTTTTTTTTCTTACTTAATCTTCAATGCTTGAAGAGAGAGGAAAATGGTTGAAAAGCATTTCAGGGTGGCAGCAGGAGGTGAGGAGCTTGTGAAAAGATGAATGCCAGCCCTATTACAAAGGATGTGAAAAGTCAACGGTATCTTCCCCACTAAGGCACTTGATCCTGCATCTACCTGCATCTGCTTATTGTGAAGTGCCCTGGGTAGCTTTTGTGAGAGTGGTATTAGCAGCACAGAGCCCTACTTGGCAAAAAAAAAAAAACAAAACAAAACAAAAAACAAAACCCAAACAAACAAACAAAAATCCCAACAACATAAAATCATAGAACATCCTGAGTTGGAAGAGACCCACAAGGATCTTTGAGTTCAACTCCTGGCTCCACACAGGACCATCCAAAAATCAGACAATATGGCTGAGAGCATTGTGCAGGCACTTCTTGATCTTTGGCAGCTCAGTGCTGTGACCACTGCCTCTTCCAGTTCCTGACCACCCCCTCAATGAAGAACTTCTTCTTGATGTCCAGTCTGAACCTCTCCTGAACCCACCACATCTGTGCTCCGTTTCAGTGGAAATCTATCCTTGTCCATACGTAGTCCTGCAAGCACAGAGCTGCACCGACAGCTGCACCCTGCTCCTTTCCTTCCAAAATGCAATGGTTATACATGAGCAGGGTCATGGAGGGTCTTGACACATTATTAAGATTTATGGAGTTTTTGTAGCTTTTGAATGCAATTTTAGAGAAAGAAAGAAAACAATCATTAATGCATTAATTTAATGTACCCAGCGACCTTGAAGGCTTGTCTCCATGTTTGGTAGAAATCATTCATATTTGATGGTTGGACTAGATGATCTTAGAGGTCTTCTCCAATCTTGGTGATTCTGTGGCCTCATCAAAGGGTGGATGTGTGGGATCCCTTCCACTCACTTACCTATTGCTGATAGAAAGTCCCCTGTGTGCCTTGTGTTGTTTCCTAACCCCTCCAAGCTGATAAATTCATCTCACTGAAGATCAGACTATCCAAGCAAAACTCTGTGTTTGTGCTCATGTGTGTGTCCTTGTATCTATGTAAAAACTTACATTACAGCAAAGATATTC
The DNA here is from genome assembly GCA_016647715.1 of Pavo muticus. Taxonomy (NCBI): domain Eukaryota; kingdom Metazoa; phylum Chordata; class Aves; order Galliformes; family Phasianidae; genus Pavo; species Pavo muticus. The sequence goes on from JACDJE010000074.1 coordinate 1,219,307, forward strand.
TTCATTGGGCACAAGTACCTCCCTCTGGGAAAGCAAAACAAAATAAAAAGCTTATTTGCTTTCCTTCAGTCCAACAGGGCCAAACATGTTCAATTCTGTTAGTTTAATGGATGAATGAAGTAGACCTGAATCACAAAATGGAAATGAGGGAAAGTGCTCGGGAAGGCCTAAGAAAAATGCTGCCTACAATCCTACCTGGGAAAACAAAATAAAACTCTTTATTTTCAGTGTCAGGTTTATCACATTCTTTCTCAGACTGACAAAACTTCCCTTACCAGGTTTACAATTTCCACATTGTGAAACACAGCTTGCTCTGACTCATCTGCACAGATCAGTCATTTTTAGATTGGGGTCTCATTTTTCGGGATCAAGTTGCAGTGAAGCAACATCAGAGCCCTACAAAGAGTCAGCTGGGACCTTTCCCAGCGAATTAGTCCTTGCAGGCTGTCAGCTAGACTTGGTACTTCTGCCTGAAGTATACACATTAGGTGCATTCACAGTTTTACACATTTCTTCATGAAGCTTTTCTCTCCTTTCCCAGCCATCCTCAGCATGGGGCACACATGAGGATCCACCACTGTCCAGCTTGCACCTGCCCTCCTATCCAACCCGCTTGGTGGCTCCTAGCTCCTTTACTGGAAAAGAACAACAGCCATCTGTTCTGCTGTGCTCTGTGTCATCTTTCTCTGCTACACTGAAGGGTTCTGAACCAACCAGTCATTCTTTGCACAGAAGCTGTTTGACTATATTTGATGAACCAGGCTGTCCTCCTGTGTGTCCTTACTTGCCCCAAGATGAACGTTTTGCAAGGAGCAGCAGGACTGCTCACAGCATTCTAGGCAAGCCCACGCAGAGGTTTTATACAGGCTTGTAGTGACGGTGGTTTGGTGTGATTCTTCCTTTCCCTGGGCATGGAGCTGGTATTTCCACAGCACTGTTGCCCTAGGACTCCATTCCTGGACAGTTGCAAGTGACTCAGAGACCAAGCACTGAATATTTGAAGTTAGGAATTTATTTTTTTTCCCCATGATGTCATCACTTTACACTGCTGAAATTCATCTGGAATTCTTATCTTCAGTTTAACTTCATTCTGCAAAGTATGAGTGATTTGCTGTATGTGTAGAGGAGAGAGAGAAGGAGAAATGTTCAACAGTGCTCACCGTCACAATGCCTTAGAAATGGGCTGGTTGTCATGTATTCACATTAATTAATCCCTTCCACTGCCTGACATCAAATGCAGAGAAGTGTACTACTTTCAAAGCCAGAATTTAACAGAAACCTCACCAATGACCATCTGAGATCTGGGGAAGAGAAACAAATAATTAAAAGCAATTGATGCCATCCCAGATCTTTGCCTGTGAGCAAAGCAGATTATGCACAGCACATCATCTTCTTCTGCTTTGAAAATGTGTGCACAGGGAAAAAAAATCACTCTCGAATTCTCAGGCTCATCAGATCATTTTGAAAAAAAAAAAAATGGAGGGCTGTAAGAAATAAGGGGACAGTTTCTTTAGCAGGGTCTGTTGTGATAGGACAAGGGGAAATGGTTTCAAACTAAGAGAGGGGAGATTTAGGCTGGATATACAGAAGAAGCTTTTTACAATAAGGGCAGTGAGGCACTAGCACAGGTTTCTCAGAGAGGTGGTGGGTGTCCCATCCCTGTAGACACTCAAAGTCAGGCCGGATGGGGCTCTGAGCACCTGATGGAGCTGTAGACGTCCCTGCTCACTACAGGGGAGTAGGATCAGATGGCCTTTAAGAGTTCCTCCCAACTCAAACAGTTCTATGATTCTACCTTTTCTTAACATTTTTGAAGTTTCGTTCACAGCTTTTTCTTTCATGTGAATTTTTGGAATTTCTATCTTTAAAGTCATCATAAATATTTCAAATTCTGAAATCTTTCTGTTCTGTAGCCAGCAAGGGAGAGAAAGAATACAGTTTAAATTCCAAGTATCTGTTTTTGCTAACAGTTATACTGAAACTGCCTACTCAAAAAAAAAAAAAAAAAAAAAAAAAAAAAAAAAAAAAAAAAAAAAAAAAAAAAAAAAAAAAAGCCCAACACACTCAGAAAAGACATCATGGAATGAAAGTCTAGGGGAATTGAAAGCAGTTTCTGGTGCTCGTGAGCAGAAATAGGCCAAAGTCATTGCTCACAAAGTATGTGCTTGCTGATGAATGGAGTAAATAGCCAAGCTAGGGAAGATCCTTGCCATTCTTCCTTGAAATGATTTTAAACTGAAGGAGTGGAGATTTAGGTGAGATGTTAGGAGGAAATCCTTTCCCCAGAGGGTGGCGAGACTCTGGCACAGCTACCCAGAGAGGCTGTGGTGCCCCATCCCTGGAGGCGCTCAAGGCCAGGTTGGATGGGGCCCTGGGCAGCCTAAGCTGGGGGAGGGCAGCCCTGCCCATGGCAGGGGTTGGGGTGGCATGGGCTTTGAGTTTGGTTACCAACCCAAATCGTTCTGTGATTCTATAAAATCAGCAGTGTGGCCAGCTTCACAGCAAAGCTTTTTGTATATGGAGTTGAACACCAGGCTCTGATAAACCAAGGTCAGCGTCATCCAGTTTTAACCGCCCTGAGTGCTTGCAAAGCATATGCAAGGTTACATAAAATTTACTGTAACTCAAATATTAAGTGCCTCCAACTTGGCCGCCCACACAGGAAACTTCTTGGAGCAGGTGGTCACTGAGGCCTACTGGTTGCTCCAGCTCCACTCGCCCTGCTTGTGGCGGCTGACTCACCACCAAGCTACGAGCCCAAACAAAAGGCTTTCAGATCAACTCTGGCGGCATGGAACCAGGGAAGACAAGGTGAAGGAAGCAGTCCTCAGAGCACACAGTCCTCAGAGCATGCGGTGGATGAGGAGCAAAATGAAGCAAATGAAGAGGCAAAATGAAACAAGGCCCTGTAGTGCTGGCCTGTGCTCTTACAACTTGAACCCAAAGGGAATATCGAGTGAGGCAACAATGGCAAGCTGAAGAGGAGATGGGCACAGCAACAACACACCTTCTCTTATCTCACTGTTGCTCTGAGGCTTCCCTCTGCAGTGGGGGCCATTCTGTTTTCTGCTTTCTTACCCAAATGTGAGGTCTGCCATCACCCTACTTGTCCCCTGAGTCACATGGTCAGCTCCAGCTCCCGGCCATCAATGGCATTAATTTGTTTTCTGTTTGCTGTATTGGCAGGTCTCCACCCTCTTGCCATTTCTCTTGCCACTTTCTCAATAGCATTCATTTTATTACCTCCTATTTATTTGGCACATTAAACCCCCGTGCCAACGGTGCTTTTGATTTCTGTTGAAAAAGAGGAAGAAAGAGTCACATTTCTTGAGTTTTCACTCAGAGAGTACAGAAGACATCAAAAGTGTGCATGATGTGTATTGGATCTGTTTAGATGACTCACTGTGGTTGCCAGCAGACATACCTGTAACAAACACACACCCTGAAGTATTATAAATTAGTCTAGTTGTCTAGCTCACTTGCTGAGTGCCTAATACTGCTGGTAAAAAATGTCCTGGCTTTGCTAGCATGGGAGGATGTTGTAAGGTCTGATCTGAAGCCAGCTTAACACAGTGAGCTTCACATCTGGGGTTAGATGGTGACAAAATACTCCAAAATAGCTTTCATTCAACAATGGGCTTTGAATTGCTGGGACACATCTTTTTGTGCCTCACATGGGGCTTAAATACCCTGCAGTGTCAGGGTCTGTACAGTCGGTTGTTGATTCTAAGAGCCAGCACTCTCCTTACCAGATTCCCCTGGGTACATACCATAAATGCCTGCCAGGGCAGTAACACTGTTTAGAGGTGTAAAATCATATGCATTTTTATACCAGAGTGGTGTGTTAGCTGAGATATAGCAGGAAGGAAAAAAAAACAACACAGAAATAAACAAAACAAAACAAAACAGACAAAAAACCCTGAATCTATGGTAGGAGAATTTGGTGGTATTACATTATTAGAAAGGATAGCTCCCTTTCTACCATACAGCTACTGTGGCAAATCAGGACTACAGAATCATTTATTAAATCAAAAAATGTAGGAAGCCTAGTGCTAATCTATACCCAAGCGGTGATACCAGGGAACACTTTCTACTATATGTTATGTGGATGAAAAAAAAATAGGGGGCTTTCCCTTTTGGAAAAAGTGCTATTTTTCCAAATGCTCATGTTTTGTGGTTCAGCTTCCATCAGCTACGCAATGTATTTTAAGTCACAAAGGTATAATGCATCACTGCTTTCTGATTTATTCATACATCCTGCAATGCAACAGGAAACTTTCAAATGCTCTTTCCAAACTCCCCAGTCACAAACTGCATTGCAGCCTGTAAAACAAACATCCATGTGCTGCTTTCCAAGAACATTTCACGTGACACGTTGTCAGGCAGAAGGCTATTAGTTGGAAGCTTGCGTGCATCAAGAATTCAGTGGTCTTTTACATCTTGCTGGAAACTAACTTGCTCAGGTTTTATTTTCACTGACTTCAAAACCATTCCTGTGCCTGTATGCTTTGCTACAAGCAGCTGGCAGAGATAGAAAATGGGGAACTGAAAGATTACAGGAACACAGATTTTCACCTACAGTTATATCACTTTTAAGGCATCTGTCAGATGTTGTTTACTTGCCCACGTTCCTTAAACCCAGTAAATAGCTCTACTGCTCAGCAAGGCAGGATTGGCTGTGGTTACACTTCAGTCACAACCAGCCAGAGTGTGAAGTGTTTGAAGGCACTTTGAAGCAGTCAGCTTGTTCAGCAGAGGAGTTTTGCCACAACCATGCCAGGCTTGCAGAGGAACTGCCTGATGCTTCTTGAGTGCACCTCATACTCCCAGCAAGCCGCATGCTGCTGTGAGATCCAGCCATGCTCTGGTACCAGCTGAATGCTTTAATTGCTCGTGATCTTCTCTCCATCCCACTGTAGCAGCTGGGATAAGACTCCTCTGGCCTAATTTGGCCTCCTAACAGGGAGGTGTGTGGTTAGCCCTCTCAGCTCTGGCAGCTCATCCACAGCCTCCATCCAGAGGTATGCACCATCCAGGGAGCCCGGCTAATTAGCTGGGACTACAGCCCCTCTCTACACAGCTGAAGTTGGGTGAAATCAAACCTTCCCTTCATGACTTCTGAGACTGCAGGACCTAAGTGGTTCCAGAATTGAGAATTTTCAGTTCTTTCTATATCTTTATTTCACCGCAGTACCCAAATTGGAAACATATCGCAGGGATTGTTTGGGGCATATGTTAGTGTCAGATCTGTTCTGTGAGTTTCTGAAATTTGGTATTCCCATGTTTGTAAGACAAGACAGCAGTTTCTGCATTAGGTTTTGGCTTTGATATTTTGATGCTGTCTCTGAAGCAGATGGGTATTCAGTTCCATATGTCATCCAGAGCTTTGTTTTGAAATCACCAGGGGAAAAAAAAGGAAAGAAAAGCAACTTTAATCAGATTTTATCCTGCATCTCTGAGCATCACTAAAAAGCAGAGAGATATTTAATAATTTTGTGGGTGAGTCTGAACTGGAGCAGTGCATCTTCCAGGTATATCTGCAGCATAAATGAGTAAAGAAATTCATCTGAAAATCTTTTACTGAAAAATAAATACTGTGAAATTCTAAATTCTTTCAGGGCATTTCTGTTGGGTTTGCCACATTGCTCATATCTAAGTGGAATTATAAGGCTGCATGATTCTAATGTATCCTCTTTGACATGACTTTATTATAACTGCCTTTCATTATAATTAAAAAGCATAAAAAAATCAGCTTTAAAAAGAATTTCAGATAGAAAAGAGTTTTCTGCTTCTGGGTTGCATTAATGGAGTTCATAATCCAAAATATACAGTTTTAAGGAGGTGGTTGAGTCACCATCCCTGGATGTGTTTAAAAACCATTTGGATGTGGTGTCCAGGGACATGATTTAGCGGAGGGTTGTTAGAGTTAGGGTAGGATGGTTAGGTTGTGGTTGGACTTAATGATCTTTAAGGTCTTTTCCAACCTGAGCTATTCTATAATTCTATTCTATGATTCTAATTTTTCAGACCAAAATCTCTCCAGTAAATTCTGGTGACATAAAACTTAGTCTCTCTTCATTCAGTATATTTTGGGATTGTCACAGAAAGGAGACATCATTTGTTCCATCTTCTGCCAAAAATGTATCTATAGAGTCATATGTTCTGATTTCTGGTCCCCACAGTTCATATGTTCATTTTTTGGCAACCATTTCTCTTTGACGCATGGCTGGGGCACCCAGCTGTGCATCCTGCCCCACTGCAGGAACAGCTGAGCTGCCAGTGAATCAGCAGCACAAACACCACAATGACAGAAAGATGGATTAAGACAAATCCTCATCAAATTTGCCTTTCCTGCTCTGACAGCCGGAGCCGACCCCTGAACCTCCCAGGCACATGCGCAGCAGGAGAAATGGACAGCTGAGTATGGATACTCATCCAATTCCTCTGGTCAAGCCTTGCCTTCTCACTGCTTAGTTGTCAGCATTAGCTAACAGAGGTGTAATTATCTCTTTTTGCAGGGTTGTACTAGGCCCAGCAATGCAATGTTCAAATTTTAATATGAGAGAACAGAGCATGCTTGTAACACAACTGGATCTGGAGGGCAGGAAGGCAGCTCGATCACTCAGCCCAGTAATCACCCTGCTCAGCTCTGGTCTCAACTGGGAAGAGGTAGAGGCCTTTAACAGTTAGCTTTTAGCCACGACTGAAAAATGCATACCTATTTATTTTAAACCAGTACCTTTGGTGAGAAAACTGAGAGCTGAAAGTGGTTTTGTTGTGTTTTAGTTTGTAAAGACTAGTTAAGGATTTTGCACACATGCACACACAGCACACACATTTGTTTTAATCATTAATCCAGGCAAACTGAAGATTATGTTGTTGCATTAAAGGCTAATGTGATGAAAAGATCAAGGCATTTAATGAAGTGCAAAATTCATCCTACTTATGAAAAGAAGTGTTGCTCTCTCCAGGGAAAACTCTGTACAGAAAATGTGGCTTTTTAATGAAAGTTATTTGTGTCTGTTTAATATTCTGGACCAAGAGAAAAGATTTGTTGTTGTTGTTGTTGTTGTTTTGGCATGTTAACAGCATGGAGTGCAGTACCACTTCATTTTTTCTAACAACTTGAACTCTTTGGCAGACAGCCCCACGCTGGAGTGGATTATCTCTTTAGTTTAATTGGATAGTTCATTAGAAGACTTGATCATGTAATTGGGAAGGATAGTAGAAAAAAATTAAGAACTTCCTAGTTGCTGTACATTAGGCTCAACTCCTATCGAGTTCTGGGAACCCAGACCCACCACAGCTTCTGAGACACTCACTTAATTACTTTCTTCCTCTGAGCGATTACTTCTGTCCCAGCATCCTCTTCTCTGATGTTCAGATCTTCCAAACGAAAGCAGAGGGAGAATTAAAAAATCAAAATCTTGAATGGGGAAAGATGAACTGTGTGACACTTTTCAAGCTGCATAATAAAGACGAGCTAGCAAAGTGCAAGGAAGAGCAAAATCCCACCAATGAAGATGGCTATCCCTATGACTGCAAAAGTTGTGTAATCAGAGTCTACGAGGGAGCTTTTAGAGTAGGTTGCTTTATGGGGATCGCTCTTCCTGACACTTATACACATCTTGTAACACTTACATGCAGCGATTAAATGAGCAGTTCCATACCACACAATATTTTACTTACAGACGAGCACCCCTATATTCCCCCCCCAATAAATTGCACAGAGCTAAATTTGGAATTCCTTGTCAGGGGGATTTGGACAAGAGAAATGCATTACAGATGAATGCTTTCAATAGTTTCCACAGATTTAGTCTAAAGCTAAAAATCACCTGTTTGATTTCCTAAAGTGGTTTTCCCTTACAGCTGAGATTTGCAACTGATGGTATCCCTATAGTGAGTGACAGTATGAAGCTATTTATTTCCAGCAGTAAGGAAATTTTATGTTATATTACTCACAAGAGGCATTGTGTGTTCTTTTCTTGGAAGCCTATATTCATCTGTTAGCTTGAAAGGAACAAGGCTGTCAGAAGCTCTGAGCACTGCTGGCCTACTCTTGAAGTCAGCACAAACTGGGGATTTACTTATAGTTATCGGAGTGTGATGACAGTTTGCTCTAAGGAAAACCTGAATTACAGGAGTCATGCAGCAGATGTGGAAAGCTTGGACAACCTCATCACAATTGTCTGTAGAGGAAAGAATGCTACAGGAGACTAATGATTATTTTTAAGTTCTAAAACATTCCTAAACCTGGGATTTGTGGGAGCAAGGGAGGAATTTTCACCAAGTCACTCTCACACCATGGTTATCTCAGAATAACTGGAGTTTTAGAAAAGCATTCTCTAAAATTGATGTGCTACTTTTCAAGCCTCTAGACCAGATCAAGAAAATATAGGTAGGATCACTGGCAGTAGGTGGATCCTACATTTGCCTATTCTTCATGTCTACCCAAGGACACCAGTTATTGCTACAGACAGAATACATATTGCTATGGTCTCTGACTCCGTATAGCCACCGTATTTTCTTATGATTCTACAAGCGGGGGCATCTTTCTACCACTTTCTCACATTTTATTTATCATACCATATTTTGGAGATTGTCATCCATACTTCACTTCCACCTACTGCCAGTGACCCTACCTATATTTTCTTGATCTGATCTAGAGGCTTGTTCCATGCTTCAGGGAGGCAGTGGTGGGGCCAACAGTTCACATGCACACGTGTGTGACAGCTCTGACCTATCACATCAACAGCAGAACCTGTGAAGGGAAGGAAGATAACATGGGAAAAATAAAAAATAAACCAGCCACAAAGAGGTTACAAATGCTCCAGGGAAAAAA
>JACDJE010000074.1:1228811-1336452 GCA_016647715.1 Pavo muticus
AAGAGAAGAGAAGAGAAGAGAAGAGAAGAGAAGAGAAGAGAAGAGAAGAGAAGAGAAGAGAAGAGAAGAGAAGAGAAGAGAAGAGAAGAGAAGAGGCTCCATTTTAGAGCTGAGCTCTGCCCTTCAAAACATGTAACCTTGGAGAAATCAGTGCCAAGAAGGGTCATTCTGCAAACCCACACTGCCCTGACGCTCTGCAGGGCTCTATACAGCCCCAGTGCTGCTATGGGATAGATACCTCTTGCTCAGGATTTTCTGGCTCTGAGGTAATTTTTAACAAGAGAAATGGTGGGCACTGAAGGAAAGGATGAAACCTCCCTAAAAGTTCCCGCGTAGGAAAACAGACTTGAGCACCAACCAGCTTTGGTAACCAGCCTTGGTGACAACAGCTCCAGCAATGCTGAGTAGGTCATGTCTCTGAGCAATACCCAAGTTACTCAGTGCTGGGAATCCCACCATCCTTCTGCACTCCCAGAGCTCTTGGTACTGACTTGGTCTCCCCATTCTCAGGGAGATCTGGACAATTCTGTAGATTTAGGTCTGCTAAGACTGATGTCACTGAGTGACTCAGATCCTGTAAGTCTCTAAGGACAGCAGAAAATCAAAACTGACTTACTGAGAAGTCTGAGGTAGCCTTGGTGGTTCTGGGTGGACTCTTCACTAAGATATAAACAAACACATAGCACTCTGTAGGTGTTGCCTACCGAGCAGTGTAAGTTCACTGTTTTATTTTAGATCAGAAACTGCATTGATATTGCTTGCTATGTACTTACCAAATATTGTAGCCTGTATGAGAGGCACAAAAAGTGTAAGTAGTAATATATGTCCAGAGTCAAAGAGAAAGACAATATTGATTCACTACAACTGAGATGGCAGAAACATGGAAATACTATTCTATAATAAGGTTATATTTATTGTAGAGTACCTTGCACATGGGGAACCACGCAGAATAGTTACACAACATCATTTCTGTCCAGAATATTTACTCTGGTTGATCTCTTTCCAAGGAGAGAGCCCCGTGACAGTTTCCCAAGGAGAGAGCCTTGTGACAAATATGTAAAGACAGAACATGTTTGATGCAGAAGGAAGGCATGGTTGGGTAGGAACAGATTTAGTGCAGCTCAGAAATAAATAAATGTGTTGGGTTTTTTTTAATATAAAAATGGAAAAAATGCACTCAAAATGTTGAATATTAGAACTCCACAAAAGTTTTCCAGTCATTAGAAGAAACACAAGACTCTTAAAATGAGTGGAAAATACAAACATTCTCCAAAGCAAAGCTGCCTACTAGACAGTTATTACTACCACTAGCACATTGACTACTCATGTTGAGTACTGAAGTAGATTGTTTTTACTCTCTGTACAAAATGGATATAAGAGATTGCAATATTTCTAGTATTTTATTAGAAGACAGAGGTCAAAGCCATAACATCACTGAGGAGATCCAAGTCACAAACATTAGTCCAACACGAAGTAATGCTTGACCAACCTGCTTGACCAACCTAGTGGCCTTTTATGATGGTGTCACTGCATCAGTGGACAAGAGAAGAGCCACTGTTATAAATCTGGACTTCAGTAAGGCTTTTGACATGGTACTTCACAACATCCTTCTCTCCAAGTTGGAAATATATGGATTTGATGGGCGGACTGTTCAATGGATGAAGAACTGATCTAGCTGTGGTGTCCCTGTTCGTTGCAGGGGAGCTGGACTAGATGGCCTTCAGAGGTCCCTTCCAACTCTAGGGATTCTATGATTCTACAATTCTAATGGTGTTTTGGAAAACAACTACCAAGGGAGGGCAGCAGCCCATGGCCTGTCCTTTGTTTGCAAAAATAAACCTTCAGTCAGATCAAGTTTACAGTTTGATGGACAACCCAGATATTAGGCCTGCCAATAAAGTCAGACACACAGATCCAGTAATTGGAAAGGTTAGGACGGAGGCTCCTCTTTACAGCTGTGCTTTTGCTTTTAATGCATTCCATATAAAATCTTTTCGTATGTTTGAAAATGTCTACTTTAAATGATCAGGGTGCTGTCATCAGGGGAAGTTGAAGATGTCCAAGGTAACAAAATAAACAATGGAGAAAAAAAATGGGTCATGCTTTATTATAGCATTTCACGATAATACAGATATTTTTTTGAAGCGTTAAACTGTGTCTTTTATTTAGTAAAGCATATCAGCCAACAGTGCGGCATTCAGGAATCTGTAATTTATTAGCCACGATCCTCTTTCATCAGAAGTCATTCTAAATAAAATTGTGGCTGCTTTTTATTTACTGCAACTCATAGTGTTCAGTAAGAATGATCATCTGGCAGGTGAAAGTGAACAGCAAAGAAAAGTGACAGAGATATTTCAAAGGAGGTGGAAAGTGAACTGAGCAGTATGAGCAAGGGTTTCATTTTCTCCTTATTTCCATTTGTATTTGTGCATAATTTTATGGTCAAGCCATGCTGCAGTGTGGGCCTTAATCCCAGACATAACCTCTGATAGTTGTGCTGGTGGGAGTGCCACCAAACACATGGTGAGCTGGTGAGGGCCTCACACGCACTGGAGGTCGCATGTGTCCCTGATGTGGGAACTCCTTTCCAGTAGTGAGCTTCTTTACCCAGTGCAGAGCCTCCCAGAGGACTGGAGAACCTGCTAGAGGACAGCAGTGAGCCTAAAACAGAGCTTCGTAAGAGACGTTTGTAAGGCAGGTACAACTGGAGGTTCGAGGTTAAGGCAGAAATTGATACCTTCAGGATTTTGTCACACAGCAGAAGTTCTTCTCATGAGAAGTATTAGCTGCTGTTAGGAGCAGAGAAAAGGCTCAGCCTTCCTGAATCTATTTTTAATTAGCAGCTCACTTTCTGGGAAACGGACTCTCAGGGATATACCTTATGTAAGGGCAGCACACCCGTCCCAACATGCCTCGAGAACCACTTGAGGGAATGACCTCAGTTTGAAAATCTTCTCTTTATTTTTCCAACTGGCAGGTTACCAGTTTTTCTGAGACAATCATCACTAGCTTTGAGCTGATTACTCCCCAGAACGATCCCAGTCTGCAAGGGAACCTCCTGACACTCAGGGAACTGCTACTCCTTGCATTAGGTGTGTGGATTTCTAAATTCCCTGCTGAAAAATAGAGCCTGACAAAGATATAGGTACATTCTGCTTCCTTTATCCTTTCATTTGTGCTATCCACGGGAGATCTTGCATCCAACTTTCCCGCTTCTCAAAAAGCTACCAAGTCAGATAACTTCCTCCATTCTCTATGTTTTAAGGTGAGAAAAAAAAGGATTTTCGCTTTATTTCTTCAAGTCTGAAATACATAAGAGGTGCATGAAAGGCATAACTTACCTGCTGCATGAGTGGGCCAGCTGCAGAGTTACAGATACACCATGTGTCTCTTGTAACACCTTGGGTGGAGATGCAGGAAGGACATTTTTCCAGCACTGTCTTGGTGAATATCCTATCTGACCATCAAGTCTCCAGTTATCCTCATGGGAGATGTAGCCTCCATTCCAAAAAAATTTCCATCTGAATTATTTCACAGTAGTAAAATTTGCACATGCAGCAAAGGAGTGAGGTGCTAAATGAAGACACGGAGTCTTTGATATGAACATGACAGGGTTTTTAATGCATTTTTTCCTCCCTCCTTATGTCCCTTTCAGACAGACACAATTTGGTTTGTTCATGATTTTAGCTATGTATTCATAAGCAGACTGTGTACTGGAAACCACATGGCTGTGGTTAGTGTAGTACCATGCTCAAACTTGTAAATTGGGCTAAGAGGCAGGATATACTATGTTGGGTTCACTGCCACTCTAATGTATCTACATGGCATCCATCTGGTATAAAGTGCAGTCAAGGTATGGCTTCTTTTTCCTTCAAGAGACCATTTAGCTGTACTCTTGGTTATCTCCTCAGTGCTTGAGGGTTGGCTCCGGAGGAAGGAGCATTTTGGTGGAAAGAAATGAAATTCAGATGTCCCTCACCTGCCAGGCAAGGGTGAGGAAGTAATCCTATGCGCTGTTGTCAGCTTGAAAGAAATAAGAGTCAGGAGGAAAATACAATAGGAAGAGTCAGGAGGTGCAAAGGCAGTAGAGAAATAAAGACTTCATTCATCCAACTGTGATAGGTTTATGGGGGTGTAGGCCCCATAATCTGTCTGAATAGATTGAGATAACAAGAATGTATCACTCACTGCCACAGACAGGTATGAATATCTTGAACAGATCATACCTTTCATATTGCCATCCACAGCAACTAGCCAAATACCAAAAAATATCTGGCAGATTTCTTGATCCTTTTCCTTCTTGGTTCACACCCACAGTTGCAGCCCTCAGTCATGTCCCAGTCCTTATGCACTGAGGTTCCATGGTAGGGGATACCCCTGGCATCTAAGCATCAGCATGTGCTAAACCCAGTTTAAGAAGAGGAATGGAAGCCAGTAAGGGAAAGTTTCCCATCCATTTCCTATTCGTTTGCCCTGGTCATGGAGGTTTGTAAGATTTGGTGTGAGAAAATTACTAAATGAAAAGTCAGACCTGTTGTGTTGGCTTCATCAGCATTCGATAATTCTGGATATGTAGGAAAAGAAAATTTGTCTAGACCACAAACCTAATGGAAGCAGAACCACAACGATTTTGGTCTTCCCTTTCATTCCCTCCTTCATCCCCTCAGTTTCAGTTCTTCCCAAACAGCTGCTTCCCATTCCTTTCCCTCCTGTTTCTCTTGAGAGCTTGCCTCATGACTGTGGTGTGTTTGATGGAGAAGGTCTGGCTGCTTTCCAGACTGAGCCATCATGAAGGGTAGCCACTGAAGCACCTCCACTCTCAGGTGCAGAACATCCAGTTTGTATGTATTTGCTGAGTGAGGGATATAGCACAATACTGCAGAAGTCAAATATATCCCCTACAGATCATTGTCAACAGCAATTTTTTTTAAAGGCTGCCATCACACTGCCCTAGTACCTCCTGACTTTCTTTTAGAAACAGATCCAGGGATTCATATAAGTCCTGGATCAAGCTAGAGGATGAGAGAAACATTCAGTTTTGAACTGTTCTAAGCAGAGAGATGTAAAGTTTTAATCTGGAGCTGGATGCTAGAACAAGAGGAAAAGGAGTGGAAGGACGAGGCAAGGGTCCTCACAGGCCTTGCACTGGGGAGTTGCAACAGATTCCCGCACATTCAATTAGTGGGATGGAGACCAGATTGGAAACAGACTACTGTTGCTTTAGCTCATGCTGAGCAGAATCTTAGCCCTACCCAAGATGTTGCTCAGATGTGAGCCAGACTGACCTCCCCAGAAGGGATTCAGGGAAACATCACCTCTCTCATTAGTATGTATTTGGCCTGCAGTTTTCACAGTATTTTTGCGAAGGTGGTTCCCTGGGTGCACATGTGACTGCAGTTAGTTAAAAAGAATTGTATTTATCCGTTATTCTTTTATTTTTCTCCCTGACTGCTTTGTGACTGTATACTAGAAATTTGTGATTTCCTTAAGCAAAATGCCTAAGGTCGTTTGCATCATGACCATGCAAATATGTGCGTAAACATCCTGCTTTCTAACAATACTTTCTTCTGTGTTGGAGTTTGGTTGTGAAATTCTGACCTTTATTGTATTTGTGTTTGCATCTCATTCATCAGAGACACAGAAAGAAAGAGTCTGCACTAATTATTTTCGTACAAAAAGCACAACAGCAACAAAATTAAAAGACGGCTAAAATAAGAACACATCTTATGTAAAGTCTTTTGGTTATAATCTGGTGGCTGGGTGGACTAAATCCATTGCATGATAACCTTAGGAGTCTATCAAAGCTTCAGGTAGCAACAGGAAGCCAGACAATACAGACAGCAGTCTGCTTCAGTGCTAGCTTGCAAAAAGTCCTGTTAAGCTGCTTCCCATGCAGCCACGTATAAGTGATTTCCTCTCTTTTTGCCTCCATTCCTTCCACAAAATGTGGGTGAGTACTTCCTTCTTTCTCCCCTTTCATTCACCTCACATGGCTACAGTACCGGTTCTGCTTAGTTTCTCTTCCTATAGACACTGGGCCCCAGATTTTTCCTGAGGTTGCTGACTCCTACTGTTGTACAAGCAAATGAGATGGAAGAAAGGCTCAAGGCAAAGAAGGGGGTGTGCAACCTGAAAATGAACCTGGAAATAGAGAGGAAGCAAACGGTGCTGTAACTTCCCCCAGTTCTGTTGACTTGGTTATGACTGACTTCTTGAATATGCTCCTCTCAGCCTAAGGATAGAGAAGAAGTGATGCCAATAAGGCAGAGTCTGGAACAAAACAGGACCCAGTGAAGTACAGCCAACTGTAAGTATAATCCTAGCAACACAAAACAAAGAATATGACCCAGGCCATAAACAGAGAGATCTCTCAGAGGAAATAGGCTGCCAGGACAGGAACTTGGAGGACATGAAAGTGAGGAGGGGTGCAGGCTGAGAAATGCCAAGGCATTTGAAGAGAGAATAGCATCAGACTACAAGGCACAAAGCTGGTGCTGAGAACCAGGAGGTGACTCAGAAAAACACAGCAGACTACTCTGTATAAAAGATCTAGTGCTTCTTACAGATGTGTATCATCTATGTGCATCACCCAGCACAAGATGAAAATGATTTCTCCTTCTCATGAACTCTTAGTCATTTTTGGAGGAGATGGAGGGACAGTGGGAAAGGATATGCATATGTGAATGTACATTTATACAACCATATATATATGTTTGTGTTAGGACCTTTATGATGCACAGGACAAACTGTTTCTGGGCACTTCTCCGTATTTAAACATACATGTTGGCAATTCAATGAATAACAACCAGCCACTTCCACTTTGGCCTGACAACCACCTTACTTTTCTTTATTTTTCATGTCTCCCCATAACAATGAGCTAAGCAGAACCCAGGGACTTGCCAAGGCAAGTCTCCTTGCCATGGTGCCCTCCAGATCCCCAAAGGATAGATCTAGTGAACTCTGGGAGGAAGCAAATTCCAAAAGTAAGAGTTCATTCCTGGAGCAGGAACACAGGAGGGAATACTCCTCTGCTGCAGAGATTTCAGATACATGATTTCTGGCCCCTATCTAGCACACTCAGTGCGTTTCAGTATATAAGTGATACAGTTGCACTTTCTATAAGATAACCTTTTTTTTTTTTAGGTAACTTTCTCATTGCAGAACAGATCTTTCAAAGGCAAAGTGCGGTATAATTAGGTTGTCTGGAGTTCACGGATAACATTAACCAAAGTCTTGGGAAAGTATGAAATCGCCCACCCTATAATCATTCTGCAGTGCTCACTCAAGTGGAGGTATTTGAGAGGCTCTCTCAGACCAATTCACTGCTCTTCATCCCAGCAGATGGCCCACCACAGAAGTTTGCCCCGGACAGGGTAGAAGTTGATTTAAAAAAAATAAACAAATAAATGCAAAGAAAAGGAAACGGGAGACCCACCAGAGAGGGAAAGGAATCTAAAAGTAAGACAGGGAAGAGGGTGAAATAAGAAATAAAAACAAGATCAAGAATTCAAAGAACATGAAGACTGCTTTGTCAGTACGAAAGAAAATAACCAACCTGATATGCCTGTGTACTGTCATTCATGAGGACACACTACTCACTGGTTTGCCCTCTACCCCTATGCTGAAATGCCAAAAACGCTGCAAAAACATTCATCGGGCTGTGTTTGTCATTCAGCTTGGGCTTTTCTAGATTGCAAAAGGGTGAGGAGAGAGTCTTTGTAGTTTACAACTGTAGGCAAGAAGGAGTGGTTTACAGCAATAGTATTTCCTGCCTGCAGCTTAAATGTGACATGACGGCTGTCTTAGAATAAAAGCAAGACAAAAACTGTTTACAAAAAATTGTCTTTAACACCATTTCAGTAATGACTTCTCCACACTGGTGACAGCTTTTGTAAAGTTTCATTATGAGAGAAGTGCATGGTTTCCCAGGAGCTTCAGGCATCTAAAAGAAAATCTTGGCACTTGGAAGGCTGATTTTATTCCAGTAATTGCTTAAAGAGTTCAAGCATGAGTTTCCCTCTGGCCTTTAGCAAATCACTTCCTTTTCTCTTGGTGGGATAACTTCTACATATCTCACAGAGACGTGGAGTAAACCAATTTGTAAAACACTCAAAGTCTCATGCAGGCTTTAGGTGTTAAGATTACTGCGTGCTGCATGCTGCTGCCCTTGAACACCACTTGCTCAGAGAAAGCAGTGCTGCTGGAGATGCTCACACTGCCACACTTTCGTCCTGCAAGCCATCATAAGAAAGATGCTTAGTCAAAGTAGTCACATTCAGATAACAGTAAGTATCTGGTTAGGTCCACAAGACAAGGCTGTGCAAAGTTCTGTCTCAGATTTCATCCCCATCCCAATTCTACAGTTTCATGAAAGTTAACTGACCACATGGTCAACAGAAGATGCTTTTGGGTCTCCAGTAGATATCTGCATACCTCTGCAAGAGAGTTAGAGTGATGAAGAGACAGGCTGCCTTTGGAGAAGTAATCCATGACCATAATGCTGATGGAATAGTGATGCTGCAATTTTCATTAGATAACTATAAATATGGGGTTTAATTAAACACTTAAAATCTCATGGATAACCTGTGTGCTTTTGACCAGACTTTACAGATCTCCGGTGCACTATGGAGGAAACATCAACACAGTTTCATAGCTGAAATAATTTGTTATACTGCCAGTAGAGCCGTGGTAACTTTGCAGTTCAGTCTGCCCCCACAGTATTTTCCTTTGCTGTACACATTACACATGCATCATTTAAAATTAATTGCTTGACAGGTAATACATGACACCTGTAGCACCTTCCAGGTGAATACAAATGTATTTCCTGTACGAGGCAGAAATATTTGCAGTCCTTATCTAAGTTATGGAGGAGCCAAGGCAGAGGGGTGGAAAGGCTTGCAAGTCAGCACAGCCACCGCTGTTTCATGTTAGTCGGGTAGAAAATTCAGCTCCAGTATTTTTAGCCATTGTCTTCTATACAGGCATCTTTTGCGGTTTGGCACAGGTGGTGGGAGAGCGGGACTCTGTCCTTAGCCATGCAGTGAACTTTCTCCCATGCAATTGCTCCAGCTCCAAGGTGGGGGTAATGAAACAAATGTTTCTGTGTTTTGACATGTACAAGTGATGGCTGAAATCCTACTGCTCTGAATACCAGACTGTCTCATGGAGCTCTCTTTCATACATGTTAATTTTAACTGTTCTGGTGGTTTTTATTCCATCTATATTTAGTCAGAGAGAGGATTTAGAGGAATGTAAATAATTTAAAAATATATCTGTAAACATATGAACAAACATGGCTGTCCACTGTCAAGTGGGCCATTGGATGTGCTGACACGATCACGCTGTATTTTGACAGATTTTGGAGTGTAACTGGTTTCACTCTTGCTTTCACTGTCTCTCTGTCACACATGCACGCATGAAGTCTCATTCACTTAAACTGTTCTAACTGGGCAGGCACCGTGTTTGGCTGTGCAATACACAACCCGAAGCTTCTTTAACCTGAAGTTAACCAGTTAATGTTACACAGACAGATGGATAGATGATTTACTTGCAGGTCACCGGATGGGTAACATACATTTGCTTTCATGCAGAGATCTGACAAGCAGAGTCAATTGGGATGCTGCTGGTGTGCCCTGATCCTACAGCTTTGTCACTCTGAAAGCTGTGAGCACAGGGACAAGAGTCCCTAGAAGTCCATGCCAACAGGCAGTCTATCAGAAGGAAAAACAGATTGGATGGAAGCCTCTGGAGTGCACATGCTGGCTAATATATCCTTGAAGAGGAAGTGTAGTCAATTCTCTCTCTGCAAACGGTCATCTGTACTACTAGCCAATAATATCAGGTGCTGAAGAAGTCTCTCCGTATAAATTATCCCCTATCATTTAGCCATCCACTCGGCTGGCCAGGGAAGCAGCAGTATGCTTGCCAGCTGTTCTACCAAGTTTTCCTGAGTGACAGCCTCTGCATCATTGCTCTGAAACAGCACAGCGGCCTCAGCCAGATGACACGCTGTGTTCTGAGGAAGAGAGCTTTACCCAGAAAATGCGATAGTTCACCGAATTCTCCGGAAGCGAGAAGATAACCAGCTTCAAAAGACAATTTTTTTTTTTCTCTTCTTTTTCCCCTCTCTCTTTTAAAAACACAGCAATGGCTGTGAACGTCGTGTTCTTGCTGCTTTTCAGGGATGTGGTTTTGTGCTATTAATAAAAATAAAAAAAATAAAAAGTAGAAGCGCTCAATTATTTCTATTAATGCAGAATGAGGTGTGAGAACAGCAGAAAAGAGCCATTTTAGAGAGCTTAGAGGCTTGTTTTATATATATTTATGTATATACATACAGAGTAATGAGAAATGGAAGAGGAACAACTGTTTAGAGGGGGAAGTTGGGGGTGTTTTTAAGCTGCTTCCCAGGGCCTAATAAAGAAAAGCTGAGTGGGAGTGAGAGAAGAGGTATTTTCCTCAAACCTTTCTGACCCTAGTGGTTGAATCGCTGCCTTTATTTGTTATCTTTTGAATGCAGAAAAATGATGAATTCCCAGCTTTTCTCTGCTTATCCCTCGTGGTTCAAGCAATCACAACACTGTGTGTGAAGCCACTGTCTCGGTTTCACTTTTTACCACTGGAGACCAGGAGAGTTTCAGAGGGTACCAACTGATTAGTGGTGGGAGAAAAGGCAAGTGACCTCTGCAGCCCCATTTACCCATCACCACATTGCAACCAGAGGCAGTGCAGCCTCTTCCATGATGCTGTGGTGTGCAGGCATGAGGTTTGCAAATGCAGTCAGCAACCAGCTCCATCACCCACGTGTGATGCCAGAGGGAGTACCTGGAAGGTACCTTTTCCTGAGGGAAGTGGGGATGCCTCAGGAAGTCCCTGGGGAAACCAATGCACAGGGACACAACTAGCTTCAGTGATGAGTAGATAGGGGAAGGAGGAGGGGAGAAATGCAAACAGAAACACTACTGCTGAAATCTTTGCCATCTAGCTTTGAGAAGATGAACACACAGCGTTTTGTTGTTTGACTGTTTTTTTTTTCTCAACTGGCAGCCAGAGAAATTTGGTGGCTTTTATGTTTCTGAAGGTTTTTCTTTTTTTTTTTTTTTTAATCAACACCATTGCCACAGCATTCCGAACTCCAGTCTCCTGCTCATCCCCTTCTCTTGCCTATGCAGAGCCACTGAAAGCTTATAATGCAAATATTTCTGCATCTGTGTAGTGGAAAACACCCATCCAAACCGGATGTTTGAGATCACAGGGACTGACCCAGAATCTGCAGTGGGGCAGACATGAAAGCATGAAAATTTCATTCACAAAGGTTTTCTGGGACCAGCTCTTTTCTGCCTAAGCAGAGTCACGCACATACTGGCTCAGAGGCTCCCACAGCACTTCCAGAGCGGAGTTGACTGCTTTTAAAGTTATGCAGGGCTACATCCTTAATGGACAGAGGCCATGAGCTCAACTGGGAACAATTACCAGCTGAATAAGATGTTCATCTGCGAGGGGTGTACTTCTGCCAGCTACTACCCTTGGATGGCCCAGGGAGTGAGAGGCACAGTTGGTCCCACGCCTACTTGTTTTCCTTCCCTTCGCTGCCACAGTTTCAACTGATTTTGATTACCCTGGCGCCAAATAAATGAAAACATTTCATAGACATATAATCACCCGTCACTGCAAAGAAAGGAAAAATGCTTGTGTACTGCGTGTTTATAAATACACTTAATGAAAAAGGGAGAGCTCTGCCCTTCCCAGCCTCATGCGGCTGCAGCCAGTGTAGCTGCATGTCCTGTCTGGAAAGTGCCGTCCCAATGTGGCCACTGGTGTGGATGCCACTGGAAGAGACACAGCCCTGCCCTCTCCCTTGCTCACGCGCTGATGATCGGTATGGGGCGAGAGGTAAGCAACGATGACAGGCATTCCCCAGCAGCAGTGCAGCACGTGGGAAGTGGGAACACAGTGACTTGCAGGCAGAACCTGCTGCAACACAGTCCGTCAGCCTGGCATGGCTCCCAGCAGAATGGGGTACTTCAGTAAGGCCAGGTAAGAGGAGGTGCTGCAGTTCAGTGGTCTGTGTGCTGCTCCCATGCTGGGTAGCATCCAGCTTGGGACATAAAGTTTTGACGGATGCTCCTCAGGAAGATCTTCTAATGATTTGGCAGTTTGGGTTTTCTTTATATGTTTATTCATTTTTTATTAAGGGGAGTGTTTGATTTGCCTCTGTTCTGAGGAATACATGCTTGTTATATAAGGCTAAATACAACTCAATATGAGAATGTCATGCCCTAAATGCAACCTTTGAAAAGGCCAGATAAATGTAAGAAAATAAATGTGCAAAAATGTCACGGTAAACTGCCACTAAGACATATCCATTAAGCTCTTTTGACCCATATTTTTCACCTGTCAGATCTGCTGATAGGTTATGGTTTGCATTTGACTTGGATCCATGAACACAGGCATACTGCTGGCCTTTACCAAACTTTTATCTAAGCTGCAGTATGTAGAAGTCATTCATAACAAGCTTCTTTCCCTCTGAAGGCCTTGTGAGCATTGGTTGGAGAAGAACAAAAATAACCAGATAAAGTGCACAAGTAAGACGGATAAAACACAACGGCAAAACATCATGCCAGATGTTTGTGGAGGTGGATGCTGCTGCAGGAGCAGCTAAATTACACTGCACATGCAAGACCAGGGTGGGCAAAAAAGGAGAGAGATGAGATTGCCAAATGCTCATTCCAAGTTGCTACACCTGCGCACAAACCTCCTGCAACAGCAGAGAGATGCAAGTGGTGTCACTATTCTGAACACGATGAGCTGCTCTTCCTAAGGTACAGGCAGCTGGGAATTCACTTTTTTATTTAATCTTTTTTTCTTCAATGCTATGTAGCTGATGCAGCATTTCAGCTTTTGTGACCTTGTGGTAACAGTATAACAGTATTTTGTGTTTCACTGGAAGCGACACGCTACAAAGAGAAGATTATTACTTTTTCAAAGAATGGGCAGTGATTTATTTTTCTTGCATTGTGATGGAGGACTGCTTTCGAAGAGTCTTCTCTTTGGCCATGCTTCAAAGCCTGTCCTGCAACCATTAAGGGTTTCCTTGTAATACTTGAAGATTTCAGGTATTGTACAAACACCACAGCAAAAGCTGCAGCCTGACATGGGCTGTAGAACAGCATTATGCCTTCCAAAATGGAGAATGATTTTTTTTCTGGAAATCAGGACACTCAGTTTTGTAACTCTCCCCTGCGTGTAGGCTGGCCAACAGCACAGACTAGCTGTACAGAAGGAAGGGCTGGCTAGGCTGTGTCATGTGATAGAAACACAGAGCTGGAGTCTAGAAGGGACTTGGGAAGTCATCACTTCCATCTCCAAAATGTAAGCAGGACCAGCTCTATCAACAGGTAGCACCAGTATTTCAAGCATTCCCAGTCTTCAAAACTTCCAGTGATTATGATTTTACAGTCTTCCTAGACAGCTTATTCTAGTGTTTAATAATCCCAAACAGTAAGATTTTCCTCATGTCTAAGTCTCTCTGCCTTCAGTTGAAGACCACTGCTCCCATTTCTACAGTGAATATATGGAGCACAGCTTATTTCCTTCCTACTTGTTGGCCTGTGATGAGTTTGAAGACCAGTGTCAACTCTCCCTTGGAAGACTGTGAGACAATCTCAGCTGAATCTACCTATAGGCTGCATTTTTCAAGGCTTTCTCTGACAGTCTCTCCAGTTTACCCACACTCTCAAACTGTGATGGACTGTCAAGGGCCGTGTCCACCAGCTAGGGTTTTGTTAGTGACAACTCAGACAGAAAGACTAAGTTGCGTGACTTGCTCGTGACACTCAGCATTTGCTTTTTCTGTAGGCAGATAACATAACTGCACTGTCGACTACCAGCCCCATGTCTTCCTCTGCAGAACTTCTGCTGAGCCAGTGTTTCTCCAGCTGGTGTTTGAATAGCTGATTCTTGCTAAATATAAGACTTTGAACTTGCACCGACTGAATTTCACTCTCTTTATTCATACTGTTGCTCACTGGGTCAAGATCATCCAGGATTATAGTCCTATCTTCCGAAGTGTTTGTGGTTTCCATTGTTTTGGTAGCATCAGTAGTAATGCTGTGTTTCCTTCCCAAAGGCCTTAACACAGTGGGATCACACCTGATGATTGTTTTCTTTTTCTTTTTTAGCTGCTCCTCCACACTATCTTACCTTCTATGCACTCGCAGGTAGATAGACCAGGAAAGCATCAGGGATTTCCTGGAGCTAGCTTCCGTCTTTTCCAGACTGCTGGGAATTTATCTACTGTCCTTAGGCTGCCAAGTGAGGTTGCTAACAGTCCTGGGATAGCTTCAGCCCATTGCCAAACCATCCTAGGGTTCATTTCCAATGCAGAGTACGTGAAATCAAAACACTCAGGGCATGTCCTCACTAGCATTTCAGTCTGAATCAGGAGCATGCTTTCGAAGCAAGTCTCCTGTCCCTGACAGCACATACCATAGATCACTGATGGGATGTGTGAACACAACGACTTCCAGATGACACTAAAGCAGGACATATGCGCTGGTCCCAGTCAGTCTATGGGTCAGACTAACAGAAATTTGACTTAAATCTTCCTGAAATATGAATGATGCAGGGGTCAAGTCCTTAGCACCAGCCATTCCCTGGCATTATTACTTCTAGTAATTCCTTCCTATATACTCTCAAACTCTTGCCTCACTGCCAGCAACACAACCATGTAAGCCAGCTCCTTGTATTTGATCACATCCATAAAGACTTGCATGAAAGATGTAACACATGATGTGGTTTCCTTGGTTCTGTTATCAAGTTTCCCTCCCTGGTGAACAACAGACTGACTCTTCCCTTGGAAGGCTAGTGTTAGATTACGACTTGTTTGACACATTCGTGCACAGAGCCTTCCCCCGACTGTGGCGCTGCTCCTCCAAAACGCCCGCTGCAGCCAGGCATCTGGCTGTCATTAAGGTACAACTGAACTCTAAGAAAAATCTTTTCCCCTATTTCCATTACTAAACACAGGGAGGCTGAACATGTCTGCAAGAGTCATCATTGGCATGTGTTACTTAAAGGGTTCGGAGAGGACAAAAATATTCTGCCTGCACTGACGTAGAAGTGACTGCATGCTTGCTAAAACCACACCTCCGCTCCCAGGAAAGGCACTCTCATCTGGTGACTGTTAAACACTGCCAAAGTCTCTTAATGAGCCTGAGCAGGTAACTTAAAGCAGACAGTCACTTAGGAAAGATAGATAAATGACTATTGATTTTTATTTAGGATATTGACCCAAGTGGGTTTTCTCACATATTCCTAAACTTAGACAATTTCAGGGCTGCTGTCCAGGCTCTGATGTCAAGACATAACTGGCTAACTGTGCTACCCTCTGGAAATGCTATTTGAGGTTTTTCTTAAGATATTATGTCATTGTCCATGGCATAATATTTCAACACCACATAAAGGACGTGCTTCATGCATTATTACCAAATGATACAGAAATGCACACGGCTCCTAAGGAATACAGAAGGAAGTCTGTTGTTGATCATTGCTGCCCAACTTTGATGCAGATTGTTTTAATACTTTATTCAATTAGCATTTGCTGTGCCACCCATACAACAGCTGTCTTTTTCTACTGAATGCCACAGAAATGTCTGAAGAAAAGACAAACGAAGCTAATGTAATGGAGTATCTTGTATTTTGCACAAATGAGTAAGGTATGGTTGTATTTTGCTAAGTATGAGGGCTTTTTTCAAAGGCTCACATGTTCAAGCTCTCAGCAAATTTATTCTCTGCTTTGAAAGAGAACAAAAGGGAATAAACAACCTACACTGTACAAGCAAACAAAAGTAAAATTAATAGATAGAGCTCCAATCTTTCACAATAGTTGCCTTCTACTTTGCAGAGCCACAGATCAATTTGCATTTGGGGTGAATTTCTGCTTCCTGCTCCAGTGTTTCTTCACTTTGCTCGCTGCCGTGGAAGCCAGGCAGCATTCTAATGGTTCTTGTTCTCCGGTTGCGCTAGCCTCCAAGGATGTGTATTAGCTCATCCTGTGCTGCTCTTTGGAAGAAGACAGAATTGAAACATCCTTTGTCTTATAATCATTAACAATCATGGCAAAGAAAACAAACTGAGATGCTTATTAAGAGCAGACAGCGAAAGCAAACTTAAAGGAAAAGGGATGGCATATATTTGGCCCTTTTAATGACAAAGAGTCAACCTCTAGAAAGCTGGTTTATTCTCAAAGCAGCTGGAGTAGAGCTCAGCCACTCTGATGTTGGGTTTTTTGGCCTGTCTCAGATGTCCTTAGCAAATTACTGCCACCTTCTACGTCACTGTCTAAGCCTGAAGGGATGATCGGTAGTTTTATATACCACTGAGGTTGTGAACTGTTCAGAGCACGAGCTGAAACTTGCTGTGCAATTGTATAGTGTGTAACTCCCAGAGGCTGGCAGTACAGTTTCCAGGAATATACAACTACAGAAATGCATCACTGTAACTTAAGTGATGCTCCCCTTTTAT
Source organism: Pavo muticus (assembly GCA_016647715.1). Classification (NCBI taxonomy): domain Eukaryota; kingdom Metazoa; phylum Chordata; class Aves; order Galliformes; family Phasianidae; genus Pavo; species Pavo muticus. Next base: position 1,245,336 of record JACDJE010000074.1, read on the forward strand.
TTCTCTTTTAACTGTTTTACTTTGAGGTTCATTCCTTGGTCTCTGTGTTTCTGTTGTCCCCTTCCTGTCATCTTTTGCAGGTGCATGACTGAACATTTCTGCATTTCTTGACACTTTTTTCTGCACTCTACCATATGCAAATCACAGGACAACGCTAACTCTGTCACGCTTATCTCCTATGAACAGCATGGCCGTTGGGGTGGGTTTGTATAGCCTCCATCTCATCAAGTCATAATTCATGTACATCTAGAGTTCTTAAACTGTTCCAAGATCTGAAAAGTGGCTGGGAACATCAGAGATGCCCTTCTGGGGTTGTGCTGGGAGTGGGCACCATCTCCTGAGCAGCTTCTGGTGCTAGACTCCTGAGCAGGGATGTGCTGTCACAGCTAAGGGCTTTCAGAGAGCTCAGAGCTTAGCTTTAATGCCTGCAGTGTCCACTGAGTGCCTTTCCTTTGCCTACCTCAGCCAATGACAAGTTTCTAGCCCCTTTGGTGCTAGAGAGAGAGTTAACACTGAGAGATTATTCAGACAACATTTCTCGGTAGTTTTCCTTCAACTGAAAACAGTAATTTTCATTAACCAACACGAGGAGATAACACGTAGGAGCTGATGCACTCCTGATAAGCTGCCATGTTACCCCTCCTCAGATTGTGTTGAGGAAGAAATGAAACGAAACCAAGTGACAGCTGCTGGTAAGGTTTTATGAGGATGGAAATGAGCTGTGCTCAGTTCCTGTGGAAGTTCCAGGATTCACTGTAAGGCACAAAAATCTCCCTTCCCTTGAATGTGTGCAGGAACAAGGCATTTGTTGTTTGCAGCATTTGCAGTCATATGACCTCAAAGTCAGATAAATGTATAGATAAGGAGACAGTTCTGGTATTTAAAGGGGCAGAGCAAAACCAAGGGCATGCCAGGTGCTCCTGAAGAATGGCAGCTCTGTGGGTGGGTTGTTCGCAGCACCAGCATGTCTGGTACTGGGGACAGCCGCACAAACCCTACAGAGCAAGCTTCAAGCAAATAAGCTGTTGCCAGCACTCAAAGAGAAAATCAATAAACCTAAAAAAAGTGTTTATTTTAAGACTATGGTTCAAAAGCCAGCAACTGGCTCCCAATGACATTCCTTCCAGTGAGTTCCGTAGGTATTAGATCAGGCCTTCAGATGTTTGAAACCATGATTTCTGCTGATATCTCAGTTAGCAGCCTCCTTTCATGGGTTTCCTTCTGCTGGCATTTTATCCATCTGTGTGGTCTGCTCTGAAGTTCAGTGTGCTGTGCTGCTGCAATCAGAGGAGATCCAAGGATTCCCCAAATAGTTTCCCTTGAGGGTACTTGGCATGAGACCTTTCCAGGGAAAGAGAACCTTTGAACACTCTGTGGTTGTATGCCTCCAGAGATGAGCAAGCAGCAAGTAGGATACAGAGTTCAGGCTGAGGAAGACACCCCTGCCCAGTTCACTGCAGTTTCTCAAACATGCACACCCACACCTTAGGCTGACAACTGCTCAACTATACTGATGGTGTTTTTTTTTTTCCCAAAAGAAATCCCACAAGAAGAAACTTTTATGATATGGATTGACAGCATAATGGATTTTATCATTTATCCACTGGCAAATTGGCCCAGAAAGATGGCAATGATTTTCTCCTGTCAAGCAAGGTGAAATGGCAAGATCACTCTTTGAAACTACTGTTGATAGCGACTAATGTGCAGCAAACAGAAGCAGAGCTCTGGGATATCCAACATTTCCAGTGGTCAAGCTAGTGACTGCAGCAGGATTTGGAAAGATTTCTTCCCCAAGGATCCAACTTTTCATGCCAGGTCTCCATTCCACTTTACTTTCTTTTCAGCTAGATCCTGGCAGGCTATGAGACATAGTAATCCCTCAAGCAAAATGGAAACCTCTGCCAGATTTTACTTGATTGCCTTGATTGCTCTCTTAAGCTGAATGAGTGGGAACCACTTTTTAAATAGAAATGTGTGAGTAGTTATTTAGGAAAGCATACGCTGTTGCCACAATTTGTATTCCAATGCTATTGGGCATTGACACTTTGAAAGAGACACTTCAAAAAATTTGATATATGGGTACACAATATGACCAAGATTTTCAGAACCAGGTAAGAGTGCTGAGTGCCTGAAACTGCATCAGAAACTGTGAACCAAATTGAAGGAACGTAACTTTCAGATGGGTCCAGACTTCCTATCACCAAACGGTTCTATAAGCTTACAGTGAGTGTGTGGAAAATTGTCAACCGCTGCTGACAACTTTCACCATCCCATCTACAGAAGACTTTCATACTGAAGGATTGTTTTAGTAAGACCACCCTCCCTCCCAAAATGAACAGAGTTGCATGTTTTTCCTACAGGTGTACTAAGGTCACAGCACTAAACCTCTGTCAACACGAAAAGCAGTTTTGCATACTGTTGCTTTCTGTGTTGTGGTATGATCTGTTTTATGTGCTTGCCTGCAGCCTGGGGTAAGAACGTTCTGGTATGGTATTTCAGGGAGGGATCTTTCTAATTTCTAAGACTTCTGCATAAAAGGTTTGAAGACACAAAGGTGAAATTCTGTTCTCGGTAACTGTAAGCTTCTACCAATACAGTTCCATTGAAAATGTGGCACTGGCCTATATTTAGCTGCTGAACAAAAAGTAAAATTTAATAGAGAGGGTTGAAGAGGAATCAAGGGTTGTAAAAACAGAATAAAAACTTTTCATTTGCAAGTTTTCCTCCCATTCTGGTGTCTGCTTTTTTATTGCTAGGAACTACCTTGAGGCTACAAGGAATCTTGTACAGCTGTCATTGTATCTTTGTAAGTTGGCCAACACATGACAAGCTTATTAAGTGATGTGAACAGAGTGCTATTGCTTGTGACTGGACCTCTCATCAACCCAGACTCCCATCCTGTGACTCACCAGTACTTCTTTCCGTTAGGAGCAAACCTTAAAGGAAATTCACATCACAGTTAATTCTCATTGGCTTTCTACAGCATGCCTCATCCCACTGACAGACATTCATAAACTGAGTGAATTTTTTAAAGACTAAGAGAAACGATACATTTATTACAGCACCACCACTGCATCTGCATTATCAGATAAGCTGATTCTGAGTGAAAGTGTAGCCCAATATAGGATGATCGACACATAAAACAAGACCAAAGCTACTCTTTAAGGAGAATCCTGACTACATCCTGTTCTGCTTTCAGTATTTTAATCTGTTATGCGGGTAAAGATGTGGATGTTTTGTGGGCAGGAAGACGGTAGTCTCTAGGAAAACAAATGCCTTCTCTGCTCAGCACAAAAGAAAACCTGATGCAAGTAGCTGCTGGCTGCTTCAGAGCAGCCATTTTCAGTGGAGCCTGGATTGGCCCATCATGCCTGCCATGGAATGGTGACTTGTGGTCTGGCTGTCTGCCAGCCTGTGGACCAGCCTGTAGGCCCAGCCTGTAGGCCTTCAGATACAGGCAGTCTCACAGCCACAACAGATCTTTTTTCAACCAGAAGAGAGTACAGTTTTGGGTCTTGGGATGTGGTTCTGTTCTGACAGGGTCCACCATGATGACCACAGCAGATGTGCGGGTAGAGGTATCCTGTGACTGGCAGCGCAAGAAACTCAAATGTTGTTTTGGAGGATGAGCCTAACTCTCAGCTGCTCTCCACTTTAACTTAGCACCTCCAAGCCAGCAATTAAGACATCCAAGAATTTCATGTTGAGGAAAGGGAAAAGCCCCAGACATTGCCATGAGGACTGCATGTGGAAGAAAATGCAAGCAAACCAAGCATGGAAAAATGAGGTAAACAACCCATTTGACCCCTTCTTATTTTGTTAAGCTGTTTCCCAGGATGCAGCCTTTCCTCAGAAAGTCTATGAAAATAACTCTTTTGCATTGGTTAAGGGCAAATTGTCACTTCCACTCTCTTTCATTTAAGGTTGGATGAACAACAGCACTCTTCTGCTTTATTTAGTGTAAAGGGCTCATCTATATGAAGCTACATACCTTTTTCATGAATGTCTGCCTCTATTTTCTCTAACACAGTCAGCCTGCCCTCACTGCAATGCTTGCAAGAATCACTCATTACCCAGATCAGTCTTCCCTTTCTACACTCATCTCTGACTTACCGTTTACTGTATCAAGTGCAATGTTTGTGTCCTCAACTCCATGACACTTCTGAATTCTCCTCCCCTCTCCTTCCTTCTTCTCGTAACTATTTTCATGCTGTCCAAGTACTATTGCAAATGAATGCTCCCCAATCTTTTGTTCACTCTTTTACACCAGTTGTCTTTCCTCTAATATTGCCTCTTACATCCCAAACATCCTCCCAGATCCTGCTTGTTGGGCATCTTCCCTAAGGCAACCAAGGCTAGCCAGGGGCAATTAAAGCTTGTTAGCAGTGATTTTTAGTGAAGGCATATAAATTTGCATTTTTTAGCCATGTTCCTTTAGCAATTGGGCACCCTTTGTGCAGCTTTTGGAAAATCTTCTCTGTATATCTTGCTGTTTACAAGGGATGCACTGGGTGAGCATTCATCAGGCCTTCATACTGGATCAGACAGGAGCTCAGACTATTTGGGCAGAGGGCAGTAACCAGGTGCAGGTCCCAGGCCACCAGCTAGCTTACCCCGAGCTATCTCTATACATGGCACCACACTAAAAGAGGAAGCAACAGCAATAAAGACAGCAGCACTCTCTGAGTATCTGTTACCAACTCCAGGTCTGTTGTATCCATCATAAGCAATATGTTGATGTTCTTAGAATGAGCATGCCCTTACCATAAATGTTGAAGTATTTTCTGCACAATTAGATGGAATAAGGTATTTTTGCTGGGATTCCCTGTGAAATACAGATGCCAAGCATTATTCTGTGAACACACATCTGAAAAGTGATTTGTAGTTTTATCACTAAATTACTTGAGTGACTTCTCTTTTAAAGTATCTCATTTTTATTAAATAGCCATTTAATTTCTCATTCCAACTGAAGTGCCTAAAAACAAGAAACCAAAGAGATGGTGAACCCTTAAAAGTTTTCCCCAACTCATGAGTAATCCCACTGACTCCAGTAAAACAACTCACATGAAGAAACATAAGTGTCTATTACCTGTTTCACTGTGCTTGCTTTGTTACGTTACTGAGAACACAAATCCAGCCCATGCACACTCCATCCAAGTTCAATTCTTGCTACTGGTTAGTGTCAGGATACTATTGAGCCAGCTCAAGTTGGTTCTCTATTTTATTTTCACCGAAAAAGGATTTTGTTGATGCAGAAACTGAGACAAAATGCAGTGGTGACACACGCCAAGGTAAAGGACAAGCCTGAACTCTGGCTGGAACTGCTCCCTGGTAGGGGAGAAAGGGAAAAGGGAAAAGTCAACTTGTGGTTACCGTTGGCATCACCAGTGCTCTGTATGTCACAGGGGAGTAGCATAAACTTGACACTCATTGGTTCTCACATAAAGTTTAGGGGTATGCAGGACAGATTTGAATTGGGGCTGATCTGTAATGTTTGCAAGCAAGTTCAAAATGCTTCAAAGTTTGATGCGAGCTTCTATGTGTGAGCAACTTCAGGTGCTTATCTGGATATTTGAGGCCTTTCCTTTCCCTCTCCTTCCCTGAAACACTCTTAGTATTCATTTATTTTCTACTTTTCTGTCTTTTCCTCCACTGCCCACAAGCATTTAACTCATACCACCAGTAAAAGACTGGTGAAAAGCCCTCCAAACTCTGTTACTGACAATAAATTACTGGAAAAAAGAATAAAGTAACTCCTGTATCTAGAGAGAAAAAGGACTAGAAGTGGTGGAGTGATAGTGGAGAGGTTCCGCGTATCAGAGTTGCTATAATAGAACACTGTGCAGCAGCACTGATGTAGCATTTTTGGTATAGCTGCAAAACAGGAAGACCAGAAGGAAACAGTTCATTTAGGTCAGTCCTTTTTTTCAGCTTAGCTCTTTAATCTGGGTCACTTTTGAAATGAAAGACTAAAGCATTTTTATTAACTGGTGGAGTAAAACACTTGGGTTTTTAAAAATGTTAACATGCTCCCCTCTGCTATGTTGACTGGCAGCCTCAGTTCACAGACAGATACAGCACCTCTGAAATTGCATCCCTGTTCTCTTCCACATTTAAATATTATCAGCATAGATGTTACTTTATTCACAAGGTTTGGGAGGCCACTGTATAGTAGAGCTTCCTGATAATGGCAGTACCAGCTTACTACATCAATGTGCTGCTCAGTGACAAACAATATGCTACCTTGAGCCTGTTCCATGACGTTCTCAGCCTCTCAACATCCACTCAGCATGTAGTTCAGGCTCAAGGTTTCTAAACTGGGTTGTGTTTCTTTTGGAAATGCTGGAGGTTTGTTAGAGGCTACCACTGGAGCTTGGGGTAAACCTTTGGGCTCTGAAATATTTGCAGCAGCTGAAATAATCTGTGCATGATTCTGTTTTAGACTTCTCAGTAGCGTGTGGGACTCTGCAGCCTGCAGAATGGTTGGCCTCTGGGGCACACCTTGCTGGGGTCAGCTATAGAGTCTGATAAATTTAGGCTCTTGGAACTTCCCCTGAGTTAATGTTTTCATTCCTACCAGTGAAACCATAAGTATTTGCTCTTACCAAAAACAAACAAACAAACAAACAGACAAACAACAACAACAAAAAACCTACTTCATAGTTTCTTTTCTGTTGTGAGGTTTTTTGTTTTGGGGTTGTTTTTTTTTTTGCTTGTTGGTTGGTTGCTTGCTTGCTTTGTTGTTGTTGTTGTTGTCGTTTTCAAAATGTTACCAACTTTATGAGATTCCAAATGAGTTCTGTTGACTGTAAGACTCTAATGTACATAAATGTTTGGTGTCAAGGTCTGCTTTCTCCAGGTTATTATCCAGCCAAGGGGCCATACTCTGCAGTACCAATGTGGGAAACAGATTTAATAGTATCCCTGAATGTCTGACTCCTCTACAATTTTTATTTTTTTTTAAATAGGACTACTGGCACAACACTTTGATCTCTCCATCATCCGGTAGCTGCTTGTTAATTTATTACATGATGTGTCAGCTTCTAGATCTGAGAGTGATATTACTTCCTGAAGGTTCACCATTATTTTGCATCTTATTCATTAGAAAGCAAAGAATGTCTAAGTACCAGTGACATGAGTTTTCCAGCAGTTTACACTAACTACAGGACAGCTTTAAAAAAAAAAAAAAAAAAAGAGACTGGCATTAATGATGGCACAGCTCACATGGCAACCTTTGGACGTACTTCTTGGGGCATGAATTGTGAAATGATCCACTTTATTCCTTTCCTCTGAACAATGATAGCTATGCATAGCAGTAAATTTTAACATAGATTAATTGTAGGGCTGCAGGAACAGCTGATGTGAACCCAGCAGAAAATGGCACTGTGGTGCAGTCAGCATCACCAGCAACCCCTGCCATGTTAGCAGGTTTCACAGCTTCTCTGGCATGTGTAGCAGTGGTAGGGAGAAGTGCTGTCCATCCTCTCCTTTGGGTGCAGCACAGACCCACATAGCTCAGACTGTTCCTTGAAAACTTGAGGTGGTCAAACCCTAATAAAGTGTATTCCTGCATGCTATTTGAAGCCGACTGTTGGCAGAGCAGAGGCCGGAGTGGCAGGCTGCATGTTGAAACAGTCAGGCTTTTCCCTTGCATCATCTGCCCTAGCTATGAGATGACAAAAGCAGCCCAACTGTTGCTCCTCACATAGCATAGCAATGCCCAGGCCTTCAAGGCAGATGACCTGGGTGAAGCACAAGCATTGCTGACATTCACTGGCACTCTGCGCTCTGCCCACAGCAAAGCGGATGGCTGCCTCACATGCTCTGCCTGCCTGGGCATCCGCCTCCGCTCTGGCAGCCTTCCTGCCTCTTGAGTATTGAAAGAAGAGGAAAAAAAAAGTGATTTAAAAACTCCAGTCCTCCCGCCAGGGCTCCCTCTGCCGGCTCGGCCTAGCCAGGCCTGGCAGGCAGTGTACCCCCAGTTCTCATAGGCAGCAGGCTCTGATCTCCAATGGGCACAGGGCCTGGGCGCAGCTCTCACTGTCCTGGTGGGGGAAGGCTTTGCCTTTGCCTGGTGATCTCTGAGTTATTTATGTTGCCACAAAGTGAGGTTTACCCCAGACCAAAAATTGGTCATGTCTTGGGAGACTCTGGGAAGGATAGTCAGAAAAAAAAAAGCCAAAGCTTGCATAGTTGAGGCATAGCAGGAGTGTAAGCTGTGCTCACAGCATCCAAGCAGGGTGCCCCTATCTTCCTGTCCTTGCTGCCCAGAACTGCTCCTTCTGCAGCTTCAGCAAATTGACCTTTTCTGTGGAAAACCTATCTCCCGTGCACACACAGCTCCCCCACTCACTCTAGAGGAAGCCGGGGTGTAGACTGCACTTGCACTAGAAATGCAAGTCAGGAATTCAACTTCCAAAGTTGCAATAAGCGGAAGCAATGCATGAAGTGCCTAATTTTGCCAAGGGCTCGTTGGTCCCAAATATGGGCACAACCTCAGAGTCCCACAGCACCCAGCACCCCAGGAGCAACCTGCATGAACTATGCGCTGTGCATTACTGCATTGCTCCACCTACCAGTATTTTTGCTATTACTGTAGCACTGCTGAGCTACATCTTGAGCACTTTACTCAGCTTTTCTCTTGGGCAGGGATCTCTCTGACAGGAGTAGGCATTGTGCTGAACAGGAACTGCTGGACTTGAACCTATGGGACATTTACAGAGCTGTCTTGTGAGCTCACAGATACTTATGTCCTTCAAGCATTCCCTAAGGAATTACCATCATAGAGGTTCAAAATGATGCTTTTTTCTCTTTCTCAACAGCTTATTTTTTCTCTCCTCTCCTCTCCTCTCCTCTAATCTCCTCTTTCTTTCTTTCTTTCTTTCTTTCTTTCTTTCTTTCTTTCTTTCTTTCTTTCTTTCTTTCTTTCCCTCTTTCTTTCCCTCTTTCTTTCCCTCTTTCCCTCTTTCTTTCCCTCTTTCTTTCCCTCTTTCTTTTCTTGATTCTCTTTCTTTCTTGATTTCTTCTTTTCTTTCTTTCTTTCTTTCTATCATTCCTTCCTTCCTTCCTTCCTTCCTTCCTTCCTTCCTTCCTTCCTTCCTTCCTTCCTTCCTTCCTTCCTTCCTTCCTTCCTTCCTTCCTCTCTCTTTTTTCTCTCTCTGTCTCCTTCTCTCTCTTACATCTCTCTGCAGTGTACTTTCCCCAGTCAGTGGTCTTCCCTACAGCTGATTCCTAACGTTATACAGGATGACTTACACATCCTGCCCCAGCAGCCAACTAATACCCAGCTTTGAATTACTATTGAATAAGCAGCAATGAAATCCCTATCAAAATAATCAGTAGTTCCAAAAACCACAAACAACAAAACAAGCAGCGTTGCACCAGCTCAGCACGCCCGCCTGCTGCACACGGGCCGGTGAGTCATTTCTCTTTTCCCTCCCTCAGCAACCTCCATGGCTGCCTCGCGCAGCCCCGGGGAGGGCAGGTGGAGTGGGTAGGGCATGACTTCAGAAAGTTAAAAAAAAAAAAAAGAAAGAAAGTTGACATCACTCAGGTCACGTGACTCAAAGGGACCAATGGAGGCAGGTTATGGAAAGGGGAACAGTTAAATTTGTAATTTTGGTTGTGTGAAACACTTCTTTGGGCCTCATAAACAACCACAGAACCACAAGTTGGGTACAGAGGCAGTCACACAAGAGCGGGTCCGGGATATTGGTCAGCAGGCAGGGCAAATCGCTTTGACTGCAAACCACAGAGTTTCGTAGAGTGGTAAGCATCATCAACCACAACCGATCCGCTATTTTTTTTTTTTCTTTTTAAGAAACAATTTCAGAGTTCTTTTAGCAAAAGAACCTTATTATTTGCTTTGGGTTACTCAAGAGGCACTGGGATAAAGCAGAGTGATGGCTGGGCAGAGGGTGGTAACAATGACCCTTCTTCATTTTTCACTTCCCAAGGTAGAAGAAATCATATATTCCTTCACTGTAAAGAGAAAGTGAGTTTTAAAGAGGAAACAATGGCTTCAAACAGCGTATTTGATTCACTTCCTTCTTACCAGCACTTCTTGAGAGGTAAGTGCCATTCATACTTTCTAAATATTCTTTTCACTATCCCATACATAAGCAAATGCATGTCTGGAGAGAATTTGAGGACTTTCTTGTAGTACATGCTTTTTCCTACTTCAGTTTTCTTCAAGGCGTTCTTGTTCAAGCTAGTATCTGAGCTCATAGGAATACCACCTTATTACTTATCATCTATTAAGGAGATTATAACACAGGCTCATTTAAGCTGTTCAAACAGGCATCGCATGCTTGTGAATTTTCTCTTCATAAATCAAAGTCTGTTCGAGGAGCTCACATGAATTGCAGCAGATACAATAGCAGTAGCACAAGCCCCTTTTGATTCCTTTTGGCAGAATTATGACTTCTTGAGCCGCTGCCGTGAAAAATGACAGCCAGCTGCGTATGACACCCATTACAGGCTGCACACCCGCAAGCGAACAGCAGGCTCGTGCCGGCAGCCAGCAGAGCGTGATGCTGGCTCACTTACACTGTGCTGTCAGCCTGGGTGAAGGCACACTCGCTGGGGAGAAGCCGGGAAAGCTCAGAAACCTGCTTAAAGTTGGCTGCAACTCACATGGCTCCGGAGAAGCGATGTGGGTAAACTCAGGGTTTCTGTTGATGCCACACAGGTCTCTGATGGCTGTGAATTATTGGCTGCAACCAATCCTAGAGAAATGAAGTAGTCCTGTAAGGGCTGGGGAGGGGACTGGAGTGCAGTCCCCGGCAATCTGACTTGTTTCACTGTGACCAAGCATATTCAGAGGCTTGCTCAGTCATGGGTTATTCATTCAAGTGAGCCCGGGACTGGCACGAGAAACTTGTTCTCTTTCTTGTAACTGCCTTCCCAAATAGCTCATGATGCAGCTGAACTTTTCCCCTTCCATGCACACCCTCTGAGCATCCAAGCCCCTTCTGCAGTGCCGTGCCTGCCGGATGACAGCGTGCAGACGGCTCATCAGACTTGGCCAGCACGCCGCGATACAGCAGCGCTGTGTAGCTCTTTATAACTGCAGACTAGCTTCCCGGCCTTGCCGCTGCTGTCAGCGTGAGTCACGCGTTATTCCTATTAATATGCGAGTTGGGAATGCGGAAGGCTCGCCCCTGCTGCTGTGTCACAGCAACTCTGTGAACCCTGCACTGCTCCCACCGACCACTGTGGGATGAGGGCAGGACGCCAAAGCACCCACCATCTCTCTTTGCTTTCTTTTCTTCTTTTTGCTCCCCTCCTGTGTTGAAAGTTTTTCTGCCTCTCTTTCCTGGCGCCAGCAGGGAGCTGAACACAGTGAGCTGCACGAGTCAGGCAGGCTCACAGCATCCTGGCTCGCAGCATCACCCAGCCTGCAAGGGGAGATGCCGGAGGCTTGGCAGGAGGCAGCTGGCTGCTCCCAGCACTCACCGTGCTAATGTTTTGCCAGCTCCGCTTCCAAGCAAAGGAAGCAATGCTGTTAGAATCTTCCTGCGTTTCGTCAGCTCTTTTTTGTTGTATTTTTTTTTAACTCACCCAACTGTTTGCTGTTTAATCTGTAGTACAGGAAGACTTGAGGAAATTCTGTCCTTCTGATAAAATAAAAAATAGCGAGCCTCACGGGGCAGCACTTGCAGCATGCCAGGACACAGCCAGCCCGTGGGATGGGCTGGGGACAGTTGAGGCCATCGTGCAGGCGAGAGCCCCTAAAGTGCAGGGGGGTGACTGCATGAGGACCAAGGGCTGATTCTTTCTTGTCTAGGTTTGCTAAGGCTGGTTAATCCAGCCAGTGGATTACCTCAGTGCTTCACTATAGGCATTATTATCTTTCTCAGTACTGCTTGCATTCTTATTGTTAACACTGCAGTAATTTGTACTCCTTCCTGGACAAGGTCCCCATTATATTAGATACTTTAAGGTACAGATCCTGGTAGGTATCCAGCACAAGCGAGGTGAAACTGCAGCTGTACAGAGCAGGAAGAGCTTGGGCAACAGTGCTTCGGTTGGGTTATAAAGCAAATGCCTCATCATTGTGAAAGAATATTGCGTTTAAACATGGAAAGCTGCAACGTTCCTTTTTTGTTCCTGTCTTTGCTCAAATGAACTTCGGACAATTTCAAAATCCTGGGCACAACAAGAGTAATGCTCGGGCCTCGGAGCAAGAAAAATAATCATCCCAAGAGCGGATTGTTCTCAGCCATATTTCTCAACAGTGTTTACGCAGACCGGCCATTAGAAATGTCCCAAACCGTCTCTTCTTTTTTTCCCGCCAAAATTTATTGCACTTTCGCCTTTAACTGAAATTATGAGGTGAAGGGAAAAGTGACTTGCTTTCTGCCATGGATTTCACTTTATCAGCCCATGCAGTTCCCTGAGAAGGAAATCCATTACTTTTTTTTAGCGTGGTACTATGTGAAAATTGGGAAAAAAGAAAGGGAATGGGGAAGCAGAACCATTGTTCCAGCCCCTGTGAGCAGTGACAGACATAGAAAGCCTGACATATTAATTGAATGTGGTACACCACAAAGGATATGGCCCTCTTTCTATCATACCACACCAGGTCCTTGCTTCTGCCACTAGGTAAAGAAATGAGGATTGCACTGAAACCTCTAGTGATGTGCTCTGCATACTGAACACATTTACATGTTTACCAGCTCTGCTTTTAATGATGGCCTCATTTTCCTAATGGCCCCTTTCAGTTTATGGCCTGGGCTGCGTGTTAGGAGTACAAAATGAGAGCCTTTTTATGGTTGTTTTGTTGTTGTGGTACAGCCCTCAATAAAACGTCGCTCTATCCCTTTCTCAAACCTGGGTTCGTATCAGCAAGGCTGCCATTTCAACTCATACACAAGCGTGGTTTGTAGGATGAGGACAGATTTGCTGGTTCCATTAAGGGTTGGGAGTGATTTCATGTGTATGGTCTTGGTCACAGCAACGGTATCTTTTGGGTAGGAGGACCAAAACAAGACCCACTGGAGAGTCTTGTGTTAAAGAGTGCATGTATAGTTTCTAAAAGTGGCCTAGATAATTACATGATACCACTAACCCCATAATGTCTTTGTTTTTCTTAGGAGCATTAGGCTGTCCTGTAAGGTTTCCTAATAATTTTGCCTGCAAAAGAAGACAGCATAATTAGTCCTTTTACAAAAACATTGTTTTTTGTTTTTGTTTTTTATGGGGTTCTAAATATTATGAAGCATAATATTTTCCAGGAAGTCACTTTCCTCATTTTCCCTTTTGCTACAAGGTCTAATTATTTCAGTATGCAAAGAAGGTTGCTCTTGGTTTTGCCTTTGTAGTATTTTTTGTTGATTAATCAAGGTAGTGAAGCTTTGTGGTGAAACATTTTCTTGGTTTCTTATCAAATGGAAATAAACTCCAGCAGAGCACTTTTACAGCATGGAAAAACACAGCACGTGTGCTTTATTGTTAGTTTTAACACTGTAGTGACCAGCCATCGTGGATCTCCTCCTTTGCACATGCTAAATAAAAACATTTCAAGAAGCTCCTCCTGCTTGGAAGGGCTTCTGTGCCTGGTTCTGTTTCTCCAAGCGTATTGTTTCTCATTGCACTTTGGTTGCTCTGGCTTGTTTTGTGATAGGATTTATGCAGATAGGTCGTTCCCAAAGCCCCTAGCACTATATGTGAGTAGGAAAATGAGCTGTCCAGAAGCTCCCTGCTATTGAGGTCTGGCTCTGCAGGTTCACACTCTCAGCATAGGCAACCCCCCTAGAGTCAGTGCTTGTCCGCAGAGGGTGCTGGTGGAGGGCAGGACAGTATGACTGCTCTTCCCACCCAGGGTTGGCTTCATTCCTCTGCAGAGCTCCCTCTGTCTCTGTGATCCTTCAGTAGGGTGTACAGCCCCAGGCTGAAATCAAAGCAAGCATCCACCTCTGTGCCGAGTGTTTCCAGTGTCAGCTTTTGTGTGGTTCGAGTGGGACATCAAGCACTGCAGAAAGACATCTACTTCGAGTACAACTTGTGTCGTCAGGTCTGAGTGTGTGACACTGGCAGAAGTAATCATGCTAGAACCAGCTCTGTGAAAGACATGTTCCTCTGGGAGATGCACAGTACTCAGCAGCGCCATGTGCTTGGAAAGGCTTTTCTTTCCCTCTCCCTAAAATGGCTCTTTTTGCAACAGCATAGGCTGGGTTGTGAGTGCGTAGAGAGGGAGCTTTTCCAGCCCATTTGCAGACTGCCTGAACTGTTGCACAGAGTCAATTCGTGTCAGCATTATAAAATACTGTGTCTTGTGAATGGGAAATTGAACTAAAGCTCATAAAAACCTCAGCTTACTGGAAGAAAAAACATGAACATTGTCAGATTTACACAGCCTTCTCTGAGACTTGTTCACTCAAAAGCCTTGAGAAGCACTGAGAGACCCAAACACAGGAATTCCTGTGAAGCATGTGGTGGGGTGAAGTATCTGACAGAGATGAATATATTGCTCCGCTAAGATCAAGAGATTTTATCTGAGGCCAAAATACTGAACTGTGTGTTTAACCAATCACACTCAGCTTAGTGATGGACTGTGATGTCAGTCTCAGCAAGGACTCAGGATTAAAGTTGGCCTGCAGATACCCAGGATTGGCATGCCCAAATGTGACCTTCTTCCACCAACAGAAGAACTTACCCCACTGTGTGACCCCACTACACACAGCAGGGCCCTGCTGGTCCCAGCAGCTGCACTCCTAGAGGGTCTGCCTGAGGTCAGGGCAGGATACTGGGACCAGGTCCTCTCATGTGGATGTGGAGCACAGAAGCGAGATGCAAAGCAAGTGCAAGAGCAGAGGGAAATGCCTCTTGCTAGTGCTCTGCAGAAGCTGCCAGCTATGGTGCCTCCGTAAGGGATAACATGAGGTTGCTCACCCCTGTGACAAGGTATGCAAACCAGTCTTCCTCCTACAAGGGTCAAGGGCTTGTACACTGAAAGCAGCCACGGCACATGCCCCACATAGCTAGTAAGACCTCTGTCAAAGGCTTGCGATGCTTGTGCTAACAGGCGGGAAAGGTACGGCACCGTGCCTTGGGGGAGCTCAGGAAAGTTCACACCAGGGATGTGATGCTGACAGATGTTCTGTACTTTTGCAGATTGCAGTGTGCAAATATGTCTTTACTCAGTTGTTGTTTTGTTTGTTGTTTTTTTTTCCAAATTTTATTTATTTGTGTTTTCTGTTTTTTTCTAAAACAACTGTGGCAGCCAGCTCACCTGTTCCTATTCCTTTTTCTGTGCTCAGTCAATGGAGCAACGTAGGGTAGAATTTTTTTAACATGGTGGATGATTACAGCCTAGAACTCATCGCCATACGATGCCATTAAAACCAAGAGTTTATCGGGATCCATAAATCAGCCAAGACTTTAAAACAGATAACAATTTCTTGATATGTACCAGCCAGGTAAAAAGGAAAGAAGCTTTTGAAAGGTTAATTTCTGCCTTCATCTCTCACTGCCATATTTCAAACCATTCTCTGCTAAATCTCGGAGAGAAAGCTTCCCGTGTAAGCTGGTCTGTAAAATCATCTGCAAAATGAATTGTGGCTTCCTCCAAAATATCTGGTACTGGCCGAGGGGAGAGACAGGCCACAGGCTAGGTGACTCAATGGTCTGAGAGAGGGATAAGAAAATATTACAGTACCTTTGTTACCTCCTCTGTCATGTTATGAGAACGGATAATATTTGTATAAACTTGAGTCAGCTTCCCAAATAATAGATGAGCAGCCTGGATATCTCCTCCATGAAGTGCACTGATGATCTGGGCTGGGTGACCACTGTGCTGAAGTTTAAAGCAGCAGAGCACTTATAAATGTCTGCAGTAAGTTGGTGAAGTCCATGAAAGCACTGACATATTCACAGTGACACTGCCTGCAGGGCATATTATTCTTGCTGCCAGTGGAAACAAGGCTAGAAATTAAAAACACAGATTGACAATGTAATCAATTTTCAATTTTCTTCCTCCTAGGTCCCAGCAGACAGTAAGGCATGAGTGACCAAGATACATTTTAGTCTGAAATGCTGAATTGTCTGTAAAGATGTGTCCAGACAATTTAAACTAGGAAAGAAAAGAAAGGGCATAGAAGACCTGGCTGTGAAAGCACAGCAGCAGAGAGAGCCAGTAGGTGCTACCTGGTAGAGTTTCCAATTCATCCTTAATGCTGTCCGCAGGGCTCGCCACTTCTGCTTGCAAGTGAAACTCTGTGAAATTGGGTAGTTTCACTTCACAAAGATCTGTGAGAACATTTTCTCCGCCTTTGATCTGTCTGGGCTTTTCAGCCTGAGCTTTTTGTTTTGAGTTTCTGATTCCAGTGAACCCAAAAGCAGCCCAAATCAGGGGCTAGGGGCTTTTTCTTTTGCCTTCCGAGTATTTGCTCTTGCAGAGTGCTTTCTGTTGGCTGGTTTCATGCTGAAGCTGTGATACTGAGACCTGCTAGGAAGCTGCCCTTTGGTAGAGTTTTGGCTGCCAGTTGAAAGGCTGAACTCTCATACGAATCTTTTCCATCAATGCAGCATGAGGGAACTCGCAACCTGATGGTTTGGATGTGATTTGCTATAAACATTTCACTCAGCTGTACTAAGGGAAAACCTTGCAATCCTTGTCAAACCAGTGCTATCGGGAGGCACTGGTATGCCTGTGAAATGCCTTTTTCGGCATTCAGAGAAGAAAGATGCCCATTTGTGAAATATTTGAATCTGGGGGTGAAGAAGAACAGATAAGCATCCATATCCTTTCTGTCAAATGTCTTGCACTTCCCCAGCCCTGCATGCAGCTCTCATAAGTGCCTTTTCAAGCTGGCTTTGTGGCATTCACCTGCATTGTGCTGAGCAGGGACATCCCAGGGCATATACAGAAGCCTTGAACAAGCACTGAGGGATACAGAGCTCAGTCACCACTGTTGAAGCACCATGCATTGTCCTCACCTTCAGCAAATGCATGCACTTTGAGCAAGCCGAGCAGCTGGAACAGGGCATTACAGGCTGCACAGGGGACAGATGAGCCTCCTTGCCTGTCAGCACTTGGCTCTCTTTATCTACGTGCTGTGGTACCAAAAGGTAGTGGAAAGCAATCTGGCACAGTGAAATGAAAGCTTCTCTCCATCTCATGCGGTGACACCGACAGATGCAAGTCACTGCCAGCAAACCCTCGGATGTGTAGGTGTGCTCAGTGCTGGTGTGCGGGGGCGGCAGGTGCACCTCCGGTTGTCACTACTGCTATTAGCCACGTGAAGAGGTTCAAGGCAGCACCGCTTTACTCCCCTATGCCTGCAGCTGCGCTTCCACCCGTCTTCATAGGCATGGCCAGGAGCAAAAAGCAGTGCTTGGGATAACATCCTGCTTCCTCCCAGGCAGTGACAAAATGACCACCAGTTGTGAAGAGCTGGGTCTGTCCCCTCAAGAGCAAAGACTAATACAAGAATGAAGTCACAAACAAGACAGGAGGTGAACTCTGAATGCCAGTGCTGACCTAGGGGCTAAATGAAGCATTGCTTTGAGGTGCAGGTGTAATTCATATGACTCCACTTAGCAGAACTGTAACTACAGAAAGTTTTTGTCTCTTTTACCTTGGAAATATTGGCGTGTAACAATGGTTTATGGCCTATTATGCGTGGCTGTGGAAGGAACTGTGTGTCAGCTGTGAGTCTTTTTCTGGTTGGTGGCTGTTGGTTTCACATAGCATATATGGCTGGGGTGTAAGAATGGATAGGCAGTGCATTCCCTCTTGAAGTAAGGAGAGCCTCTGAGAGAAGCACTCTAGAATGTACCATCTAGTGGGACAGGACTTAACATGTGTAACCGCAGCTTGGGAAAGCAACTCTGAAAACCCTTTTTCCATAGGAGGCAGTGAGGAGGAGGTCTCACCTGTGTGGTCAGTCAGCCACCGTGGCTGCTGACCGTTTGTCAGCGTTGCACATCATTTTGAGCAGCGTACTGGTACAAGAGCATGTACTGCGCCCAGTTAGTAGGAAGTACAATTTATTTTACAACACAGTTACTGGATAATATCAGGCTTCTGCAAAATGCTTCTGTTTTTCAGGACCTATGTGTAAATGAGCTTGGGGTTTTGCATGGGCTGGGTGTAACAGAATTCATGGCTAGAAGGTACATTCAAGTTAAGACTGTTAACCTCATTTGCATGGGGGTCAGTGAATCAGTTGTTGCAATACGGGGTAGTTTAATTGCTCTTCTATGTTCTACACATTCTACACATGCACCACACACTTTGCAAAGAAGTTCACTGCCACTTTGTCCTCCCCATCTGCTGTGGAGGTTGTGTTGTATTGTGTGGAGTCCTCCAATGAGCCAGTAGCATCTGCAGATGGACCACAAGACTCGGGTCTTCCACACAAACACAAGATTGTTCTGCCTGTACTTGCCTGCGCTGGAGAAAATGGTTTGCTTTCCTCAATGAAATGGGCTGTTTTGACTGCAGTGTGTTGCACTGTTGTGGAACCTAAGGAATTACTTGCTTGGATGAAAGGAAAAAATGATAGAGTAAACCTCTTAAGCTCCAAAGTGCTGAAATAAACCACTGATGTTTTATTGTAACAGTCAGAACTTTTATTGCTGTGTTTTATTTTAATAGGGATTGCAAAAAAAATGGTCCTTTTTTTTATAGTTTCCTACACAGTCCAAACAATTTCAAGTACTACTTTTGAAGGGTGCTATTATTTGTACTGATATTTTCAAGTCCATCTGTTTTACACTATGCAACAGCGAAGCTCCAGTAGTCCCGAAGTGCTCCTTTCTATAGTGCATAGAAATAAGATTTGCCAGCATTAACACTTTTATACCTATGTAAGTCTCTTTCCATTTGGGATAGTGCCCTGCTATAACCAGACCTGTACCAACACAAGGTGGGATTCTGTGACTACCCTGTGGGGTGAAGTTATATCATCAGACAGGCACCTATATGACTTAGGTTCAAGTTTTAATGGGGAAAGTAAAGAATGCTGGTAAACAGTTTTTCAGCACCAGTTTCATCCTAAGTTTGTGAATTATTCTCTTCCCATCAGACAGTCTCTCACTGAGCCTTTGTCTCATATGCCTTGCTGGAGTAACAAAGCTTCTGATGGAGCAGCACACACATGGCCAAGACAGCTGAGTGAAAATCTCTCTACTTCCTAAGTTCCTTTCTGCCTGGAAACCTTAGCATGTTCAGGTCTGAGCCCTTCTTTTTGCAAGGCTTTGCTGGATTGTTTTTTTTTCCTGTGGCATTAAAGAATGCCTTATTTGAAAACTGCTGTTCAAAGAGAGATTGAAATCAGATTTAGGAAAATAACTTATATAAAAGCATTAGCTGTCCTATTTTAGGAGATAATTGGCTGTAGCATAGTTTCCCTCTCTTATTTCTCCTTGGTGAGAAAACAAGCTACCTTGTCATTGAGGTTTTTATAAAATGCTGCTGTTTGCAACATTCACCATGAGCACATTAACCCAAACATTTCTAGTGCATGACTTACTTTGCTAACTCTGCCCCTAGCCTTCCTTTTGGCATCCGGACACCAAAATGTCTTCAGTTGTCGCAAAACGGAGGAGGAAAAAAAGTTGGATCATGTATTTGTTTGCCAAGGAGTTTAGATAGAAAAAGAAACAAAATAAAAACTAAAAACCATAGCAAACACTGAACAGAAGCCAGCGCAGAAGAGAGAGTGAGAAAGTCAGAATGGAGAAAAAATGGTTTGATGGGCTGATGGTTGGACTTGAGGATCTTTAGTGGTCTTTTCCAACCTTAATGATTCTTGATTCTAAGGAGGGGAAGAAGTGTTTTATTTTGCAGTGGAATCCCTTGTATCAGCAGATCTTCTCCCCCAAAAACCTCTGGGTTTTAGGGCTATTTCCACTGGGAACTGCGTTCTCCAGCTTGCATACTGCGAGCAGTTGTAGCTGGTGTGATTTTAGGGGATTGGTGGATGACAGAGCCCACAGCCCTTGCTGCTGACATCTGAGCCCCAGGTGCTGAGCTGCCTGTTCTAGCCAGCCCCAAACCAAATAATGCACTATCAGTCACTCCCACAGCTTGTGCTCCAAGAATAATCCACTGGCATTTGTTCATTTTTTAAGAAGCAGAATGTTTGAACTAAGTCTTCCGTTGTTCATACATCCACCCTACCTGCTTATTAAATCATCAACCTTTTCTTCCCTGGTAGCTTCCTGTGTTGGTTAGAACTAGATGGATACAGGTGGCCAGAAGCCAGCCTGCTCTGTGCCTCACACCTGGTACCGGCCCCCTTTGATCAGCCCTTCCCCACAGATACAGTACAGAAAGGGACGGAGGAGCTGGCTGCTTTTGGTTACTGCTGTGCAAACTCTGCTGCTGTGGATAGTCCTGGGACAACAAACTGTGTATTTCATCCTTTCTGCGTGTATAGTGAATACACATAAAAGTTTCTGGATTTTTTTCTGAAATCTCAAGTTTAGTATATTGCATCAGGTGCCCATGGGATCACTGGGTTTGTGTTTCAGAGAGTTCTTGTTTGCCTCATTCCAGGCTCTTCCAGAAGGCCTCTGTATGAGATTTAGCCTACAGGTTTAGTTTTAATAGTGCCACAAAATCAGTGCAAAGCTGGAAGGTGGGTTTGGGGCATGAGAGAAAGAAGAAATGTGGGAAGAAGTATTTCTAAAGTAGTCTCAGAGCTTTTCACATTTTCACGTTCAGCAGATACTAATAAATGTGAAACTTGGTAGGCAGCTTGTGCCAGGATTCTGATACAAGTTACGCCATGGTGCATAAACAGCAATGAGAATGTAAGTTAAAAGGCTTGTTCAAGTACTAATATACCTGTGGGATTTCTTTTTCTATCTTTCTTTTCTTTTCTTTCTTTAGTTTTACTTCAGCAGCACCTTTCAGTGTGCCTTACAACAAGTACGTAGACCAATAATCATGTTGGCTTGCATTCTGCAGGGAACATTAGTGCACCCAAACAAAAAGCTCTTGTGACATCAGTAGCTGCTTTCTGTGCGAACATTCATGTCGGACATCTATGTCACTGCGCCTCCCCCCATTTGACTTCAGGCTGCTAGCATGGACCTTTTGTAGTGTTGTTACTTGGGAGTTAACTGGAATTGGAGCATACTGAGGCTGCCTCCAGCCAGGGCAGATGCTAATGATGTGATCAGTGACATCATTAACGTTCTTATCGTGTTGCTAATGAATTGCTGGGGCAGCACTTAGGATGAAGATGGATAGAGATCTGCCTCAAACAGCACGGGTAACTCTGCTGTGTACATTAACTCTATTAAATCCAAATGCTCTCATCATGTTGTTCATGCTCTCCACAGTCAGGTTGTGGAGAACTTCTCATTATAATTTGTTGTGTTCTTTCAAGGAAAGTCTCATTTGTTGCATTTGAAAAGACAAGATATGCTGTCCTAGGCAGAAGTGGTGACTGGTTTCCTATAGACATGGGTCTTGCGGCTATGTTTTCTGACACCTGATAAGGCTTTAATCTGATCCACGGTTTTTCTCTTCTCGAGGAATCTGTAAAATCTCTCTTGGATGAGTGTTTGGGATCTGGGAACACCAACCTTGGCTACTACCATGTTTCAGGAAAACTGTAGGAACTTAATGCCACTTCTGCTGTATGGAATTTAGTTGAAGTTGGCCCGCAGGCCAGAAAAGTTAGCGGAAGCACAGAGGGAGTGGGAGCTATCACATAAGCTCTGTCTCCACAGAAAAGCAGGCTGATAAAAGCTTTGCAGTTCCGTTTGGCATACACTGGGCCAAAGTGATACACAGGCAGTAATCAAATACAGTCATCTTCAGAAACTGCTTAAACAGCTCTGGGAAGAGCACGATCCTCATTTTCATGGATGAAGAACCATGAAAAGTGGTCATATCAGAAGTCGGGGGTGAGAAGTGGAAGCAGAACCTCTTTTTTTTTTTTTTTGTCTTACAGTTCTGAGCCAGACTATGCACAACATGATCTCCTGTTCGCTTGGAATTGTAAATTTGGCCAGGCAGATGTTTTTGTCAGAAAGATGCCTTAGCATTGTGCTCATTCTCTCAGGGCACAGTTACCGTATGTCTCTAGCCACAACTGGGCCATCCAGCTCAAATAGCAAACCATGAAGAAAATCCAGGAAAAAATGTTTTCCAATGACTTTTTGAGCAGCAGGCTAACTTGAACGTGTTATGAGCTGTTTGTGGGCAACTTGGGAACAGAAAAAGAAATAAGATTAGCTGAGAAGCTGTTTGTGACACAACGTTTGTTCAGCTCATCAGAATCTCAACTCCAGGAAAAGCAGTGGGTTCAGGGTTTCTCCATCCTGGCTTAGCACCATCCTGGCAGTTAGTGGTGCTTGGTGCCTCCTGCGCCTGCAGAGCAGGGAGGGCAGAAGCAGAGCACAGCTCAGCCTGGCCACCCCAGTTGGAGACTGCACAGCTTGGAGACTGCCCAGGAATCTCTGGGCGTGCAGCAAAGCTGGAGGTTGCTGTCCTGGGAGATGTGTGGAGAAATGCATCAGTAAGTCTGTGCTGCTGTTGGTGTGGGCTCCAGCTCTGCTGCCAGAGGCTCACCTTCAGCCAAGTAATTACCAGAGCAGAGTCAGAGAGGGTTTTGCTTTTCCTGCATCTAACTTCTGTCCAGTGTTGGTCCCCTCACTACAAGAAAGACATCGAGGCACTGGAGCGTGTCCAGAGGACAACGAAGCTGTGATGGGTCTGAAGCACAAGTCTGATGGGAAGTGGCTAAAGGAACTAGATTTGCTCAGTGTGGAGAAGAGGAGGCTCAAGGGAAGACCTTATCACTCTTTAGAACCACCTGAAAGGAGATTGTTGTTCCCCTTGATTGCATCTCCATCTAAATGGTTGTGCCCCACACCCATGATCCTGACTGTGGGGGACATGGCACAGCAAAGTTACAGCACTATCCCCCTCCCTGCAGCTACTACACAATGGGAGATGGGCTGAGAGGAGGCAAGCAGCTTGGATGTGCTGAAACATTTCACAAGCATTACTGTAATAACTGCTTTTTGGTGAAATAATAAAAAAGTGAGCAAGATGGAAGCTCAGACTTCCCTCTCCAGTGCAGCCAAGCCCACACCACATGCCTCTTGTTTTGCCATTAGCAGGGGCTGCAGGAAGGAGATAGCTCTGTGCTCTCCCCCTGCCCTGCTGGGGTGCACCTGAGTCCTCCCCCCGGGGACAGCACGGGGCTGCCCCTCGCCTCGAAGCATGGGGAAGCTGCCAGGCGAAATGGAGGCATCCTGTTTGTCGGAAAACAAGCGACGGTTGCAGGAGGGTTGCGAGAGCGAGCAAACCGCAGCCCCTGCGCGGGCCTGATAACAGCCTGTGCTACGCTTGCAGCAGTTCCGTCCCTGCTGGGGGGGTGTGGGGGACACACAAAAAAAAGCCCGAGTGTCACTGCCGCTTTCCTGTTTCGCGCTTTTTGGCTCTGCTGTTTCTTTGCTGTTCAATTCTGTCACATTTTTTTTTCAGTTTCTCGCTTGTTTTTCCCCTCTTTCTGTATGGCTCAAGGGGCTGCTCCATCCGAGGGGTCAGGTGGCTCTCCCCGGGTTGCTGTTGAGGAGCACAGGCCTGCACCAGCCCTGCATGTACATGAGGCTGTGGTTTGCGTGCAACGCCTTGGCCCTGACGCTGTGCGTGTGTGTGGACGTGATGCTGCTCATGCCTGCACGACCCGGCACTCCTGTTGTAAGGCTGTCAGCCAGTTGCATGAGCTGCAGTGGTGCAAGCTCACGGGTGCACAGGTTGCAAAGGTGCTGGACATGAGCTGTCCTGTTGCAGGGAGCTGGGGCGTTCCCTGGGCTTTCCATGGGTTAGGTACTCTCAGATTTGGGATGTCTCAGCTTAAGGATCAGCCACGTGCTAACATAAATCAATTTCAGTTCTTTATCCCTGATCAGAAGGCTCGGTTCAACAGAAAAGGGGGTTTGTTTTTATAACCAGAATTGTACTTTTCTTGAGCATTGCATAAAATTCGTGAATATTATCAGAGTGCTCTTTGTCCCAAAAGATATCTAGGGACGTGCTTCTTTACTACTGCTGGACCAGCATTCTTATCAGCATCAGCCACACAATCCCCATAACTTATTCTTTTTTATTTGATAAAAACTGTGCTTGCCTGATTTCAAGGGAATAAAATGTCATCGCACTTTATTCTAAAAAAATAAAGATAATAAAAACGTGGGCAGCATGTTAATTTTAAATACTGCCTAACTAACTTTTGAATTTCACAGTTTTCCCTATGACTTCATGCTCTTTGTTTCACTCTCATGCTCCACAGCTGAGCATGCTGTGCTGGGAGCTGTACAAACACTCAGGAGAGCACCCCGGAGGATTTGCAAGCGAGAAATCAAGTAGAAGAAAGGTGAAGGGTACAGCACATGGCCTTGCTGTATCGGTATTTTCGAAACTTTGCTTGTGAGAAGCGTGAAATGAAACAAAAAGATAAAAATGGTTTTGGCAAGAACTAACGTCAATCGCAGTGGCGCGGGGAGGAAGTTGGAGAGCCCACTGTCAGGCGATACTGCCTGAAGTCACCTCACGCTCTCTGCTGTGACTCTTCGCCCGTGCTTTTTCTTCTTTGCAGCTGCAGCAGAAATGATTCAGTGTCTTTTTACTTCCAGCCCTACTGCAGCCCATCTTGCTTCAGCCCAAACTCTGGGATCCCTCAGCTCCTCTATCCCTGCTCCTTTCCAGCATGAGAAGTTTCGCAGCACCAGCCCCTTGCTAGAGCCCCACTCCTGGTAGGGACACTGCATCTCATCCCCCTCCAAGGCCTCTCCTGACCTCTTATCTTGTGATGTGCCTGCTCTCTCCCTCTCCCCTCGGGCAGCATGTTTTCTGGGATTGTGTACCCCAGCCTATCCTCCTGCCCTGTCCTTGGGAACATCTGTGATATTTCTTCATCTCTTAAGTGTGAAACCTTCACAAAATCTTCCTGCATAGCTCAGACTGAACTTTTTAAATATTCACATGCTAGCAAGCTTAGAGACTAGGGTTTTCATAGAAGCATAGAATCATAGAAGCACAGAATGGTTTGGAAGGGAGCTCAAAGCCCATGCCACCCCAACCCCTGCCGTGGGCAGGGCTGCCCCCTACCAGCTCAGGCTGCCCAGGGCCCCATCCAACCTGGCCTTGAGCGCCGCCAGGAATGGGGCACCACAGCTTCTCTGGGCAGCTGTGCCAGCACCTCAACTGCCTGCTGGGGAAAGGATTTCCTCCTAACATCTAACCTAAATTTCCCCTCTTTTAGTTTTAAATTGTTCCCCCTTGTCCAATCATTATCAGATCATGTAAAAACTAAGTCTCCCTCCTGTTTATAAGTTTTCTTTAAGTACTTGAAGGCTGCTCTCCCCAGAGCCTTCTCTTCTCCAGGCTGAACAAGCCCAGCTCTCTCAGCTCTTCTTCATAAGAGAGGTGCTCCAGCCCTCTGATCATTTTTGTGGTCTTCCTCTGAACCCACTCCAACAGCTCCACATCCTTCTTGTGCTGGGGGCCCCAGGCCTGGACATGGTACTCCAGATGGGGCCTCATGAGGGCAGAGCCGAGGGGGACAATCCCCTCCCTCTTCCTGCTGGCCACCCCTCTTGTGATGCAGCCCAGAATACTGTTGGCCCTCCAAGCTGCGAGCACACACTACTAGCTTATGTTGAGCTTTTAATCCACCAGAATCCCCAGGTCCTTCTCTGCTGGGCTGCCCTCAATGAGTTCTTCTCCCAGTCTGGATACGTATCTGGGATTGCTCCAACCCAAGTGCAGCACCTTGCACTTGGCCTTGTTGAATCTCATTAGGTTCACATGGGAACACTTTTCAAATAATATCCCTTCCTTCTATTGTACAAACTGCACCACTCAGCTTGGTGTCATCAGCAAACTTGCTGAGGTTGCACTTGATCCCGCTGACTGTGTCACTGATAAAGATGAAGAGCAATGGCCCCAAGACAAACCCCTGGGGGACATCACCCATGACCGGCCTCCACCCAGACATAGAAGTGTCGACCACAACCCTCTGGCTGCATTGATCCAACCAGTTCTTCATCCACTGAATAGTCCTGCCTTC
This sequence comes from Pavo muticus, assembly GCA_016647715.1. Taxonomy (NCBI): domain Eukaryota; kingdom Metazoa; phylum Chordata; class Aves; order Galliformes; family Phasianidae; genus Pavo; species Pavo muticus. The sequence goes on from JACDJE010000074.1 coordinate 1,271,381, forward strand.
ATCCATAACTCTCCAATTTAGAGATAAGGATATGATGTGGGACCATGTCAAATGCCTTGCTCAAGTCTGTGTAGACAGGGGAATCAAGGCAAGACACCACCAATAGCCTATAGAGCAGCTTGCACATCCAATTGCCAGTGACTCTCGAGGCTCCCTGTGGATTTGCAGTACAGCAAATTGTGATCAGAGAATGGAGCTGGGTTTTTTGAGAGCCTGCGGCTGCATCAGAGTTACCAACATGAACTTATTTACTGTTTCAGTCTATTTTTGTGCAGCAGAAAATGAAGAAAATCTCTTTCCCCATGTCACTTATTGCTAAGTTATGGAAACATGCATCACCTTCTGTATTTAGTAACCCATCTGCATTAGTTTCTTTTGATAAAGGATTGTTTTAGGGTACAAAGTTTCTTTTCTGAGTTTCCTTTCTGTGCCATGGAGCATATCTGTACAGAGAGATCAGAGCAAGCAGTGAGCAGTTTAGTCGTTGGAAACAACAAAATCTTCTGAGAAGGGCTTCTCTCACAGTACAGCAGCTTTCCTGGGCCAGCAGCATACTCGCTGCAATCAGTTTTGAATGCTAAAGTAATAGGGATGCTTTCCATCCCTCCCCCTAGGCCATTCACTGGGATAATGTCTGGTTAGGGATTTTTCCATAGAATTCAGCAACTTTCTTTTCACATAATTTGCCCGATTCTTGTAGACTATTATAGTTTATGAGTGCATGTTCATAGCATACAATATATAGGTATATATACACAACTGTGTACACTTAGGCACATCCATACATTACTTGCATGCACACTGTGTTCACTTACTTTATACCTTAAATAATGCCTCTTCTGCATGACACCCTCTTGTAGGATGTGCTCACCATACCATGTACTTACTGCTTGCCAGCTGTCCTCTGACATCTTCTCCTCCAGCACCTCTGTCCAGGCAGGCGACAGTGCCCAGGAGGCCTGAGACCAGGCTGGGCTAGACATGGACATTATCCCCTGGGAAGCACCAAAAGGCTGCTGGGCAGATGCTGATGCACAGCCCCCAATACCCTGTTTTATGTGCCACTGTTCTTCACGCCTTCTTTTTCATTTGTGCCTACTTTTCTAAAACTGGAGCAGGTCATCATCATGTTATTCTGAACTTAGAGCCTAGGACAAGACCAGGTCTCCTTGCAGAGCTAGGTGCTGCGTAAGAGCAGATGAAAGAGAGTATCCCTGCCTCAGCCAGCTTCTAGGATAAAAGGGAAAACACAAACCAGCCCAGAGACAAAAAATGGACGTGCAGGCAGGTGAGGCAGGCTGCCAGCTCTACCGGAGCTCCAACACAGCAGCCAGTGCCAAGTTTTTGTGGGTACGACAGCAAAGGAGGACACAGAGAGGGGAGCAGGACAGCATCACAGGTGTGCGGGGAAGGAAGAAGAGGAGAGACATTTGCTTGAAAGCCTGGTAAGCAGTTGGGGAACAGCAGGGGCACACAGGCTGGGGAGCGGTGGGTTCAGCCCTTTGTTACTAAAGGCAGGTGGTAGGCAGGGCAGGGTAGGCTGTGGGCTGGATTTGCTCCTGGAGGGAGCACTGGGGATCAGTGTGGGGATCAGAAGGACAGCACCATGTGCCGGGTGCCAGACTTTAGCAGGCAATGTGAGTGTTTTTCCTCATTTTCCTGATGGCACTGGGGCTATCCAAGGCCATGCCTACAGTGATGTAGCAGCCAGGCTGTGCGTGGGTGCTGCCGGTGCCCTGAGTCAGAAACTTGCCTTTCCACTCCCCTACAGGAGCCTGCCGGTGTCCTTATCTGTTGCCAGCATCAGTTCAGTTTGCTTTTATTCACTCTCAACCAGTGGAGGAGGCTGCTCCTTAGAAGTCAACTGTAGTCAGCAGCTTCACTTCATGGTGCTTTGATTAGCTTTGATTTCATCTTGTAATTACCAGAAGTGTGAATGCAATGCTGCTTGCCCCAGTGAGTTTCATAGAAAGTGAAGCTGCAGAAAGCATTAGGTTTTTTCTTGTGGGAAGGCAAAAGCCACGTACACCACTAATTCCACCACAATCATTCCTTGGTTGCTGATGATAGGCAGAATGGAGGTATATGAGGCTCTCTGCTAAGTCACAGATAGCGCTAGCTGACCTCATTTCTTCCAACAATATTTCAGATTTATTTTGTCTTACTCCCAACATGTCTTCTTTACATCCGACAGAGCAGCAGAGAACTGCAGAGGTGCCACCCCTCAGCTCCCAAAAGCAGCAGCTCTGCAAGAGGCTGGGCTGGAGAGCTGATGGTGAATGGGAAAACCTTGTTTCTGAGCTTGTGTATGTGCCTTTTATTTGTATTTTTTTATTTTCTTCCTAGAAAGTCTTTCTTTATATAAATGCAGCAACAGGGTTGCAGAAAAGTGTGACAAATCTTAAATGATAAAGTTCAGACAAAGCCAGCTGTAAGCAAAAGAAAGCTGTGTTTGCTTTTGGCAATGGTGTGCTGTTCATACTACAGTTCTGTTTCATACAGATCTATCATGCTAAAAGTGTTCCTGAATTTGACCAAAGTCCTGCGCCCCAGTGGCTGTATTCATCTTTGGGAGTTCAAGATGGCAAGTTCAGACCAGAGCTTCCACATTAGCCATAGGGAAGAAGTTGCAGCTGGTGTTTGGACTCCCAGTAGAAAAAATGCTTAGACATCAACTGTGAACTTCCATCAGTAGGTTTTAAAACAGACAAGGTAGTAGTTCATTGTCTACTCCCTACCATCTAATTTGCAATACAAATGGATTTCTTCTGATAAGGGCTTTCTACTCAGACAACCACAAAAGCTATTGTTTGTTGAGTTTCTGTCAAAAATAGGTCTACTTCCCTTACAGGACCAGCTAAAGGATAGGTGTCACAACTGTGATATGTTGCTCAGAATATTTTATTTTCTTAGTAGAAAACTATAAAGAGGTTGACTTATATTAATGACCAATGTGATAGAGCCATTCCACAGGGATTTCATTGTAACCCAAGAGGTATCATCTCTTCTGCAGAATTTTTCACAAAGACTGTGCGGCAGTTTCAGACTGTTCCTTTAAAGGACAGTAAATCTCTCCTAGATTATTTCCCTGATTCTCTACATGCAAAAACACCCCTAGCAGACTGTGTTTGGGGGATGGGTACATGCAGGATATTGGGCAGCTGCTACAGCCAGCTCTTCTAAACCAGCTTCGCAGGGCTCTTTGGCAAAAGCCAGGGTGGATGGATCCTTTCTTCACTTATTGAAGTTCATTGCAGCGTATGGGAGTCACAATGATTCTGCCAGTGTTGGCAAACCAGGAAGTCCTAATCCTCTGTGCAATGAGTAGGCGAAGCAGAAACAGCAAGCGTCCATCCCATACCAGACAGCCCAGCTAATGCCTGACTCACCAACAGGTGGTTCACAGGCCTATTCCTTGCCATTTGAGGAGCAGGCTGTGGGTGAGAGTGGAGCAAGGCAAGCTCTTGGTTGAGAAGAGGTGATCGTGAGATAAACCGTGAGCTGCCCAGCAGGCATGGAAAGCCCACGGTATATGAAGGTATAGACTGAGGGAACAGCCCTGCTCATGTCTCAGCTAGCTCTCAGCTAGGTGTGACAGGAGGGCACAGAGAGCTGCCAGCACTGTCCCTGGCTGGATGCTCACTCTGGTTATGTCACTTGGTTGGTGCAGGTGCTGGGGCAGCTCTGCAAGAAGGAATTGGGGTTCACCCTACTGCTGTCACACCTCAAGAGTGGGGCCTGTGGAGTTGTTGCCCTGGAATAACTGATCTGATGGCATCAACTGAGTTATTGAGCATTTCTCCCATTGTATAGGAGGAAGCAGCTGGGAGCGGCCTCATTTGCCTTCAGGACAGGTGCGTTGGCTTTGTTCAGGAGTTGCCTGCCTCCTTCATGTGCTCGCACTACAAAGCAAAGAGTTGCAGCCAATAAAGAGGAGGGTCAAATGTTTGTATCAGAGAGAGGCACAAAAGATGTAAGCTAAAAACTAAAAACTGACATTCCTAGTTTAAAGCTAACAAACAAAAATCTCTCTGACCTCTATGAAGCAGTTTTCCCACTCTGCTGAATTAGCTAATAATTCTAATATTTCAGTATGAAATAATTCCTTCCCTAATGCAAACAACATGCTTTCTATAAGAACGACAGATAGCTGTGAAGCTCACAGTGCAAAAGTTTCTGTAGGATCAGCAATTCTGACATGACTCCTCCGCTTATGAATTTGGCCCCATCTCTTCAGGTCAAGTCTTCATATTCAGTTCTTCAGATTCTGCATTCAGAGTAGAAGAAAAGCAAGCTATAAAACCAGAGTGGTAAAAAAGCAAGTGGTAGTGGCTGGATGAGGTGGCTTGGGCAAAGCTTCTTCTCTAGACAAGTTCCCACTTGGCAAGAGGTGGCTGTGTGAAGGCAAAGCACAGAGAGAATCAGAGAGGGCTCTGTAGGGGAGGAAGGAAGAGGGGCAAAAGGAGCCCAGCTTTAACAAAAAGGGACTATCAACAGAAGAGAGGAAGTAGATATGGGAAACGTGGGGAGGAGAAGAGGGAAGAAACTGCTGAATGAGGACCCCAGGAGCAGCAGGGATTCAGAACACACCTTTTTGTCTTTCCTCTTGGCATCTCTAGCACAAAACTTCCCCTCCAGGCTTTTGCTGCTTTGAAGTGGGAAGCCTGGCAGAGCGGGTTCATCTTCTCCAGCTCTGCCGCTACACAGAAAGTTTGGTCTTTGCCATGAGTACAGGGATCTTGGTTAGCTTTTAATTCACAAGTCCCCAGCTATGGGTTTGGCCTGCTTATACTGGCAGGAGATGAGTACCTGTTATTCTACCACTCTGATGCCATGGCTTCCTAGACCCTACAAAAAATGGCATTCTATGTTTGACAGAGATGAGCTACTGCTTTCAGTCCATTTCTCTCCATGCCAGACGGTAGTAATGAAGGAGGATGTCTCTGCCTTTGCCGGAGATCCCTTTGAACACGAGTTGGGATGGTTCCTGCCAAAACCAACTGTTGTGCCAGCTGAAATATGTTTTTGCTCAGTACTCAGGGGAGAATTGACAGTACAATGTCACAAAAGGTATTCAGAGTGAAAGCGTCCTATTTCTCAATTACATTCCAGAAAACAAAACTAATATATATATATATATTAATGAAATATGCACACTCAAAAAAACAAAACAAAACAAAAAAACTGCCACAAGATCCTGGATCCCTGGTAGGAGAGAAAGAGGATTGCAGGATTGCACAGATGATATTTACTTACTTTGGACAAAAAGCCCCAATTCAGAACTTCTGCGTGCCCCCCTTAATCCGGTAGCACCTGCCAAAGGACACCCAATAACCCCCTCTTTAGCTGCTAGGATGTGCACAAAGGCAGTTTGCTGAGCGGGGCTCATGTTACAGGCCAGCTGCTCATTCAGACCGTTAGGCTTCTGAAGGGAAAAGGGTCCAGATCACTTCTGTGACTTTCAACAGAATTTATTTAAAAGCTGGGAAAAATATTAAAACAACAACAACAACAACAACAACAAGTATACGTAAGTGCAGAAGAAGAGTTAGTTTGTAAGCAAGCTGAGAAGAATGCCTGGACTAGATTTTGATTTTATGCATCTTGATCATTGGTATTAGCAGGAAGTTTTAAATGTTAAGCAGCATTTTTTTGTTGTGTACGAAAAACTCGTCCTTCCATAGGCAACAGGCTACTGCTGGTGGTGATTCAGGGTCTATGGTTCAACACTGAAGTGACAATTTTTGTCTGCTTAGCAAGACAACTTCATCTTTCCGGAGCTTTCCAGGGGAATTAAGAGTCAATCCTCCACTTTTAGTGGGGCTTAGGTGCCAAGCTTGCTCCATGTCATTCCTGATTGTCAGGCTCCAGAATGAGCTGGCTCACCCAGTGATGGTGGAAGTGCTGTGGAGGGAAAGTAGAAGATACCTTTGTGAGAAGAATCTCTTACGTTTTGTGTCAGTTCACAGCGTGAAACAAGTGTGGCTTTGGCTGCCACAGATTTTAGCCAGGATTGCAGATACAATAGGGATGGAAGTACTTTGTGCATTCTCTGATTAAAAACACAAGAGCCTCATAATGTTGAAGAAGAGCTAAACTGGGTCTAGTCTAAAATCCAGGTGGTCCCATATACTCTTCCAGAGAAAGGTAACCTGCAGGTACTTAAGGAAAACACGAGAAACATAGCAAATATGACATGCTTTCCCTGACCTGGACAGGAGTTTTTTTCCTGCCAAAAACTTGCTTAATTGCTTTCAAAACTTTTGACACACCCAGCTGACTGTATGTACTGTATGAAAAACATAAATCCCCAAGATAGGTGGTGCTAAGATTTACATGGTTGGCAGGATTTCTTCAGCTCAATCAGTCCTCCATGACTTTTCTGAAGGAACTTCTGGTTTTATTCCTCAAATAAATTGATGAGTGCTTGGAAATATGTGTCCTCTTTGGAGACAGGAGTTTTTATGTCAGGCAGTGAAAGAAGTTATACATTTGGTTAGTAGAAAACCCTGTTTTCTTGAAACTAGCTGCTTAAAGACATGGAGATTTCAAGGTTCCTGAAGACATTCTGGTTTCAAATAAACCTGCAGCTGATTGTTTTCTGTGAAAATATAGTACTAAGAATATCCTGTATGTATCTATTCATTTTTTTCATTATATGTCTTTAATGAAGTACTCTTTAAAAAAAAAAAAAAAAAAAAAAAAAAGGAAAGAAATGACTAGCCAAATGCTTGGGGGAATATTTTAATTTCTGTGGAAGTCTACATTTCTGTGGAAGTCTTCAAGCTCAGGGTGGGTAGATTTAGGTTAGATATAAGGAAAAAAAATTTCTACAGCGAGAGTGGTGAGGCATTGGAACAGGTTACCTAGTGTTGTGGTTGATGCCCCGTCCCTGGAGATTTTCATGGCGAGGCTGGATCAGGTCCTGGGCAACCTGATATAGCTGTGGTGTCCCTGTTAGTTGCAGGGGAGTTGGACTAGATGGGCCTCAGAGGTTCTTTCCAGCTCTAAAGATTCTATGATTCTACATAACAATTTTTCATCCACTTAATCCCTCCTTCCCCCCCACACATACATCAAATACAGAGATTGGATCTTCACAGCTCTTTTTCACTCTTTTGCCTCAGACTTTAGAATGAAGAAATTCAGAAAGCTATGGGACTAGAGACCGAGCTGCATGTCTGCTTTAACTCATCTGTAGCTTCTCAAAGTTTAGGAATTTTAACAAATTGACAGAAAAGTGAAAAAAAAAAAGTGAGCAAACGAGAATTAGGAGCTCCTTCAGCTTCTTGCAGTCAACAGTGGAGGAAAAACTGGAGAGAGAAAAAAAAACTTTAAGATATAAATTGTTTTTTTAATCTAACGTTGAGAGTGCCCAGATGTTCCGTTTCAACATATTTCAGAAGTTTTGTGAAACTTTTCTCTATTTTTAACCTCTTGTAATCCCCTGAAAATCAGTATACTCTTCAGTGAAAGGATACACCCAATTTAAACTGCTTGAAGTATGTTTAAGAAAAAAAAAAAAACATCTACCAATTACACTAAAGAGGGAAAAGTTTCTGGGTAAGATTAGTAAAACAGTCTAAAGAAAATGGTTTGCCTGAGGTTAGGAGCGAATGAATCCTGATACATGTTCTCTCTGGAGTTTTTGTCAGAGGCATCGTCCCAATCCACAAGCTGAGCACCTTGCGACTTGAAAATAAATGATAACACTGTTAGGGTCAGTGTACAGTGACATATTCTGCAGAAATCATTGAAAAAGAGTAATTAATTTATATTTGCATTAGTAGCTTGAAAATAATTATTATTCTGAACTTCAAAAGTATGAAAAAGTACCAAAAGGAGCAACAAACTCACCTGTATGAGAAATATGTTCCTTTAAGTACTTTATTTGTTGTAATTTTTCATGGTGAACACCCTTTAGGTTTATTTCACAGGCCATTGCTTAAACATGAATAATCGCAGCTCTCATACCTTGGTCTTCCACTAGGGTAGAGAGCTCAGGTAGCAGATGCTGCAAATAACTGCATTTTATGGCAAGAGGCCAAAGGGGTTTTGTTGTGCTAGCTGTCAGGTAGCAACACAGTGCCAGTGTGGGATGCAGTGGCCCAAAAGTGCTCCCCAAGGTTTCTCCCGTCTGGTCAGAGCGTGTTGCCCCTCATCATAGAGACGTGTCATAGATTCACAGAATGACTTGGTTTGGAAGGGGCCTCAAAGCCCACCCAGTCCCAGCATTTTATTTTCTTGGCAGAAAAACATAAAATGTAGAATCATAGAATCAAAGTGTGGCTTAGGTTGGAAGGGGCCTCAAAGCCCACCCAGCCCCAACTCCTGCCATGGGCAGAGCTGCCCCCCACCAGCTCAGACCGCCCAGGGGCCCATCCAACCTGGCCTTGAGCACCTCCAGGGATGGGGCACCACACCTTCTCTGGGCAGCTGTGCCAGTGGGACAGCAACTGTCCTGCTGAGGACAGCAGCTTTACTAGAAGGGATGTGTGGGTGTGTCCTCACTTGCATCTCAGCCCTAGTGTTTCTCCTTTGAATTTCAGACTGTTCGGTCTAAAAGAGTTTGCATGAGGTAACTGTGCAATCACAGAGGCAAATGAGCAAAATTTTCCTTGACTCTTTGTAACAAATCTAACTGTTGAGGCAAACCGGTCCAGCCAAACTGGCCTATGATTGAAAATGCAGCAGCGCTTTTCCTCTTGTAGATCAAGTTTCCAGCTGATGCTCTTCTATGCTCTTCAGAGCAAGCGGGAAAAATCACTGATAATTGCCTGTTATTCAATGCACACACGACCAACTTTCCCTTCAAGAGCCATGCATCTGCCTCTCAATTACCATCATCAAATTTATATTCTTTTTTTGGACCAGTGACTGCTTTTATGCATGTGTTTGTTTGATGTCCTAAAACAGTGAAACTTCATCTTGCCCTCTAAGCCTACCCTGTTTATAACCATTAATTATCGCACCACAATATCTAGAGCCTGTTCATTTGGTTCAACAGCATGTGCTCATTTGCTATTTGGAGTATGCACTAATTACATTATTTGTGAAGAATGGGTACTGATGTAGATGAAGGCTCTGCTGGCTCTCAGAGAGGATGCTCCTCAGGAAAGGAGCAGCCCAGGAGGAGCAGGAGTGACAAGAACTGTAGTAAGCACCATTGGTTGCAGTGGGTGGCTCTGCGGCCAAGAAGCTCGAGCAGGGGCTGGAGGTGTGTGCCGGGGCAGGGAAACAGACGTCTAACATTCTGTTTATTTCTGTGCAAGGGATTTAACTCCTTTTCCCTGGATGCCTCAGAGGTGGGGGCCAGTGGGCTCAAGAGTCTGTCCCCAGTGTGACAGGGCTGTAGGACAGGCCTTATCTTGCAGTGTGGGTCATCCTAAGAGAGACAGATAGACAGTGAGTGGCAAACAGGACCTGCCGCCTCCTACTTCATTGAAGGGGAAGTGAGATAGAGGGGGTAACTGCCTTCTGCAAAGTCATACGGGAAGTTCGTGCGAAGCAGAGAGTGAGAGCCAAGCTGCATGAAAAATAGGCGAAGTGTTCAAATCCTGCTCTTCTTTTTAATTCCATTTCAGGTTGCCCAAGCTGTAATGAAAATCCAAGCGTTTTATTTAGAACTTAATATCATATTCTATTTCTTTCCACCAAAGCAGAAGTAGAACTTCTTGAATTTGAATGATACCTTGAACTGGATCCCAAACCTTCTCTCATGCACTCAGGGATACCAAGTAATAGCAAGACCCAGGTGCGGTGCAGAGAGGGATGTGGCGTCTGTTCTGAGGTCCAGGGCTGCAGACTCGTGCAAGGGACAAGGGGAATACTTTTTGCAAGCCCTGACTCAATGCTGGATGACTCCCTCCCAGTCAGGTATTAAGTGTACGGCTCAGAGTTTCGCACTTGGGTTTTTGTTTGGTTTTCCAATGAGCAGCTGAGGTGTAGGCAGCAGTCTGCACAGACAAGGTTAGCCAGAAAAAAAAAAATCATTGGGAATTATCAGGAGGCTTCAGTTGCTCTGTTTTTAAAAGCCTAGAGTGGATGTTTTCCTTTTGGCCTCGTCTTATTTTCATAGCCGCTTGGAAACTCAGCACTGCATCATCTGCAGTGAGCCAAGCTCCCCTGCTGCCAGGGCAGGATAGTTTCCTATTCTGCCGTCTTGATCGTTTAGTACTGTGTAGTTATAAGTGACTCAAGCTATGGTGATTCCTACCACTTCCCCAGGGAGACAAGTTTGCAGTCTAAATAGGCTATATGGTAGCAAATTTTCCTCCTATTCAGCTTAAATTTTTTCCTCTCGTTTTCATCTTGTAATGCCTATTCCAGACAGAGGCAATGTTGTTGGAGCAGGGGGAAGCAGCTCGCACCAGCACATGGAAAATGTGAGTGCAGGTCATAACACAGGTGCATTGCTTGGATGCGAGGATAGCTCCGGGCTGCTCCCAGGTATGGAGGCTGGGGCTGAGTGTTGGCAACCCAGCAAAAGCCAAGCCCCCTGCTACCCTCTCGTCATGAGAAAGTAATACAGAGCAAAGCCAGGGATTTCCCTACCACAGTCTTATGTCCTCTCCTTCCAACAGTTGCTTTTCCTTCAGTCAGGCAAAGGGAAGCCACTTCGACTATGTGCTATGCGTTGGCCTCCTGCTTTTAATTGCCTTCCTACTGCGGATGGCTTTCCCATTGCTTGCCGTTTCAAACACAGCATCACTCCACCCTGTCTTCTCCCAGGCACATCACCTAAACTCAGCACTCTGCTGTCGTTGTATAAAAAAGTTACTCTAGGCCACGGTACAGCTTTCTAAAATATTTCAGCCCGAGTGAGGGGAAAGGAAGGGTTTCTTTTCATTCTGCACTTGTCAGATTAAGAAAAAAAAAAAAAAAGAGAGAGAAAGAGAATCTGTCTGAAGTGATAGGGAGGGGTTATTGCTTAGAGGTGATTCTAAAAATGGTCATCTTGCAGCAGGTTTCCTGCAAATTGTGTGTTCCGTGCAGAAAGCACATCAGTGTGGTGTGAGTACGTTGCTAGTGCTAGATGGAGGTGGCCTCAGTCAAGGGCTTTGCCACTCGGAACTAATGCAAGCTTGTTGCTAGCCAGCAATTCATTTTATTCCTTATGTAATGTGTTAGCATTCTGATGCATATTTTATACTAATGTTCACAGAGTCACAGAATGGTAGGGGTTGGAAGGGACCTCTGGAGATCACCAAGTCCAATCCCTCTGCTAAAGCAGGTTCCCTGCAGTAGGTTACAGGACATTCTGGAAACCGTCTTAGGTAGAAAGGGAAGGAAAACTGCACAGTGACATCCAGCTAGCTCAGCTAATTCAGCTGTATTTCGGGATGGGTTGCAGGGAGAGATAACAACCTGCTAAAGTAAAACCATGCTTCTTGAGCTGCTTTCTGAACTGGAGGCTGTACAATGGCATGTTTTTTGTACAGATGCAAGTTCTCCGTGTTGTCTGAGTGCTCTGGGGAAGGCTTACACGGCCCAAAGTGTGCTGAGGCTGTGCATTAGCTCTAATCCAGGAGGTGTCAGCAGTGGCAGGATATCTGAGCGCTGTGAGGAGACAAATACAGCACATATATGTGAACACCCCAGAAATGCCCAAAGCTACCCAGCAGCCAGTGTGAAGGAGAGCAGCCTCCAAGAAGTGAAACATGGGATAAACAACCATGTTATCTCTAGGCCCAGTAAGTAACACAGCGGATATTTGTTGTAAGATGTGAAGATTTATTTTTTTCTTCCTTTTTTTTTTTTCCTCAGATGTGCAGACTAATTAAATTACTCAGAGAAGGGAAAAAATCAGTTTGATCTGACTTCAATTTGAGTGAAGTCTGGAACTAAAAATGTGGTGCTTTGAAAGACAGAATAAGCAGTTTCCTGAGTCATAAATTGAGTCACACAGACCCCTAATGGTGTTTCCAGGACTGCAGACAAGCTGTTGCTCTTAAGACAAAAAGAAAAACCTTTAAAAATAAACTAGATTTTGTGGCAGATTTCCAGGGAGATTTGTAATGTCCTGTGAGAGTCACTTCAAAGGTACAGACCCAATCCCTGAGAACCTGCATCTTTGCGTGAAGAGAGTGAAGGGAAAGCTCTAGCCATGAGCAGAAAAGGGAGCTACAGAATAGCAGTGGGTACGCATCCGGGGAAGCCCAACAGCTGAATACGTTACTATAAGCCTGCAGAGTGCTTAAAAATAAGGATGTTATTTCCTGAGAGGCTGATGGAATTAGCTGTGCTGCAAATATGCAAGCCTTTGCACATTTCCTTTTGCACGTAGTAATACAACCAGGCAAAGCACCCAGCACGTTTCTTCTGGCTCAGTCTGCTCCAAGCTTTCCAGCAAGGGACAGAACACAACTGAATCACAGCATCACAGAATCATTAAAGTTGGAGAAGACCATTAAGATCATCCAGTCCAGCTGTCGGTCCATCCCCACCATGCCCACTGCGCATGTCCCTCAGTGCCACACCCGTGCGGTTCTTGAACGCCTCCAGGGACTGTGACTCCAACACCACCCTGGGTAGCCTGTTCCATTGCTGCTTCTCTGTCCAGCAGCTATTCCCAAATAAACAATCAGAGCACACTGGACAAGGAAGAGTAGCCATCACAGCTATGGTGTGAATGGTGTGAGGCTCCACAGCCTTATGTGGTGTTTTGGAAATGTCTGAGTGCCACAGGCTGATGATGGCTGGGTCAGGAAGAACCTCTGGAAGGAGTGGGCTGCTTCATGTCCTCGCTGTGAATCTGCTCACTGCAGTTCCAGCAGAGCCTTGGCTGCCTGCACGTCTTGCCGCATCTTCTCTTACCTCTGGAGTCGGACCTTGTGAAAGGAAAGGCATTGTGGGGAATGCTGAGTGGGAGACTTGTTTGCTTTCCCTTTTGTGTGGATTACCAGAGGATCTCAGTCTCCTCAGCTATCAGTGAGTCACCCTTCACAAGCAATAAATTCACACAGCCACAAGAATGCTGCTATATATTAATGCTTTGGTGCCATTGTTGATGATCTCTTACTGCAACCTGTGCCAACACCACAAACATTCTCAATAACATGGGAGCTTCCAAGCCAGCTGATGGAAAGCATTTAAGATAACAAGGAGAAGGAAAATGCCAGAATGAACCCAGAGAATTCATTTTTAATTAAAAAAATACAATTAAATAGAGCAACTATCTCACACCTCAGACTAATCTATATTTTCTGAAACAGATTTGGTCTTTGCTGTTGGCTGGTCATCCTAATTAAACTCTGGAGTGTCTCCATGGTACAGAAATCACCACCACCACATCTGATTTCATGTACATCCCATGCATTACCTTTGAGATCGTAGGAAAAGTTTATTCTATGGAGGAAGCTCCAAAGAAGCACCTGAAATATTGCTCTTCATGCTACCTTGTGCTCTGGTGTGTGTCCATGATGCAAAGGGAACTTTAAGTCTTGCAGCTGGTTCCCAGCCATGTGCTGGCTGCTGCACCATGGTGTGCCTTACTGGTATCCAGCCCAGGCTCCTTTCTGATCTCCCTCTTACTCTTTCACCACTACCAGTCCTCACTGATTATCCAGCAGCTCTGGTCTGATTATGCACACATCTCCCAGAGTACCTACGGTGTCAGGGTATCAGGTATCAAGTGCAGCTTGCCTTGGTTTTATGCCTGGAAATGGAAATCCCAACCATAATATAAGGGGTTTCATTTTACTTCCTTGAATACACTACACCACTCTTTGGCAAGAGAGTACACTCAGAGAAGAATAGTCTATGCACACGGATGTGGACCTGTCATAAAATTCATTTTAGTTTCCAGTTGAAATTACCCCTGCTAAAAAGATCTTGTTACCATGCAGTCTGACAACATAAAGCCCTGTAGAAGAAACAGGCCACCACTGGAGGCTGGGGGGTGGAAGATGACTATAGATAAACCAGGATTCTTGTTTGCTCTGTTTACGCCATCCTCCCAGCTGATGCTGAAAATCACATCTACTGTATGGCCTGGGGTGTGGAAAATGGTCACACTGCTGGCATTCTTTGCATGGGCTCAGGGTACTTAGTACATGTGTGCCTGGCCTTGCCCACTGCCATGTATGTAAAGACCAAGGTCTTACAAATGGTTCTCTAGAGCAACTTTCTCTAGAGACAGGAAAGTCTGGGAGAAAAAAGCCAGAAGTGGACATTAACACCCAGGAGGCCCTGTGTTCACTGCAGTAGAGGAGGACAAGACTGGAGATCTGTTTCTCCGCTGTGGTCTTCATCAGTTCCAAGTCTGGTTTTGAAGGGTCGTGGAGGAAGGAGATGGTGCAGCTCCAGCCCCAGGGCAGTGCGTTGTGACCTCCTGCCCTCTGCTGTGCAGCACCAGGAAAGGACACAGGCAGCTCCGTGCTGGGGACAGGCTTCCTCTCACAGGCCCAGGAATGTCCTATGGGATGCCCCATAGGCCCTGCCCAAATGCAGACATTTCTCCAGGTGGCTGTATGGCTGGAGCACATGTACTGGCAGAAATTCCCTGTTCAAAAGCCCTGAAACATGGAGTGGTGGCAGCGTGCAGTGTGCCAGTCGAGCTGGCTGGCACCTAAAGCCTGAGTTAGCAAAGGCCTTTAGGAAACTATCCTAATGACTTTTTTTAGTTTTCAGTTGCGTTTATGATTCTGTCCCTCAATGTGTGGTCACTTAAGGTATTTCAAGATGAACTTGTCAGATTCTCTGTTTCTCTGTGGGACACACACTCCTGGCTTTGCAGTTACTCTCTGAAATGCTACTCATGCTTTCAAAAGGAAGATATACTTTTGTCTCTGCATGATTCCAAGGCTCTCACGCTATTTAGGATAGAAATATCGTCCAAAGCAAAGCTGGGAAGGATTTCCTGAACATTTTAGGTGATTCTTTCCATGCATGAAAAAAAAAAAAAAGAAAAAAGAAAAGAGGAAAGGTTGGATTTTTTTCTCTGGTATGTTAACATACCATATTAGGCCCTCATTTATTTCCATGTCCATTCATGTCCCATAAATAGGTTGTGCCTGGAGTTCAGCATCTACCAGTTCCACCCCAAGTTGGCTGTGTTCCTTTGGGTGCAGCTGATGGCAAACCCTTGACCCTGACACTTATTAGAAAAGTTTTTAAATATATTCCTAGCATTGGTGATGTCATGCAGCAACTCTCTTTCACAAAGGTGTTTTTTTCTTCTTTTTCTTTTTTTTCTTTTTTTCAAGAAAAAGAAATGGATGAGTAATTTCTTACAGGCAGCTTTTTCCCTTCTTGTTCACTCATCATCAAAGTGCAAATCATGGCTTAACTATGTGCAATTGTAAATTGGTTTGGCATAGTTTTGTCTACATCTACTGAGTTTCCCACTTGTGGGAGTCTCCCATTACTCTTTCTCCTCTCTGACTCACTTGCATGTGTACCAGTGATTTCACTACCAGCTGTCTCACTGCTCCTAAAGGTCTAAAATGGGATCTGTGTACATATTCCCTGAATTAGATAGAGATCTCTGCCATTTGACATTGTGCATATAACCTAGGATACACCTCAGCCTTTTGACATTTCAGTCTTTTTAATATTAAACTTGGGTGCAGTAACTGCTTTTGCAGAATGGAAAAATGATTAGGACACTCATTTCCAAAGAAGTGTGTGGAGCATTAGCCATGCAGTTCCCATCAACTTTAATGGAGGGCTCGTATTTAAAGCCTTGTGCAGTTACTTTGGAAGATTTAGGGGAATTTATTACATTATCTACTGTTTCAGAAGTTATGCTATTGTTTTACTAGTAGCTGTACTCACCATAATGAAGTTAAGCCTTAGGAAGAGAAGGCCAAAAAACAAATGTCCTCTAGTCATTACACTAAAGCTGTTAGATCGGTTTGTATAGCTGCTGGGAAAAAAAAAATGCATGATATGATGATAACTGTTTCAGATTTAGGCCAGTTCTGCATGTCTGGAAGTTGCACTCCACATCAGCATGCCAAAAGATTGCAAGTTCCAAAAATGCTTAGGAGAAGGTGACTGCTACTCCGGGAGACAAAGAAACAAGCTGAATGAAGATGAGGCTCATCTCACCTATCTGTCAAGCATCTAGCTCAAGTTAATCTGTTCTCTCTTCTCTAGTTCATGGGTGGAAAGAGAGTGAGAGAGACACCTCCATATAGGGTTGGTTACCAGCACAAGATAAGTCTCTAAGATAAGTAGGTTGAATCACCCTCTGGCAGTGCCTTTCTAACATCCAGTGACTATAAAGGGAGCATAGTTTAGACTGGCTTAGACAAGACAAAGCTAAAATTAGGTGAGATGAATCCCCACCCTAAGCTTTGCACCCAGACAAATTGCTGTACAGCAGCATGACTGGGGAATCTGAGACTGTAGGTTGGGACTGCTGACTGCTTAGGTTCCATACACTGTCATCCCTGGGCTACCATCTTGATCGTGGAGTTTTGCCCTACCCAGTAGAGGTCACAGGAGTCCACTGACTTTACTAAATTTGAATCAAGACTATGATCCTGCTTGATAAGTTACATATGTGATTGTTCTTTCAACTGGGAAAGTTATGAAATGCTGGAAAACTGGATTTAAATAGGATGATCATAAGGATTTTTACCAGTGTTTTCCCCTGGCTTTCAAAAAAAGGAAACTTTGGCAAAGATACAAAAACCTTTAAGATCAGATTGGTCCACCTTCTTTCTCTCATCTTATCTACCTCTACCCTGCAGGCAAAATGCATAGGATTCCAGAGATTGACAGTTCCTCCATAGTTCTAGGAAAGTAGTTAATTATCTAAATCACTTCATAATTGACTCACTTCCACTACTGCTTCAAGAAAAGCCATACCAAAGAGGTAGAGTTGGAGCACTAAGATGTGAGTATAGGCAGGCAGTGAAACTTGGCGGTTCCTATCAGTGTGCTTCCAGGAAACCTATCTCTGTTCACTGCTTGGCTTTACGACTTTTGTCCCCTCGTTACTGGCTGCTATCTTTTGGACTAATGCCCTTTTGAGCTGCAGAACTGCTGCCAGTATGCAACTCTGGTTACACTTCGAACAGTTTGTTTCTAAAAACATAAAAGTGACACTGGAAATGTGTTCCTTTCAGTGCCAGCAGTTCTAGAATGCATCTTGTTTGGGTACTTCATTCCCCAGCACTTCCCACGTCAGGATGGCTCAGTGGTCTGTGACTATGGGTCTAGCACCCTGACTATGGATCTGGCAAGAGCTCCCCATCCAGAGTTGTGCAAGCAGCAGCAAAAGCAGTTAAGATAAAGTTCATGTCAGCTTAGTGCAGTAGGCTCAGTCACACAGTTAGAAAACCTTTTCTCTGCACTTTCTATTCTTGAAATTTTGCAGAGCAAAACTTTTATTGCATGATGGAAATTCTGTTGTTTTTTTTTTTTTTTTAGATCAAAGGAAGTTTAGAAGTATTTATAAGATGTCAGCATTTCTAGCAATGAAGTGTATTCAACACAAACTCAATGAATCAAAAAGCAGTATTATTTGATTCCTCATACACAAAGCATTCTCATTTTTAAGATGCTACTTTTAGGAAACCCTGGAAAGAAGGAAAGGATTTACCACCAATTAATCAATGTACTATAAAAATGCCTAGTTGGTTAGAAATTTCTTTGTAACTAAATGTGGTGAACTGCAGCAATAACCACACCACTTTGGAAACTCTGTATTTTAATCTCAGTTTTTTTAAACAATTTCCATAGTTGGCTGGTGGTGGTTCTTTTCATTTTGACATTATAAAAGGAAGAGATACAGCATGTCCACATTGAGATTACTGCAGTAGCCTTTGAGGAATCAAGCCATTTGTTACAAAGCACCATCTGAAATTGCTGTGTTTTCTCCATTTGTGTAGGTACGAGATAGCTGTGCTGACATGACAACTGCCTAGTTGTGTTATTCCCTTTTTTATCTTGTCATAGCTGTGCTCTTCTCCCTCTGTGCTAAACCCCATTTGCAGAGGAGATACCAGTAGGGTAACGAAGGAATGCATTTTCATCGCATGCTGACAGGGAAGCAAGCTGCCTTGCCCTGATGTCCGATGAGAGTATCCACAAGAAGAAACTAGTCTGAAATAACATTTGATTTCTTGATTGCTTTGGAGTTCTTATACAAAGTCTGAGACATGTTTAAAGAGAAACAACAGCAGAGACTTTATGAAGATAACCGCTGAGTTATCTAAAAACTTTTGGTGCTTTCCATTTACCCTTGCATTTTGCGATATGATCTCATAAACCAGACTCAAAATGCATTTCCATTAGTGTAAGCTCATTAGCAGGATGACTACAGTGTATATATCAATAGCCTACTGGCTACCAGGGAGACCGAGCAGCCAATTGTGCCTGTCCAAAGAAAACAGAAGATTTTTTTTGTGGCCAGCCATTTCTTCTGAAGGAAATAAAGAAGTCTCAGTCATCTGGATTTCCCTGATCAATTCATCTCAGTACAGGGTGAATTTTGTAAAGCTTATGGATTTCATACTCAAAACAACCTTTTAAATTATTACTCTAGACTCCAGATGTTTTGAATTTTCTTTGTGTTTATAAAAATAAAAAGATCTTTTAATGCTTAATGAGAATAGGTAAAGCTTTCTTAACACTTCTGAAAATGATTAAAAGGCTTTTGGATGCGCTCTTCTTAGTTACAGGAAATTAGTGGCATTTCCTTAGCTTTTCCTCAGATCCACTGGAATAACATTTTGACTGAAGCTCCACTTGCTTTCCAGGTCCAGATGAAGGGGTTCGCTGTGTATTTAGGAGTTAGATCCTGCTCTCTTAGCTGCCACCTTTATCCCTACATGATATCCTAGTAGTTAGAGAGAGGTAAAACACTCAGACTAAATGCTTCATGAATTAAACACTGTCAGGAGATGATAGTTTTCAGCTAAGGGATCCTGTCCAACAGCTGCTGGATGCCCTGATTTATAAGCTAACATAGAAGCGTGTAAGGACAGTGGCAAGTATTGGATGGAAATCTTTAGCTTTTTGGTGGACTCCATTCTGGACATCTCTGCTCAATGTTTTAATGAAACTTTACAGGTTAGGAGAAGATTCTGCAGGAGGTTTTGGTGTGAGTAAAGAGGGTGATGTGTAGGCAGCTTCATTTTTGAGAATGGCCTTGATTCCCACAGTGCTTCCCCAGCTCAGGATCACCCTTGCTGAGTGTGACTGGGCTGACCTTGACGGTGCAAGGCTGTGACACCTTCCCTTCATTCTGAACTGAGCAGGAGTCCTGCAGTCGGGGGCCTTAGGGGGGTTTCTGTCAGGAGTAGATGCTGGTGTGGGAGCCAGATATTTGTTTGCTATAATCCTGTTTGTTTGCAAACAGCAAGCAACGCCTTCTTTCCCTGAATGCAGCAAGAATCAAACAGATGATGGTTTCTTTGATGGTGGATCCAAGCCTCTCTGAGCTTTACTAGTGCTGAAAGCTTTTGTGGGTTTTTTCATCGCAGTGCTTTGCTATTGTTTCGTCTCCTATAGTCCCTCCTCTTTTGGCTCTGGTCTCCTCTTATTTCAACCCTAAAGGAACATAGCACTGTCTTCACATTTGTCCTGAATGAAAAGTTACTCCTAAGCTCCCCGGGGAAAAAAGATCTCAATGTCCGGATTGCAGTGTCCTGTTGAGACCTGCCACTGAACAGCCCCACACTGGCTCTTCCTTGCTTAGGGAACCCTAGGGCCACACTGGCTTGTCCTGAGTCTGTGTACCCTACTGAGCTGGGGATGCCTTTTGACTCTGTCTGGGTTGACAGTGGCCGGTCCCAAGGCAAGGCAGAGCAAAAAAGGGTCTGTCTACATAGGGGTCGTGTAGACATTCTTCTTGATTATGCCAAAAAGCAAGTAATTTTACAATCAACTTGTTAAGAGAATTTCTTGAGCAGCAGCATCTTTTTTGTTTTCACTAAATTGAGTTATTTGCTGGCAATTATTTCAGACCGGAATAGCTGGAGACTGTAAAGTTGTATTTGCATTTTTGTTCAAGTGCCTGCACATGTACTGCACACTGTGTTCCTTGCGAGGCAGTCATTTATTGTCCAAAAAGCTTTGCTTTCCACATCCAAGCACTAGCGCAGGAAACTCTCAGGCTGACCTGACTTTGGAGCACAAAAACTGAGTGGCTGTGCTTATGTAGAGCTACACTTCATTATTATTACATTATTATATTAAGTAAGCAAGCCCCAAACCTTCTGTAAAGTGATTGTTTTCCTGCTTTTCTCTATTGCTTTCCCTTAAGACTGCGTGCCAGTCAGACTGAAATCTGACCTGAGCTCAGAACCAGAAACTGGTCCCTGTGAAGGCTATTTCCCTCACAGATCCAAAGGTGGCTTTCACAGCCACCTACTCCCTGTACTGCTTCCAGGAGCTGCTGAGCTCCACAAAGACTGTTCAGGAATCAGACATGGTTCACACTGCAGTTGTTCCGTAGTGTTGGCTATAAGTGGCCCTTTACAAGCCTGAGTGGGTACTGGGCATGGGTCTCACTGAAGCTCTACTTGATACCCCAGTTACAAAAGCAAAATGCCTAACTAGAGTCCTACCTACTCATTCTCTAGGAAATATGCAGTATGTTTTCCTGTTTTCTTTTTTACTCTGTCAAGTAGCATTTACTGGTGCTAGTCAGTACCCATTTTAGAAGAAGCAAAAAATGATCCAGAAAGAGGGTCTTCAACCAGGGTTCATGGTTTGGTTTAGTTTTGAATTGTTTGGAGGGCAAGTTTCAGCAGAAATTTTCAGCTTGCAGTTAAAAGACATGCATTCTCTGTTGAGGTGGGTCCCCCACTCTTTTCTAGAGTCACCACTTTCGAAGAAATAGCTTGGAGATTCCCTCCTGTGGTGTGGGAGTTTCCAAAGGTAATCCCCCCTGCTCCGGTCATCAGCCAGCAGTGCACCAGCCAGGCTAGAAGGCTGGGCTCACTCTTTTTTTGGAAGGCATCAGCCCATAACCTGAGCTTCCACATGCAGAAATAAACATTTATATTGATCTGTTTCCAAAGCACATTCCTAGGACGTCAAATCAGCGCCTCCTGGTTTATGGGCCTGACAAAGCGTGGCATTTACAGTTCCCTGAATGAAACAGAGTGGGTTTGTGGCACGAGGTTGTCGCACGGGAGGTATCACCTCATGCACCCCAGTGTGGTCACGGTGGGACGGGTGGAGCAGGGGTTTCTCAGGGTCAGCTGCCAGGGGAATAACTTCAGAAGGCCCAGCTGGGTGGGCACGCCTGAGGTGCCTGAGGTGCAGCGGCAGCTTTAGATGAGGGCTTGTTTCAGTGCTGTCTTTTTGAGGCTGTTTTCCAACCGTCACTTTTCCCTGTGGCAGTGCCTGAGAACTGGCAGGGACACATGTGCAGTTCCAGGTCAGGCCGGGCTGGGATGCCTGGGGTCCTTAGGTGGCAGTGCGCACAGCACAGACCCCACTAGACCTCATCCCACCTCCCTGGGGGAAAACAGAGCAATAAAGGATGAGGCACGAGGCAGCCAGCCTGGGGCCATGCATAAACCATGGTTCAGCATGTGCTACCGGCTGCAAGCTCCTTCTGTGGGCTGGGGCTGGGGGAGAAAAAGTCCCTGTACCTGAGGTATTTGGGCCTGTCCTGGTTTTCTGTCTCCCTGATGCAGGCTGCAATAAGTCTGTGCTCACTTTTAGATCTCTCCCTTTGGCTTTCCGTGGACCGTAGCGGACTTCTGCACAGAGCTTGCTTGTACTTACAAGCCAGCAGAGCAAATAAACTATGTTGGTACAAAGCTACGCCTGTAAATTTTTCCTCTTGAAGCTTTTTCTTCTCTTTCTGCACTTTTTTTTCCTTTTTCCTCCTCCTTTCTATGAATGCATTGTGGCTGGTTTGCAGCGAGCTGTCCAAATTGGTCCTCTGTAGCCAGTCCTATTCAACTTGAAGCCTGAGCTGCCAGCTGGTAGCCAGCACCATTTCAGTGCACGTGCTTTCAGCAGAAAAGACTCATCAGTGGTGTAGAAGTGTTTCCTTCGGGTAGCTTGACTCTGTGCATCTCAGCTTTGTGCTGTGGGACGTGAGGAATCAAACACACCAGCTGTAGATCCAGGAGGAGCAACCAAGCCAAAGGCCCCCCCCCCCCCTTCACCACAGCCCCCTCCCCACCCACTCTACTGCACACATGAGCCTGCTGATGGTCAGGAACAGTCAGATGTGAGAGGAAAAGTGGAGTGAGCAGCAGCACCCACATAGGGAGCTTGTGCAGACTTGTAATGGTGTCGGCACTTGCTGCTGGAGCACTGCAAGTGTACTGGAGCTGCGCCTGTGCTCCCCAGTGTGTGTGCATTCTGCTGGCATTGCTCTGTCCTCACCTCACTCTCCAAGTTATATCCAGAGGGTAGATGATGTCTGGTCTGCATAAATACACTGGAGGGGCTGAGTTTCCTGCCCCTTTCTCCCCCTTCAAGAACATCTGTGCCGGAAGAAACCTAATTTAAGCCCTGTGTCTCTGGCACAAACAAATGAGAGCTCAAAGCCCTTGGAAAGAGCGAACTAACTGAGTACATCAGAGGTGGTTTTCACACATTTTCCCTTAAAATTCTTGTTCTTGCTTGTGGTTTCATATCTCACTGGATTTGACAAGGAGGGCAGCAATTGCACTTTGAAATGATTTTGCTGTAGCAGACCCTGAATTGGACATTCTGTGCAGCTTAGCATCTTGCCATTTTGGATGTGTTTATTCACTGAGCAATCTCTAGGATCGCTCCAGCCCATATATCCATCAAGTGAGCTTGCCATGGTTTGAAGTGGGTTTATCTCAATCTGCGGAGTGTGTGGCAGTACACTGGTGACTCATAAAGGCTCAGTCCTGCAAAAGCACATGTTTAAGCACATGTTTAACTTTCAGCACATTATTCTATCTCACAGAAGTCAACAAGACAACTCACTTTCTCAAAGTCAGGCTTGTTCTCAAGCACTGCTCGGGGCTGGAGTCAGAGAGCCCAGCATCTCACAGGAATGAGCCCATAATGATTTTCTTTTCTTGCCTGCGTAAGTAACATTCCTGAAAACAGGCTCTAAAGGATCAAGTTCTGCTACTGTTGAATAGCGCATATTCACAAATAGTCTGGTTTTAATCAATGGGTGGATGACTTTAAGCAAATAAGATCCCCCTTCCTATAACTCAATTTCCCATGTGTAAAGTAGAGATAATGATGCTTGCCTTGTTTGCAGTATACCTGAAGATTTACTGAGAATTTACTCTATAAGAGAAAAGGTCTGTATTTGGCTCTGAATAAACCAACATTAACACATTCTCACACCAGCAAGTACAGAATGAGGCCTGGAAAGGTATTTTCTGCTGTTATATAGTTGCTGTCTCCCCACTGCAGGCTTCATGGGAAGAAGGAGAAGAGACAGGATGAAGTTTTGGAGCATATATTTTAGTATAAGAGCTAGAACCATAGGGAGATGATAGGTTCTCATTCTCCCTGCATACATATGTGCTAAGGCTGTTACCATAGTCTAAGCAATAAAATGTAGGCCTGTTGTAAAATAGTAACTTGTATACTTGTGATTATCAAGCATAAAATTTGCGTCACACCTTTTCAATGGAGAATAAAAACTGTAAGGGATAGCATTCCTGCTGTTCCTGGAGCCTGAGCCTCTACACAAGAAAATGGATTTCCTGGTGACTGAGAGAGGTTGAAAGTGTTTCCTACCTTCACCTGAACAAAACAGAATGAAACCATGCCCTGTGTCAGCTACTAGGATGGAAACACATTGGTTTGTCCTAGCTGAGGAACCAGCTCTTTACATTTAATTGTGAACGCATGAGGTTTTAAGTAAAAGGAAAGAACCACCAGTGAAGTGTATTTTAAAAAATGGTGTTGAAAGGATGACATTGCTACAACGTAGTCTAATAAGCTGTCAGACAATATTTTCCACCAAAATTCGCCTTTGCATCTTTTCAATGACACCCACACCCTTTTGTTTAACCTCTAGGCTACATTTAATCTGAATGTTTCTGAAATACTTGAGTTTCACTCTCAATTTTTGAGTTTTCAGTTATTAGCATAGGAATAATTCTGGCTTTCCAACCTTGCCGATACAACATTGGTTGATTCTTAAACCTGTAAGTCCAGTTTCTGTATTTTCCACATCTCTATGTTTTCTTTTCAGTGGAAATTTTGTCTGCCATGTAAAACAAAGTGATTATTCCATCCTAATCTTTGGAAAATTCTGTTCTCTGGCACAGTGTTGTGTTGTCTGATACTTTCTTTTTTATTTTATTTTATTTTTATAAAGTTCTAAATTTCTGGAAGGGAAACCCTTCCTATGGGGAGATTGAAGTTTCCATCAGTCATGAGAAAAACTGTTCCCTCTGGAATATTAGAGGTAAGCTTAGATTAGAGGAAGACAGCATTAAACAGAAATAAAATTCCAGATTGTTTCATTTTGAATTTCAGCCCTTTTTCTTTGGAGGGGTTATTGTTTCCAGAAAACACCTTGTTTTTTAAATTTTCTTGGGCTTTTCAAGTTTAGTGCATTGAGTGTAATAGCCAAGAGTTCTGGATAGGCAGCAGACAGGAGAAATGTGCAGCATCTGTCAAAAGACAAACATACACGTGTGTGTTATATAGAACATAAAACTTTGTGTTGTGCAGCTATAAAAGCAAAGCAATCTTGAAATGGTACAGCACTGACTTTCCTTCTCAGTTGTTTTGCTTTAAGTGAAAAAGGGTTCAGGATTCTCACAGAAAGTTGTTTCAAAGATAGCTTGTGAGATAGATATATTTAGAAAAGTTTCATGCAAGTTCTCTGCCAGTTTCACAGTTTGGATAAGTTTATCTTCTCCCCATGGTATTTGAGCTATGTTCCTGTGTCCACATAATATGTAGTTCAGGCATAGGCTCATTCATTCAGATTTATTTTCATTGAATCTGCAAATTGCATTCTGATCTTTTGCAAGACTAGCCTTCATTCCCTTGAGCTGTAGGCAGAAGTTTCTGTTCTGCTGAGGGGGCAGGGATGTGTAGCTACCAGTGACTACGTGTTGTCCAGTTCAGTAAAAGCTGAAGCTTGCATTCTACATCAAAGGGCTGACAGGGTTACAAGTTACTCTTGGGGATGGGTGTCTCTAAATAAGTATTTCCTAATGCCACCAGGCTCTCAATTCCGTCGTGCATACACAGACATCTGGTGCCATTTGAGATGCCCTGGGGTCTCCCAATTGGCCTCCAGTTGCCACTAGGGATGGCTCTCCATGTTGTGGCTCCCCATGGGTCATGTAGGATGTTTGCTTTACACCATGTGGACATCCTGGACTCCTGAAAGCCTCTCACAGGGCACTGGACACCTACGGTGGGTCTCTGGACTAGTCCTAGTATTCCAGCATGGTAATCTGCTGTCAGCGAAAGACTTCATGGAGGTACAAGGTTCAAAGAAAGAGCTGTCCTCAAGCAAAGGAATTTCTGTGGTAAATGGCCCCAGGATGGAGCTTGTGGCATAGCAAAATTCCAACCATCTTTACTTCTCCAGGTATCATGGAATATTTCATGCTGTTTTAGAACAGCTTTGCTCTCTGCAGCTTTGAAGTCACAGTGAAGTACCAAACAGCATAGAGAGGGAACTATACAGCTTCCTTTATGCAAGCGATTCCTGGATATTTGCTTTGGAAGAAAACAGTCCTGTTGTTCAGCAAAAATGAAATATTGTAATATATTTCTCCTTTGATCATACTGAAGTCGGTCAGATGATGGGAGTGCTGCTAACACACGCTGTGTGACTGCTTTTGTCTATTCCCACTAGGCAGGCAGAGCTTGCTTTCAGTAGCGAGGTATCCTAGCACTTGGGCGTGGTACAGAGGAGGGTTCAAGTAATGAGCAAGCTCTCGTTTCTCTCAGAAGACCTGGCAGAAGGCCCTGTCTGTTCTTTAATTACATTTCAACAGCTGTTTTTTATATATTTGTGTTTCCTTATTCAAACGTGGCTCATGAAGAAAAAAAAGGCAAATGATGAGCATGCTTTCAACCAAGAAACACAATACTCTGCAACACAAGAAGCTGTCTCAGACTAGCCAGAATCTTTCCAAGAAAAATTATTTCCTTCCCAGACCCACGTCAGTGTTGATGCCACTATGGATGAGGTGGAAATAAAGCAGAGCAGGTTGAGACTATATTAAGAGCAAAGGCAATAATCCATGTTGACTTGCAAAGAATCATACATTGTTAGTTATCAGTCAGTCATCCTGACAGAAAAGTCCAATATGATGGTACCCACAGAGTGAATGGAGTGTAAGAGCTTTCCACATCATGCCAGGGAGCCTTTATCCTTAAACAGCAGCCCCTGGATTTTAGGTGTAGAGCTGCGCTTGGTTTCAGGTGACTGAACTGCAGTACTGTCACACATGCATGTCACATCTTCCCCAAAACATCTGCTTCCAGCTCAGCAATGCCATGGTGGGATGGGGAGCTGCAGCTGTTAGCATCACCTCTGCTCGCAGGGCATCCCTCTGTCCCTGCCATCAGAGCCCACGTTCCGCATCCCCTCAAGGCTGATGCCAGGCCACCTGCCAAGAGGTTTGAAGGGCCTCCAGAAGTTTTCTTCAAGACTAGTTGTTGGGAGACAATTCCGTGTTAGCTTAGCTGATGTGAGCTAAAGGGAAGATTTCCCTACTGATGTGATAGTCTTTGCTCCGGAAGGGTTAAAACTGAAAAAGTTCATGCAAAACCCAGTGTGCAGAGGCAGACTTCTCATTGCTGAAAAGGAAAATTCACCCTCCTTGGTCAGACTCAGACTCTAAGAGTAAAGTGCAGGACTGATCTTTATAACTTTGCTGAAGCCAAAGAGGTTGTCTCATTCTGTACATCACGTCTGTCTTATCCTTTCTTCACTGCCCAAAGCTGTAAAAATCGGTATGTAGTGATGAGACAAGAGAGCCATCTTGTCTCCAGCTGTGGTCAGGAGCACATGCTTAAGGAGGTCTGTCTGACTTGGCACTCCTGGCCCTTCACAGCTTCTAGCTGTCAGCACTGTAGGGATTTCCTGGGCTGGAAACTGTATGTAGACTATCGAGCTTAGTAGACAGTAACAGACCTTTACTTCCTTGGGTTCACCAAACATGTTCTTCGTGAACAAGTTTAAACTTCTTTGAATTAATTAATAATTTGGCCTCTACAGCATCCTGTGGCATAAGTTGCACAATTTTATTATAAGCTGTGTGTAAGTCCTTCCTTAGCTCAGCTTAGCTTAACATATGCACAGTTTTCTCTTGTCACCAAGAAAAGGAGAAAATAACAGAATGCAAAAATCTCTGGAATGTGAGTGGAATAGTTAAAGCAAGATGCTGTCCGTATCTCTTGTGTATACATCCATGTAAAGGGAAATTAGAAAACTGAGAAGGCTCAGTTGTCTTTGTTGGTAAATGAAATCAGAGCAAAGAAGCAATACGTTTGACTCCATTGAGATTATGTAGGCAAAACAGGAGGACAGAAATTCCTGGTCTCTGTTTCCAAAAAGATTACCTGCAGAACAAGTTTGGGACCAAGATGGCCAAGTTCGGACTAGATGTTTCCTTCTGAGGAATGTGGTGCATAAAAATACAGTCCATTAGAAGTGGCTTTCAGCCCAAAGGGAATCATAAAATGCAAGAATATTGTTGTCTGTTGAAAACAAAGCTGGTACTATGCTCAGAAACATAGTTGTTAATGAAATGCATCAAGACTAAAAATAACGTAGAAACAAATGTGCAAAAGTGTCAGAATCAGCTGCTGAAAAACAAGTGCTGGCCTTAAAATCAAGTGTATTTTTTGTGGGAGGTAAGCGAGTAACCTCATCTTCAGAAGAGCCTCATATAAAATCTCTCAGCAACATTTGTCTCTGTTTTTGTTTAAAGGGATATGCTTAAGCACAGTTAACTTACAGTTCTTTGCTTTTGTTTGCACAAGTGAAAGCCACATATGTTATTTTATGAACTGCCAGACATAGTGGCAGAGGAGCAAGATTTACCCCCACGCTGCAGAATGGAAGGGGCTCCAGTGCTTACCAGTCATACCAAAAGCACTGCCGAAAGGAGATGACGTGGAGGACACACACCTTTCAGGACACTTTTTCTCATCCAGCACACAAATTCCACTGCACCCTATCACAGCACTATAGCTGCAGTTCACCTTGGGTGTTTTCAGGTTAATTTCTATAACAGATTTAGTCCCTGCAAAAAATGCCTGAATATCCAGAGCAGATTTGGATCTGAACACTGTAAACTGTTCATTCAAAATAACTGTAATGGATTGCTTTTGCTAACTTAGCATGACACCAACCTTTGGACTTTCTTTCAGTTCTCATTCCTTTTTAGCTTATTTGTGGAAACTTATAATTAGATTTTCCTCTTCCTTCTTCTCCCTCCACCCCAGCTGATAAAGTGCCATAAATCCTGGACATCATCCATGAGTGCAGTCATTTATGAATTTTGCTATTTTTTGCACATTGCACCATATGTAAGACAAACTAACTTAGAGGCACAGTTTCTTATTCCTGGCATGCAGGAGAGTCACTGAGAGATATCATATGGTCTCCTGGCAAAAGTACAAAGTGGCTCTTGTTGTTTGATCTACTGTCTTAAACTTAAATGCAAAATCTGATAATTGGGTCAGGCAGGAGAAGAACCTTACTAATAAAGCTCTTTTCATTTCCTTTTCCTATATTTCCTCTTTTCATCTTTTCTTTCTCTCTTTCTTGGTTGGTCCAAGGACCTGGAATCAGCTGTTAGCAAAAGGGTTAGAAGCAGAGCTCGGCTTATGGAATTGCATCTTCTCCTCAAAATCCCCCTCTGCCTGTCATCCCTTAGCATAAGCTGCTCATATAAATTCCCTGCCAGCGGACTCATTTTCCTGGACTTGCTGTGAATGTCTTCTTAGAAAAGTCTCAGACTTTACAAAACTGTAATCATTGAACTTATCATAAGCGTTCTCCAGAATCACGCCTGATTTAAAAACAACGATCTCTTTTTCATCTAGGAGTCTCTTATATGTCATTTGTAACAAAGACAGAGGCTTACACTCCCAAGGATACACAAGCTAAAAGGACCCTGAACTTTCTTTGCAAGCCAAACATCTTCATAATACAAGAAGCTGAGACCTGAGCACTCACTCAGCTGAGTGATTTTTTAAGCAGTAATAGAGAGCTTTTGTTCTCTGCTAGAAATAGCACAGCAAGAACATTTCATGGTTGGTTTCATGGATGGAATTAGATACTTCACAGTTGCCCATGTAATTGGATTTGCTGCATTTCCCTCTGTGATTTTGTGTAAATTTCATCCAAAAATATGAAATCTCCGTTTTGAAAAACCTGACAGCACATTTTGGAGCAGCCCTCGAGATTCTGAAGCAACTAAACACCCATGGCCTCCTCCTCTGCAGTAAGCAGGCTGCCAGCCCAGGAGGTGCCCAACTGCAGCTCTGTCTGCTGGGTGGCCACTGCTCCAGAGCCATCAGTCCGACATGATTGCACAAAAGCGCTTTAAAGTCACAGAGGAGAGAGCTTCAGGAGCAAGTGGTTGTTGGCCAGCACTAGCTGAATAAGTGCTTTAATTGATCGCTGAGCCCCAACTGTAGCATGCTTAGCACATGGGCTGAGACCTATGGAAATGATCAGTTTTACCCTGCTCCTTCTAATATAATATGAACTGTCATTCAACTTACTACATTCTTAGACGCATGACTTTGCTCCACATTTCACCTCTGAGAGGCTTGGGAATTCTTTTCAATGTAGAAAACAGATTTGACATTCGCTGAAGAACAAAAGTAGGTATTTTTTTTTCCCTCAAATGCTGACCACAAACACAGAAGCTCCCCAGCTGTGACCAGAAAAAAATGCTCCCAAAGCTGTTTCTCTCTGGTCAGAGACAGAGCAGCAGAGGTTTGGTGGGTGTAGCTGTGCTGGCACACAAAACTGTATCTTGGCCAGTGCATTTATGGGAGCAATTGCCATTGCAGTCCTTGCAAACCAAATAGGCTTGCTGGTTAAGAGTTCCCAAATAATTCCTTGCTCAGGATAGAAACTTTGCTTAAGAAACAACAACAAAACCAACAACAAATAGCCTTTAGAATACACACACTAAATAATGTGTATTTTTAGCAAAGATCAGCTGCACAGCATTTTCACTGTGCATTCCAATTTCAGCCTTAAATTCTGCTTCTTGATCTGTAAAAGGGACTCTGGAGCAGCTGGGCAATTTCATAAAAGAAAACATCGGAGACAGTAAATAAAGAATATGTGAGTGGAAAATAAAATCAAAAAGCTGTAAGGCCCTGTCAAGATAAGTGCTGAAAATGGAGTTCAGGAAAAACAGCAGATTTTGCAATTGTTAAATAACACAGCAGAATAATACTGCAAGGGGCATGAGATAATTTTAATTGTTCCCAAAAAACTTTTTTCCTTGCCTTTCTCTTTTGGTGAAAATTAGACAAACTCACACAGTGAGATAAGAACACAAGCAAGGACTGTCAGCAAGGCTTCTGGGTTATTTCTTCTTTTGGCAGATGTAAAAGCATGCATTTCCTTGTCTGTTTCATGTGATGACTTAGGCCTTTTGCAGGTTTGAGTATTCAGTCTTGGGAGCAGATCACAGTATCGTTTTTCCCCACGTATCAATGCAAAGGCAGCTGTGTTGATCCACTGTCAAACCTCAGCATTGCACACTAATGAACTACAGGGGCGGTCAGTTGTCATGACATTACACAACATTATCGGCCCCCACTTTGCATCCTGAGTTCCTTCTATTCTCACTTTGATTGCCATTAATTACTTTACATCCCATTTGTAAAGGAATGGACAATTCCAGTGATGAGTTGAGCGTATAGCAATGAGAGACAGCTACCTTGTGCTGTGCCTTTTCAGTCATTTTACAAACTGAACACGTCAAAGTAGGCCACTGTTAGTGCTGGATGAATTCCTATGGGCAGCAGAAGATGCTGGTGCTGCTCTACAAATCCCTGTGCCTTCATCTTTGACAAATTTCTTGTCTTCATCATTTGGGGTTATTGCACTGTTATTAACCTCTCCTCCCACTAAAATGGCTATATCATTATTGGCAAGATGAGCAACACATTACCAAAGCAGACAGATCAGTGATGGGCTGGGGCCACACCCATCAGTCAGGCTTGGTGATCCTCAAGCAAGGAGGTGAAGTGAGCCCCAAGCCACCATGGGAGCAGTACTCGGCATTTTAGACTCTCAGGAAAGCCTGGAAATCTCTGGAAATTTTGCACATCCACCCCAATCTGTAGGTAGAGGCCCAGATGTCTCACATGTAAGAATGTAAGAAAGGGCCTGGTGGGCTTGATTCTGGGGGACACCCGAGTGCTGCCATCTTGCCATCTCCAGTGCCTGGCTCCTCAGGGAGAGAGATGACTCATGGACACCCCTCCATTACATCAAGGTTTTGTGGCAATGTGTAGGGTTGGCAGTGGTGGCACCTAGAGAGGACTGACCACAGGTGCTGTGAGGTTTTGTGGCTCAAGGGAGACTTTGAGGGAACCATGGGCCAGAGCAGAATAGCGGTTTCTCCCTTGGTTCCTTTGACATCCATCACCCAAGCCCACAGTATGACAGAGTCAAAAAGTCCCTTGGTGGTCATCCAGAAGGGCAGCAGTGCCCACAGTGGTTTGCTGGGCTGCAATCACTGCGCCAGTGGACGCAGGCAGAGAAGGAAAGAGAGACAATAAAAATTCTTTGACTTTCAGTCTGCCAGGAATTGCATGGCTTCAATTATAACTGGTTTGTTCTGTCGGGTTTGTTTTTGTATCTTTTCATTGTTATTATTATTATTATTACAGATTCACTGGTTTGGTGCTAAATTCTAGCCAGAGCTTTCTTTGTCTGGTTACTTCTTGCAGACTTGCTGAAGACTGCTCAAACTTTTCACTTGCATGTGTTTACTATCTGACTCCAAAAAAAAAACAACTTTCACATGAAAGGGCAGAAGTAGTAAGAGTGGTGTTTTAGATCAAAAATAAATGTGAACAAAACTACTCCTGACAGTTAACAAATATGAAATACTCTTGACTTCTCGGCTATTAAACAAGAGCAGCCAAATGTTCCCAGCACTTGCTTAATGCAATTACTTGATTAGAGAAGGGCATTTCGTTTCCTAACCGCTACAAGAATAAGCAATATAGCTGTCGATAATTTTGCAGTGAGGGCTGAGGGCTGGTGGTCAGCCTTAGACCACATCTTTGCATGGTCATTAGCACATATCCATCAGTGCACCCAGCACAGCCTTAAGATTCTTGAGGGATTTCAGCAGTATGTGAATGACCTTTTCCTTCATCCGTTTCCAGGATGTTTTTCATTACTGAATATGCAGCAAATCATAATGTTTTACATCGATTCTCCATTTAAGTCGTATCACGTTATTTTGAGACAGCCTACAATCCTGGCTGCCTTTTGCATTCAGGGGTTGATGAGTAAGTGGGGTGATACTGCATCCGAAAGCACTTTCAGTGGGCTGCAAGGCCTTCAAATGCTTGTACAAAATATGCACTCTAACAGGAGACAGAGGGATTTGTCTTTCTTTTGACTAGTGTTGCAACAAGGACATAATGGAGATTAGATGGTGCGCCCAGCTCCTCAGGCAGTGTGGATCAATTTCTAAAAAGACAGCTTTTTGTCCTCTGTAGTGTTTTCTACAGGGCAAGAATGGGCCTTAATGGGCATTTTAGTGTGGTCAGGATTGCACCTTTGAAGGGCACCTTTGAAGGGCATCTCTCTGTCATCCTCCATCACACTGTGATGTGTATCATGGAGTGGTCTCAGCGAGCATGGGCTGGGACCCTTTCTGCTGAAACACAACTGAACAGCAGGGTCCAGGGAATCAGATGGCCTCAAGTGTCACCTCAAGCGAGCACTTTAAAACATAAACAGTGTGTTTGTCAGGTCTACAGCGCCACTGGTTTCTGTCTGCAAACCTAGTGCTATTGCCCAAGCTGACTTGCTGATGCCAACACAGCCAGAGTACATACTGAAGGTTATCTTTGCCATGAAGAGATGAACTCTATATATCTAAAACGATAAACATAAAATCTCCATTCTCCTTGCTTAAAAATCATCTTTATAGGTAGCTATGGAGTGGTGAGGCTGAGTCCATAGTCAGAACAGAAAAACGGGAGCATTTTTATTTCCATAGAAGATGAAATAGTAATACACATGCATGGATTTATTGAAAGGATGGGGCAGAATTAAAGGCAGATTTTTTCTTATCCTCCCTCAATGTCCAGGTCACACAACGCAGAAAGAAACATCCAGATCTGCTGTAAACTCATCTCACAAAACTCTAGCACAGCCGAAGTCATTCATTCATGGATGGCTTATGAATCTGGGAGTTAATTTCCACATTCAGAGAAAATGCAAAGAAGAGAGAACACATTGTAGCAAAATGAAAAACCTAAAAAATACTAATCCAAGGTAGTGAAAAATATTTTTCTTCAATCTGAATGTAAATGTTTTGGTTTGGGCTTGATTTTACTAAGCTTTTATAATTTTTCCTTTCATTTTTTTAATGTAAACTAGTCTTCAAACAAACATACAACAGACAAGCAAAAATTACCAAAATAAAGAGTCAAAGTGTTCATTTTAAAAATGCCTCAGTGACACTTTAAAAAGCCCATTTAGAAAATGTCAAAATGAAATTAACCACTTCAAAACAATTTCCCCATTTTTCTGGATTGACTCTATATGCAAATTTTATTCTAATTAATGAACTGTGGTTCACTCCCATGAAGTACCATCTTGCACTGGAAAAAAATTGTCTTCAGAACTTTACCGTGATTTCAGAATTGGGGGTTTTTCATGCCTTTTGTGCATCCTGCTGCACACTGACACAGGAAAAGACAAACTTCTTCCCTGGGAGTAACTTTGTCATCTCTATGAGGTATTGAGATTTTGAGTGAACTCCCCTTTAGAAAAAAATGGTGGTTATCTGTAAAGTACAATTTTTTTCTTGTCCAAGCTGAAGTATATGGTGCAGCTTAGCTTTGTCTAGGAATTGGGAAGTTTTCTGTTACGAGGACTGAATACAGCACAGAAGGGTTTGGGTTGGAAGGGACCTGAAAGCCCACGCATCCCCAATCCCTGCTGTGGGCAGGGCTGCCCCCCACCAGCTCAGGATGCCCAGGGCCCCATCCAACCTGGCCTTGAGCATCTCCAGGGATGGGGCACCACAGCTTCTCTGGGCAGCTGTGCCAGCGCCTCACCGCCCTGAAGAGGAGAAGGCACTGATACACACTCCATGGGACTGTTTGCATGTGCAAGTAGCTGGTGTCCATCAGCAGGTAGTGAGCAGTGCTGCAGCTGGCTTCCCAGCCCTGCTTCTCATCGTCCTGCCTCTTCCCTATAAGAATTACTGAATTACAACACACTGGGGCAAGTGCAACATAGGGAAGCCAGGAGCACCTCCACTGAATTCAGTGCACTGAAACAGTGAGTCCTGAGGGGCATGGGTGACTTTGTGCAGCCGTGAGACATGGAAAAGCAAAATCACCTCTGCCCCGACAGTGTGTGTACCCACTGCCTTACTGCATGCTAGAGTTGCTTTCTAATTCCACTTCAAAAGGAATTTGAACACATCTATTGCCACAGCTGGGGAGAAACAGAATTCAGGAATGCTTTCCTTGATGTGTTATTCATTCTCCTACTTGGTGTATCAAGGGCAAAATTCTCTCTCCTTTCTGATCCTAAGCATAGATCAAAAGAAAAAGTAGATCTCATATTTGTTGTTTGCCTTTTAGGAATCCAGCCTCTACATGCATATTGCAACATGTAGCTGAGAAAACTTCTGCTCATTTGCAATAGCTAGAAATCATGGTAGCACTCATTTCTCTAGAGAAGCAGTGCCTGGGATTGCAGCCGTGGCTGTAACGCGGTGCTAAATGGCCTGCTGCGGTGGGATAAAGGTCTGTGCATTCATTACTCCTGAGTCAGATATGACAGTGGTAGCAGTGTCTGGGTTTTTATCTAGCACAAGTCATTTCTAGGAATTCGCTTTCATATATAAGATATCAAACTCATATCTTGCATTCATCACCAAGTGCTACACCTCATACGAAACCAGTGGGGAATTCAGTTGCATAGTATTCTTTTCTCATAATCTTTCTAGAAATTTTGCTATGTTATCATAGGCTTTGGTTTCTCTTTTTCTATCTTCTGGGGATGTGTGTATCTATACATATGTGCATGTATTACATATAGGTAATGTGTGCTTGTCCAAGGTTGTATACACAAAACCAGCAAGGCACAATGTCATCTATTTTTCATCTGAAATTGTGAAACACAACTGCCACGAAGAGTCTTATATCATGGAAGAGGAAAGCCTGCCATAGGAGACTGAATTCTGTATTGCAATATCTCATGTATTTCTCAGCTATTTCCATTGCAAATATGAGACGTGCCATTGTAGAAGAGAAGGCTCTGGGAGAAACCTCACTGCTGGCTTCCAGTACTTGAAGGGAGCTTGTACGCAGGAGGAGGACCAACTTTTTATGCGGTCTAATAGTGATAGGACAAGGGGAAAAATCTTTAAACTGCCTAGAGAAGCTGTGGGTGCCCCATCCCTGGAGATGTTCAAGGCCAGGTAGCATGGGGCCCTGTACAGCCTGATCTAGGCCTGATCTAACCCTGCGCACAGAAGGGAAGTTAGAACTGGATGATCTTTGAGGTCCCTTCCAACCCAAGCCATCCTATGATTCTATGATTCCCTGTTGGCAAACGCGAGGAAAGATGCTTCATTTCCATTCAGCATATCTGGGTACTGTGCACTGCAACAGCACAGTGACAGCATGTTAAAAGCAATGGAATGCAAAGATGGTTTCAAGTTGGAAAAGTATTCCTTTTGCAAACAAAAAAACGCATTTAGATTTTTTTTTTTTTTAAGATATTTTCCTAAGGAAATGTCCCCTTCATTTCTGAAGCTGGAGATGCTTTGGCCATTGCCTGCAGGCATTGCAGCATCCTCCCCATTCCTGGTCCCGCATAGAGGTCCTGCACTCACCTTCCCCCAACTAGCATGGCAGCTCTCTGCCTCAAAAAGCAGGCAGTGCAATGCTTTTGAAGTGCTGAAGCCCAGCCCATTTCAATTTGGGAGGCTTTTCATCTTTGTCTTTCAGCTGCGGGCACATGGTGGATCTCAAAACACAAGCAGTGGGGCGGCCCACGCATGGAGTCCCCAGCTCCCTATTTCCCTCCAGGGTCTTGGTTCCCTATGTGCTGCATGGTGTCTGACAGAGAAGAGGAGAAAAAGTCAGAAAAGAAAGAGGCAGTACTCTTGTGCTGTAACTATACAGAGTGGTTTCCATTTGGGGAGGAAGGAGGGATAAAAAAAGAGATCGTCCCTTTGGGTACTAGTATTAAGCAGAGCAAATAGGGAGAGAAAGAGGAGGGGGGAGAGAAAATGAGCTAGAAGCCTCACATGAGGAAGTGCAATTGGATGTCAGAGCGAGGGCTTTGATGTCGCTGGAGGAGATTAAATGTCCACATAAAGGATTGGACTCATGTGGTCTGTGCTGTTTCCTCTCACGTGCACCACCGTGTGACAATTGCTTTTCAAACATTAGGAATTTACCATGTTCTAAAGCAGAATGAAGAGAAAGGGGGAAAAAAAAAGACCTCAAAGAGGAGCTTGGCACAGTTGGAACGTTGCACAGCCCTGGGCCCCCCGGGATCCCTGGCCGCGGCATGATGCTGCCTGCACTGCCATAAGAAGCACGACATAAACTGTGCTGCTGAGACACACACAGTGACATGTCCTCAAGTTGCACCAGGAGAGGTTCAGATTGTATATGAAGAAACATTTCTTCTCAGGAGGAGTGGTGATGCACTGGCACAGGCTGCCCAGGGAGGTGGTGGAGTCACCGTCCCTGGAGGTATTCAAAAACTGTGTGGTTGTGGCACTGAGGGACGTGGTCTAGAGTGGTCACAGGCATGGGCTGATGGTTGGACTGGATGATCTTATTGGTCTTTCCAACCTTAACAATTCTGTGATTCTATGACAGCGAGTCGCTGGTGTGGAGCATTGAGCACTGATGTTCTTTGGGACAGCACTGTGCAGCACTGCAGCTTGGAGCTGCCCTGGTCATAAGCATCTTCTGAAGTCATGTTGCCTCAATGAAACCTTAGCACATAATTTATTTTTACTCCTAAGTACTCTGCTAGGCTTCAGCCAGAGTCCCCGCCAGTTTCCCTGAAGTCTTGATGGTTCCACAACCTCAGGAACGTCTGACCATAAGGGAGGATTTATTCGCCTACTATTATCATTATTGTTATTATTATTCCTGGAAGCAGATCATCAGGAACATTAACTCTGTAGACACAGGCAACCAAAATTCCTTATTTCCTGAAGTTCAACACAATGCACAGAAACATGCAGGGTGGATAGAGCCAATGCTTTCCCCTTCGGTGTCACTCCTGTTCATGATAGATTCAAAAGTAGCCTTGTGCCAAAGCGTGCTAAATATGGCTGAGTAAGTCAGAGGATGTAAGCAGGGAAGGTCTTATTGACTTTATGGGCTTTGGATCAAGCCTAAAAGTCAGGAAGAATGTACCACAAGTGACAAATGGCAAACGCTCCCCACTGGGTGCTGTGGGCTAAGCCTTTTGCCAATGAAGTTACGGTTTAGACTTGTAGTCAATTGGTTACTGTGGTTTCATAGGCTTTCTGCTATGGTCAGCAGTTTTTGTCTGCTTGGACCATAGATGCATTTGCAATTTTTAAAGACTTGAGTAGGGATTTTTTTGCACTGAGTAATTACAGGATGATATTTGCTGTTGTTCCCTCAAACATTTTTTACTTCAGTCACTTTACTCTGTTTTTCCTTCTCCACCAATTTTCTGTAAAGATCAGTAAACATTACACTCACATATATTTTGATAAAGAGGAAGTATTTCCACTCAGGAAGGTAATGTAACAAAAATCTTGTTGATTTTTTGATGCTAGATTAAGCAGAGCTGTGGAATCCAGCCAGACTCTCCAAGCTTTATCGGAAGAATGTATATATGCTAAGTATGGCACATGCACAGCATTTCAAATTAATATGCTGAAGTTGTGTCTCACAAAAATTTGCATCAGTACATAAGCACCTCATCGTCAGGTTAATGAACTCATTAGAAAATACAACTCAGGTAATGTAATCCTACTATGCTTTCTGTGCAATAATTACTCTGGTTAGTGGGCTTTCACACCCTATGCAGACCTACATCCCTATTTTAGTCTCTACCTTCTCTGCTCAGACCATAAGTCTCTAATCCTGAGGAGTCTGTCTTTACTAAAACAGAAAGTGAATGAGACTGTGAAGATGGAATCACTGCCTTTATGGTAATAGGACTGTGGACAAGTGAATGGAGTGTGGTTACTGTGGTAATTAGTTGATATTTTTGTCACACTAACAACAAAAGTCTGCAAATCTCCCGAACAGTAATGAAGGTTTGCTGATGCTTGCAAGTAGAATAGTTGGTACCATTTGATGTATAAACTCTGAAGTCTTTTTCTCTCTTTCTGGTGTCTCGAGAATGGGTAAGATAATTGTACTGCGTGGCTCAAAATACCATGCATAAATCAAAGGATTTAGCATAGTTTTGTAGGACACAGAGACAGTCTTAGCTTACTAAGCTTAAGTTACTGCATGTGTTTTTCATTAAAGAATCCAATCCCTGATCTTCATAAAAAAACACCAAAACTCATTGTCTATAACAAAACATCAAACAATAAAATTATCATTAGCTTTCTAGACCATTACGAAATGAGAATCCCTGCATTAATCTTGCTGTTATTTGGTTTTAGTAAAGTGACCTTCAAAAAGAGTTTGGGTGAATAAAGCACTGAAGCATTTGCAGCAGAGCAGACAGCCTGACATTTAAGAGAATTCTCTCGTTTTACTGTAATCAACATAGCATCACACATGCAGAAGCAATGATTTTAAAAGTACGCCTGGGAGATAAAAAGGTCTGTGCTCAGGGGAAAGAGCTTGAAAACATTTAAGAAAATGTCCAGACACTAGTGGAAAACACATTGGATCACCTTAAGACAGTCAAGTCACCAAACAAAAGCATACTGGTGAAAATGGTTTGCGAAGAGCATGGAGGCAGAAGCATATCAGCTTTGAGGCAACTCTGCTAGTAAAAATAATTCCTTTACGAGCCACCTGCATGAGCCAGGCTCTGAGAGCTTTCCCAAGTGACCTATCTCACATTCAAGACATGGCTCTGTCTGGCTAGTGAAGCTGCAGGACAGGGAGCGAGGAAGAACTGATCCAATGGAAAAGGGGTGAAGGAGTACTTGAGGACTCCTGCAGAACCAGAGGTGGGGACATGGGCACCTCTGCTCTTAGTGCAAACAGCCTCCTTTGAGCTGCCCTTGGCTTAATTTCCAACCTGATTATTTATTGCTTCTGATTATTTTTAGTTACTAATGGATATATACAATAAAAGGCAGTACTTCTGGTATTTAGATATCTTTAATGCAGAACACATTTAACAAGGACATTCAAGGACAGGCGAATACTTAGCACAAGGCAGACCACATGTTATTTTTTCCTTTCATCTGAAGGACTTGGAGCCTAAGCTAGAGTGGGTTCTACTCTTCTTAATTACATCCTGGCTCACTGAAATCCTCACGTCCATTGGGTGTTTCCAAACCATTGGCACCCTCCGCTTGCCCTGGGCACAGCCAAGTGCTGGAGCCCTAGAGCGAGCTGCCAGGGCACCATCCTCGTGGGTGCTGCCAGCCCTGCCCTAAGCCTGGGGGACAGTGCAGGAATAGTTGTGTACAGGACTGTAGCAGAGAAGGTTTAATGTATGCAAACACTGGGGCACACTGTGGTGGATAGAGGATCACAGGGATTTTATTGCCTGCAAGCCAAGATTTCATTCTTTTAGCTAAGCCAGGCAAAGGCTGCACTTGTGTGAGAGTCCTCCAATCCCTTATACAGTGTGCGGTTTTGCAAGTGCTTCAGCACAGGTCTTGAAGGAGCAATGAATGTGCACTGAGCTCATTGGGCCGCTGCCTTCTACCAGCCCTGCTCCCGGGACAAGAAGCTGCCGCTGCCACCGCCCTTGGTTCTCCCCGCAGGTTGCTGGGCGCTCAGATGTGGTTGCACCTCTTTGGTGGGTGAAACTGCACTTTCAAACTCCTTGTGATCAGAAACGCTCAGCAGAATTCTTTGGGATGAAAAGAGCTACGTAAAGGAAAAGTTGTGTCTATTTCTGCATATACTACTAGAATAGAGAGCAAAGGATCTTTAACTTTCAAAGGTGAATTACAAGGTGTAGAAAATACAACCTATAATGGCCGATGTTATTTTCTTTTGAATGCATGTTCAGGACATAAAGCAATACCAAACATACACAAATATAAAATTTGCATATGGAAAGCAAACTTGAACAAAATATACAAGAATTTACCGTGTTTTACAATCAGCATTACAAGATCCATCTCCAGTGAGGTACAGTTCAGTGCTGACAGCTTTTCTAAATTTACTCATTAATTTGGAAAAGAAGATGGACATGTACAGCTTCATTCCAGGTTGAGGAAGAGAGAGAACACACTGTGAAGGAATCACATTTCTCCCTGTTCAACAAAGTCTGCTGGATTCAAATTGAAATATGAGTGTAAAATAGATTATTGACTCAACTCACTCATGCAGCCAAATAAGAATAATTTTCCAAGTAGAAATTTAATCCTAAATAATTTAATAATATAACCTAATTGCTTCGTTATTAGACAGAACATGAACCAAACTCAGCCCCAGTATGTACAAACTTGCCTTGACTGGAATTCTACCGCCTTGCTGAAAGAGCTGGGTTTGGCTGTGATTTTTTTTTTCCCCCAATCATAATATTAAAAAGTTGGTGTTCAGTGAATGTGGAAAGCTGCACCTAAGCAGTGAGAAGCAAATTCCCAAGCCTTGTTCCCCAGGCTAAAAAAGAGATGAGGATCATGCTAGATTTAAGCTTTTCAAAAACATCTCCTAGTCTGAGAACAGCACTCAGGGAGCCTGTCACATCCACAACATGGGCCTCCCTTCATATGCTCAAGAGGTGTTTAATTCCAGAAGTGCCTCCACTTCTGATTTGGTTTCTATAGGCTAGTCCTATAAGCCTTGC
Organism: Pavo muticus; assembly: GCA_016647715.1. Taxonomy (NCBI): domain Eukaryota; kingdom Metazoa; phylum Chordata; class Aves; order Galliformes; family Phasianidae; genus Pavo; species Pavo muticus. Next base: position 1,312,467 of record JACDJE010000074.1, read on the forward strand.
TAACATACCATACGTCTGCTGGAGAGCACACAATGTTTGACCTCTGCTTGGAGACTTCTGGTGTGACCAGCATCATGACGGTGGCTCTGCACTGTTCCAGTTATCCAGGGGAACACAGAGAAAGATATCAGTGTCTGCTGGAATGCATGAAAGTACTCCGGGCATGTGAACAAGGAAACTCTGTGCCTTAATCTTCCACTTAAGTGCAAGAAATATCTGTTCAACCTTGGAGGGGTAAAGGGATTTTTTGCACCCATTCAGTCAAATAAATAAACAGCAAAAGAATCCCAAGCAAAAGAATATGAAAGAGGAAATTTTCACTTCAGTTTAGACTCTGTGAGTATGGCAAACTGTGCAAGCTCTGCAAAGAACAACATATGCTGGCTCACATCAGTAGGACACTTTGCTTGGTTGTGTGGTGGGAACTGGTCCTTAGTCTGCCCTTTGAAAGCTCCCCTCTACTTTTCTGTTTCCTGTCTTCCATTGGTGTCCACTGCAGACATAATATTTAAACCCAATTTATTATCTCTTTTAAAGTTTAGAATACTGAGGGGAGGGGAAGTGGGAGGAGAGAGGAAACCATATGTCAGGAGAAGTGAATCAAAGTGAAAGTGGTGTGTGTGCGCATGTCGAAGGGGGCTATGTTTGGCCTCATGTTTTCTATTTTGACTATTGGAAAATTTTGGTGAGATGTGGGCTTGGTGTGACATCTGTTCAGCTTTGGGGAGCATGTGCGTGTCTGTGTGTGTGTGGCAGGGCCTGATGTCTTTGTGCAAGGCTGCACGGTATCATATGGAGATATAAAGCATGAACACCCACCTAGAAAATTCACACAGTGCCTGTTGCACGGTATTTCATCTCCCTTCATTCTGCTGGCTTTAGCTCATGAGGTACATACACAATAGGTCTTTTTCACCATCAGTATAATGCTTAAGAAAGCTCTACACTGGTGGTGTTTTGTGAACCAATGGTCCAAAACCAGGATGTTTTTAAAGCCTCCTTACGATGAATTCGTCCTAATTCATTCAAGCTCTGAGAACACATCACAAGAGGCATCCAGGCTTGGTGCTGTGTGGCTCCCATCCCAATCTGCTGCCTGCCTAAACCAGCGGCAGGCATGGCTCGATCCGGCTCACTGCATGTGTCGACCCTGAGGATCAGGCACACGTTTTCCCTTCTCACCAACAGGAAAAGAGACAGCCACAGAAGAGTCGAGTTATTGGTGTTTTTTTCTACTTTCTCCATATCAGCAGTCCCAATATTTGTTTATAAAATAAGGAGGATGAGGGGCAAACCAATCTATTTCAACAGGCTTTATAGTACGTCGCTTTCGGCTCTACTGAAAACAGAGTCTGATACTTCAAGGGTAATCAAGTGCCTGCAAACCAGCTTTTCCACCACTGCTGGCAATAATTAGCCATTCAGACTGCACTAAAAGCTGCCTGAAGGCGCAGAGACATTTTTCGTTCGGGGAGTTGTTTAAAAAAAAAAAAAAATCTGTCAATATTTCTCACTGCTGTTTTTCTTTAATTTCTTTCCATTTTCTATGACGTCTCTGCGCAACCTGGAAGTTTGTGTTGCCCAAAGAGCAACACGTGCTGTTTGTCAGCTTTTCAGGCACTAAAGCGTTTGACATTAGTGTAGTTTCTATTTTTGTGTAAAATCCCAAACATCTGTCCCACAGGAGAGGGGTTTGCTACCAAGCACTACTGTTAGATTTCTCGCCAACAAGTTTCATTGCTTCATGTGGTTTCTGTTTTGTTCTTTAAACAGTTAATTATGTTTTATTCTTTCTTCCATAAAAGCTAAATTTAGCCAAGATCTTCTCTAATCTGAAACATTTTATGGAAATGACACTGTTGTTAAAAAAAGCATTCTGGGTAGAGATTACAAATGTATAAAATAAGTGTGCACAGTGTCCCTTATATCATATCTCTGTTCACCACCCTATCTTTGATGAATGCGGGCAAAGGCTGCTATAAACGGAGATCAAGTAGTCTGCTCTGTGTACACATGTGTATGCTGGGATGCTCACACACGCCTGCGGACGTGCACCCACACACATGCACACAGTGGTTTATATACTGCTGTCAGCAGCCAGCCCTGATTCACTGAGCTGAGAGAGGGGGGTCAAAACCCAGCCGATGGGATTGATAAGGAAGTTTCTCAGCATCTTAAAGGAGCAGAGCTGGAAGAGACCTCAAGAGGTCACCCCATCCATTCCCTGTCCCTAGAAAGACCAGCCTCACCTATATCACTGCCGGAGGGTGTTTCTGTAACTAGTCCGTGGAGACATCCAGTATGGGGCATTGTGCAGCTGCTCCTTGCTGTAGTACGTGTTTCCTGCAGCCTTATGTGCCCTGCATGCTTTGTGCACATCCCCGGAGCTGCCAGTGATATAAGAACTATCAGTCTGAGCCACCTTGAACATCCCTGGTACATCTCTGATGATAGAACATCACCTCAGTGAGGCTGGAGCTTTGCCATTCATAAAAATGACTTCAGAATTTCAAGCAAAATATATGTATTTACCACAGAAACATGTGTGCAGGCACAAACTCAAACACAAATTGCTGCCGAGAGTGCTGGCAGCCTTACTTATCTGAACCTCAGCTTTTATAAAACTGAAAGATAAAGCCTGCTTACAAGAAAACTGCTGAGAAATCAGACTGTAACATGCATGCTTAAAACAGCTCCCCAGCTCCTCTCAATATTCAGCATCTGTATATTACGCTGACTCCTATGTGTTTCACATTTTGCAAGTTTCCATCTTTCCCTCTCTGTATGGATGCAATCTAATGCCCTCCTCGTTCCTAGGATGGCAAAATGGGCAGCAATCACTTTTGGCAAATTAAATGCAGGTCCCTCAGCTTCAGCCCCATCAGTGCACCAATTCCTCCTTCCTACCCTACTTTTGAGTGTGCTGCTGCCTTGCTGGCAGACTGCACAGTGCTGTACTCAAGAAGCAGAGACTCTTGCTACAGAGCTTTTCATAATGACTTCCAGCAGTACGTAAATGAGGAGTATTTACATGGAAAACCATGGGAAGCTCCCTGCTATGTATAAGCTGGAAATCATAGAATCATAGAATCAAAGAATGGCCTGGGTTGAAAAGGACCACAATGATCATCTAGTTTCAACCCCTCTGCTATCTGCAGGGTTGCCAACCACTAGACCAGGCTGCCCAGAGCCACATCACAGCCTTGAAAGCCTCCAGGGATGGGGCATCCACAACCTCCTTGGGCAACCTGTTCTAGTGTGTCACCACCCTCTGAGTGAAAAACTTACTCCTAATATCTAACCTAAACCTCCCCTATCTCACTTTAAAACCATTCCCCCTTGTCCTATCACTATCCACCCTTGTAAACAGCCATTCCACCTCCTCCAGAAGCTACAGTCGCTTGTGCGTACTCTGTTTTACAGAGATGTGCTCAGTGCACCATGGCCACGAGCACCAGACGGCCCTCACCCAAGGCCACAACCACCATCACTTGCTGAGAAGGTGGTATTTCAGCATACTTCCACAGAAACAAGCACGGTGAAAGAAAGAACACCACTGCCTGCTAGGTTTGTATCAGAAAAAATGCAGCAAGAAAAAAAAATGAGTAATGTTTTGCTGTGCCCCAGCCCCTGCTGGATTTTGCATGGTTATTTTCACTGAGGAAAACAGGCAGAAATGCTATGGATACACATGTCAGCACCCTGATTTTTTTTCCAGAAGTACAATATTCCTCTCTGCTTCCTCTCTTCCTTGCTTTGTATGTGACTGCAAACTCCAGCCTCTGTCTTCCTGGGAATTCTGCAACACATCTGTCTGAACTTTCTGTTTGGCACTGTCAAGCTTCAGCCTTGGGAATACCTGTCACTTCCTGACTCTAATTTCGTTTGGACTATAAAGTGGACCACCCAATTGGAGGAGGAAATATTGCTATCGCTACACTAATTCCTAAATGATTTTCTTCAGTACTTTGGCTCCACTGGAAAGGAGCCAAATGTGTGGTAAAGTACAAACCACCACAATCTGAGCAAAGACCACCAAATACACCCTTCTACAGGCAGCTCTTCTGCAAGATGAGAACACCAAGCAGGCTGCCTCTTCCTCACCATGCAGTTGTTGTTGCTGGAGTTCAGCAGCACACTTCCAAAAATTCTGCATAGGGTCATTCATCTTTCATTCAGGTCTCAGGTATCTGTCATTGCATTGCTTGTAGAGAGCAGACTTCCTTGTAAAGTCGGCAGTAACTGATTCCTCCAGTGTGCTGTGAACTGTTCCTGACCATCTTCACTTTTATTGCCTGGCTCTGCCCTGCCCTTATCTTTCACCACAATGGTGCCAAAATCCCCAGCTGCCCATGCTGCAGATAAGCTTACCATTGTCTGAAACTGCTGTCCTGGGGCTGGGCTCAGCAAATCCCTTCCTACACAAAGCAGTTGGCAGCATCCCTCCAGTTTCTAACAGGGCTCCTCAGCCGCTTGCCCATAGGAGTCAGTGCCTCCATTCACATCACCCTGCGTGGTACTACATTTCAGCACAACTCTTTAGGCAGTCAAGATGTGTAGGGCACCACTAAGGAAAAAATGTCTTGCTCCACGTTTCTACCCAGGCATGTCATTTCCACTAAAATGAAATTTCTGGTGAAATATTTCAGAAAATAAAAATAAATATGAGGTGCCACCCTTAGTTATCTACTGTTTTTAATGTTAAACCACAGAACATACCGTTGTGAACCTCATTTAAAAATATTTCCAACCAGAAAGAATTTTTCTTTTCTTTAGAAATAAGGAAGCACATTGTCAAGTGTTAAAATTTCAGATTATTTTCAAAATATTTCAAAGAAGATTGACTGAAACAGATCCTTTTTGCCACAAGAAGATTGAACATGATAAATCATTGATAGAAAAAGATGCTGCACTGAAAAATTTAGGATTAACTCCAGTATGGATCATCATCTCAAGTGTATCCACCAAAATTTGGTAACTTTTGCCTGTCACTGAATGATGTGATGCAAGATCACCAAGAAGATGTCAAACAGTAACTTCTTTAAGAGAAGCCCCATAGGAAACTAGAGTAATTCAAAGATGAATTTATTGAATCTGGAGTGCTGTCTGTTACCTTAAAATTGACATCGTTCAGCAAGAGGAGAGGAGAGGAGAGGAGAGGAGAGGAGAGGAGAGGAGAGGAGAGGAGAGGAGAGGAGAGGAGAGGAGAGGAGAGGAGAGGAAGAGGGAGAGGAGAGGAGAGGAGAGGAGAGGAGAGGAGAGGAGAGGAGAGGAGAGGAGAGGAGAGGAGAGGAGAGGAGAGGAGAGGAGAGGAGAGGAGAGGAGAGGAGAGAAAGAGAAAAAGCATGTCACTGCAGTCTCCAGAGGCTAAAGCAGGGGCTTATCATCCCAGCTCTTGGACAGAGAGGTAGAAAGGGGTATGTAGTTTTTCTCCTGTACACAGTGACATAATAGAAGAGCATTCCAGCTTTTGTTACTTGTGTTGATGTGGAATGAAAGAATTTCTGTATGTCTTTCTATGAGTTATGTGTTTGAAATAATAAACCAAGGTAAAGGCTTCAAAGGTGCTCAGTTTTCATTCTGGCTGTTGCTTAGGCTGGCAAGGAAGCCCTTCTCTTTACACTTATAATTTAAGAGGAGAGAAGAAAGCGGCGCTTTGAAAGAACGAGACCAGTTGTGCTCAGCACCCTTGTTCTGGCTGACGGGTGGTGAGAGGAACGTATGAAATTGGGTATCGCAGAAGGGTGAATTGCTTTGAGATAAAATGACTGGAGCTGTTCTGCCAGTGCTAGCTGTGTAGAAGGAAAAAAAATCTGGAAAACCTCAGGAAATGCTCTGTTCTGAGTTGGCTCAAAGCAAATCATTAAGAATTTTGGCAAACTGCTTTGAAAAATTATTCTAGAACCAAGCAAAACCCCTCAGATCAAAGGCTTCAGCTGCCAAGGCTTTTAAAACAATTTCAAAACAAAGTTGAGAGTGAAGTGTTATTTCAGGTAAAAACATTTGATTAAAAATCTCATTCTGAAAATAACTGAAAAGTATTCCATGATAGACTTCCAATTTCTTGAGCAAAACACACTGAAAAAACGGGCGCAAATTCATGAAATACCTCCCTAACTTAAATTTGCATTAGGTTAGTGGGCAAAAGAAGATTCTGGCCTTTTCTCCTGCCCTATAAAGCAGGATTTCTTCAGTCCATTTTCCTTTACTCATCCTGCAGCCCCACAGTTTGTTGCCTACTAGTCCGCCTCTTTCTTCCCAGTAAGTATTAGTGTGGGCGATATAATACAGCGTGATCAATGGAGCCGAGCAGCACTGGCAAGGCAAGAGGAGGAATGCCATTTAACAGCAGATCGTATATCTGACACCACCCTCCGAGTGGCTGCTCTCGCCTCCTTTCAATTGTTGTGTCAGAAAATCAATCCGTGACTTCAGCAAAATCTTGACGCTTTCTCCCATCAGCAGAAGGGACTGTTAATAATTCACGACCGCTCTTCTTTATCGAAACTCATTTATTCTGAACCTGAACGCCTCACAACGTGCTCACTACTGAATCCACCCTGGTTCTTGGATCTCTCATCTTCTAAAGCTGAAATAAGCCAGAACAGGTACCTTTAATGGCCAAATCTCAGAGAGGGATTGATGATAAATAATTCTGAGTGTTAGTATCATTTCACAGTGTGGGACTCCGTTCTGTGCCTTGTGTACTGAGTTAAGTCAGCTAATACTGCAGTTGCATAAACAGGATGGTCTTGGTGAAATTAATTTCCTGTAGCAGCTTCCAGATTTTGTGACAAGAATGAGTGGGTATCAACAATGTTCTCATATTCTTGACAAATAAAAGATAAAAATGGAAGATTTTCTTGACGTAAACATGGATATAAATAGCTGAAGAAGGGTTTGAGCACCAGAAGGCTTCTTGGTTTTCTCCAATTTTTACAGCGGATGCAATAAAGGCACCTATTACTCTCCACAATTTTAACATACCACATCCATAAAATATCTATAAAAAAAAGATGTTTGGAGGAGAACTGGTTTGTTCTTTATCTGCTGCTTCTTCGTAGCTCTTTTGTAACAAGGGAAAGAGGGGAAAAAAAGACTTTCAGAAGAGAAGCAAAAGGGTGTTCAACATGTGAAGCATTTTGGAACATACAAAAGTCAGGGCTTTGACTTTTTGAGTTATCTGTGATGGGATTACCTATATCAAAGCAGAGGTCACCAGAAAGGAAGCTCATATCCTCTATAATGAATGAAAATATCTCTAGTAGTTCCTCCAAGTACTGTCTACCCAGCTCACAGTTTTCAAGCCTAAGTAATTAAACAGTGGATTTCTAAATCTTTGAGTATGGAGCATAATAAATGCTCACAAATTCTTTAGAAAATTTCATTAAAGTCAGTAAGAGCTGGACTTCTTTGTTTAGTCATCTGACAGAATATGTCTGTTTTGAACATTTTGACTATAGTAGTTTGTTTAACCTGCTGCGGCCACCCAGCCTTGGAGTTCATTAGAACCAGTGACTTACTTTAAAGATAAAATGCTGTATAAAACTCTGTTAATCTCCAGAAATAGGTTCTGTCTTTTTGCCTTCCTGCTCCAGACCCATCCATATACATGTCTGTAGTGTTCACGAGTTTACAAACAGGGTAGGCAACTTATTATGGGGTCAGGAGATGCTCCGGTGACCTCTTAGCTCAACTGTACCTGGGCACATGGCACACTTCTACAGACTGCACTCATCCTGCAGCTCAGTGCCATTATCTCCAGCTGACAGAAGCTGTGTTTTCATACCTACCGGATGTTCTAAATTTAAATACTGTTGGCCCACTGTAAATAACAATGCAATACTTTACTCTGACAGCATTGGAGGCAGCATATGGATTCAAGTTTTAGACAACACTACATGTAAAATGCCTTTCCTTTTATAGCAGAAGATATTTAGAGTCTTTTAAGCTCAGCTACTGAACTGAGTATGATGCATCTAGTCATCCAGCCCAATCAACAGCAGAATCACAACTTCATGTCAGTGCAATACATTGTTAACTGATATGTCAGAAAATCAATTAATTACTTTTAAGTAGCAGTTAAGAGTATCCACACAATACTGCCATGTGAATTATTAAAGAAAGCAAGGTTGAGTTTTCTCCGCAATTGAAACCCTGTCTTAGAAGAAAGTGCAAAATGCTGCTTCTGCCCTGAAGCCTAATCAACGTTATTGGCTAAGCAACAGGAACCAAAAGAGTGGTGGAGGGCATGAAACTGGAAGGATGCTGACTCCCAAAGCACAGGCACCAGAATCTGCAATGGTTATGGCTGAGAAGACTGACCGATAACCCATCCCTTCCATGGAGCTGCAACAACATCCAGATGAGAATAATGGCACAGGCACAGTGATCAGAGCAGCGTGAGAAGGGCAGAAGGGACTTTGTCTCCTTCTGCAGGAACCTTCACCAAGGGACCTGCTCAGACTGTGCCTCCCATGTCACTGTCTGTTATAGATTTTTGCCTGGGACTCTCCTCTGGCATGCTGAAGGGAAACATGTCCTGAGTGGGACCCTGTCGTGAAGCTTTCTGCTTTCTTCATGCCTTGGCCTGTTGGAAATAGTACATGGGTGAATAGATCAGTGAAGATGGAGAGGTGTCCGTGAGGTGAGATTTGGCTCAGGCTTATGATTTTCATGTTATGGAGAGGAAGCTCCACAGAGGAGGGTCTGGCACACTTGATTAGGCCTAGCTGGTGCAAGCACACCAGAGGGCTGTCCCACTGCCAACCAACCCTGCTCTGTGAGGTGGCACCGTGTTCCAGACGATGGTCTGCTGTATTCCTTTGACAATGAGTAAAAGCACAATGCTCTTGGTTCAGTTTGGCCATGAGCAAATGTGTCTCATCTGAATGTGTGAAGGACACCCCTTGCTCTCCTCCTCCTCCTCTTCCTTCTCCTCCTCCTGCCAGGAGCTGCAGAAACAATTGGAATGTGGGCAAGGAACACTCCTATGCTTGGACAGGGTTTTCTGGTCCTACCTTAAAATAGATCTCCAGTAGCACCTGAGGCCTGACCAATACTACATGGAGATCTGGGAAATATGTTTCTCTGAGAGCTAACAAGGTGTGACATCTCTATGGTGTCTTTTTCCCTTGTCTGCCTGCCCCACAGGGATTCTTGCTTTGGAGGCCTAAGTTACAAAGACCCCGGGTTTGGTGGTTTCCAGGCAATTGGCTAGCAATGGAGAAGTCTAACAGTTGGCTCCTAGACTCATGACCCGTACCTGGTCAGGACAATCAGTGGTGCTTCTTTGACTCCTCTGATTACATCTGTTTTTCTGGCTAAGATCATAGAGTCATAGAATCAGGGAATCATTTGAGTTGGAAGGGACACTTAAAGGCCATCTGGTCCAAATCTCCTGCAATGAGCAGGGACATCTACAGCTCTATCCTCAGAGCCCTGTCCAGCCTGACCTTGAGTGTCTTCAGGGCAACCTGTTCCTGTGCCTCACCACCCTAATGAGAAATAGTAGGCTGTTTTGTTGTTGTTGTTGTTGTTGTTTGTAACAAAATACCCATTCCTCAAAACTAAAGCTTTTGACAAAATCATGTGTTCTGATTTTGACCAGAAAACACCCCTCAGCTCCTGAGTTGGGAGATGTCTGGTCAAACCAGAGGCTGATCAATCTGCTAGGCTTCTAGGTGTGGATTTTTTAGTCGTGTCAGCATTTTGGCTGTACCATGGCACACATGCCATGTGTTGCATGCAGTCTGGTATTTCATCTGCATCTGTTTACAGCTGTCAGAGTCCATGGGCTGGTTTCTCCATTGGTAAAACACCAGGGAGATAAGGGAAGCTGAGCATTGGTTCTGCAGCACTTCTGGCTGGGAAAGTGTGTCTTAATGAATTTCAGTTTTGTCTACAGGCCATGGATGGTGGATCAGGGTGGAGGAGTTGATGTCAGTCTCACCTCTTCCCCATGACAAAGTAACTACAGCGTAGGGTAGCTTTTAGCAGAGGAGAGAGACAGAAACTGCTGGGCAGTGTAGATACAGCTTGTGCAGACATAGCAGGACATAGGCCCAAGCACACGGAGTGGATAAAGAGTTGGCGTTGGGCCATGGCACCAACCCACTGGGCTGGCATTGCGCCTGGACGACCCACCACAATGCTCCCGGGAAGAACCCTAGGAGCTGAGCAGGGCCTGCAGTGACGCTGCTGTTGTGGCCATGGCTAAGCAGACCTGGTGCTGGTTGCTGGTGTGAGACAGCACCCACCGCTCTGCTACCAAGCACTGGTCTAACAGCTGGCAAATGTATTCCTTGGTTGCAAAGGCCTGTGCTTTTCTAGAAGTAAGCACTTCACAACTCTGCAATCTCATTTAAAAGAGGCTGTGGTGGAAGGATTTCTCACATCAGAAAAAAAAAAGGATAAACATGCTGCTTTGACAGATTCACATGTCTGTTAGGCAGCTCCAAAACAAATGAAATCTTAGCTGTTGTTCCAGAAGTCTCACTAGGTTTGGTTTCACTGCAGGACACATCCAGCTTCAGCATGGCGAAAGTGCACATAAATATTATCCTTATCCAGAAAGAACTGGCATTTGAATTTTCCCAGTAGCCATGTGTATTTTTCAGTGAAATCCACCCTTGTCCACTAGTTTGGCAGTTCCCTTGGATACTCAGGCAAAACCATGCCATTCCACTTCAAGGAAAACAACCTGCTTCAAGAGGGACTTGCTAACCACTCTGCAAAGAGGATGTCGTGCTTCAAAGCAAGTTAAAGATGGTATTGTATGTTGAAAACAGGACGTGTGCTCCATCCTGTTTCATTCTTACTCGTCTCTTTTTTCTTTTTTTCTTTTTTTTGTTTTTTGGTATGCGTTACACATTTTAAAATATGTCAGTCATTTAGCTCCATTCTGAGAACCCTAAAAATACTTCTGTTCATAAAGCAAAGCTCTACATGTTTATTAGGTAATCTTCCTGCACAGTCCAAAAAAAGAAATTGGCAGAGTTGGATCTTGAGATGGGAACGAAACATCACATTGTGCCCCTTTCCTGTGGCTTGTAACACAGGCCACAGAATCATATCTATAGGTAACAGATACCCTTGCGTTATCAAAGCTTTGCAAGGTGCAAGAAGAGATCAGGGGCACATGTGGGAACCCACTCACTTCACAGCATCCCTTTCTTCCATGCTTGGTTAAGCAAAGGTTTTCCTGTTAACACGAAGTGCAAATGAAGAATACTGCTGCTCTTGGCTCTCATAACATCTTCTCTGCCCCCCACCACTTCAGGCTAACCCTCTGTCATACAGCTGAGAAGTGGTCCCTTCTCAGTTGGTGCAATAAAAAAACAGCTGGTATTTTGTCTGCATGTTCATTAGGCCATCTTTGTGTTGTAAGTAAAAAGCAGCCCCTGAGGACTGCTAGTTTTACCTGCAATGTCAAATTAAAATAAGAGGTAGAGGAAGTTTTTCATAATCTCTTCACTTCTCTATCAACTAAAGTATTATACTAGGGAAGAAAAGTATGAAACCCAAATCCATCCCAGGCCTTTGGTTTAGCTTTCCTGGGAAATCCATCCTTTCTCATGTCAACATATAGATATTTTGCATAGCTCCATCATTTGTTATCTTTACGTAAATGTCCGCAAGGTGCTCACGCTCTGATAGATGGCCAAAAAGCAATAGGAAAAGGAAGGTGAAAACTGATAATGAAAAGTCATGAGAGAGTTGGGGACTAAAGGTCTGTACATTTCAAAAGCTCAAATCTAGTGCGGGATGGAGGGATGGAAAGAAGGAACCTCCTCGGTGTAGTCAGCATCTTAGATAGCGGCTTGCAGGGTGCTTTATCTGGCCTGTCACAGAGGGGCTATTGCATCTCCGCCGAACCACTGTCAGCAAAGCCCAGGAAACACCTTGCCTTGCAACTGATGAAACACTTGCCTGAAGTCTCTCCCAGTCCTCCTGTGGCGGTTGAACAATGTCATAACCCATCGTTGTGCAACAGCCGCTGGAGTGGTTGAGATTGTGCTGCTTCATTCCCGAGCACAGGGCTTTTTGTGGTTTGGTGTTTTGTTTTTTTCTCTTTCCCTTATTGTCCTTGGAAAAAGGACTACATTTCTGGTGTGGGTCTCTCTCTATTTGAAGTGATAAAACTCAAAAAGAAAGGAAAACAATGTGCTGCTTGTTTTCACGTACAGTACTGATGGACCAACAGCCCTAAATTCCTTCTAGATTAGGCTTTCCCAGAAGTACAATTTTATTTCATTGTTCCTTTTACAGAGGCTGCACTGCAAGGTTTCTTGTGATCCCAGGGAATTAGAACCTGCTCTCAGAGACATACAGTTTTGGCCATCCCTTGAACAGCTTAAGCATGCTCATGATGTTCCTCGTAGGCAATGTTATATGAGTTGAAGTGTTTGTAGGGCCTATAGGTTTGTGGCCATGTGCTGATGAGTGAGAATGTGATGTTTAAAGCCTTAACAGTGGCCTCTGCTTGAAAATGTGAAAGTTGGCCAGCAGCAAATCCCCAGTAAATCTCACAGCCTTTTGTTTCCACATACGTTGCCTGATTTCATTAGAAACATCCCATCATGGAATCTGGAAAACACAAAATGGATCACATTGGCAGCTATACATTTAAGTAACATTTCTTATTGTCTGCCCAGGTGCAATTGCCACTGCTTGATTGTACTTCTTATCTCTGTCTATAAGCGCCTCTCCATTTTCTAAGGAGAAATGCATTATGAAAGTTGAAGGAAAGGTACAGGAAAAACATTTCTTAGAATCATAAATCGTTAAGGTTGGAGAAGACCTCCGTGATCATCTAGGCCAGCCATCACCATCATGCCATCATCACTAGCCACGTTGCCAAATGCCAACTCTTCTTTCCTTTAATTGAAAAAAAATAGGGAGGGTGTTGTCATGGGAATCACTGTGTGTGCAGGATTTCTACAGCACTGCACTACAAGGGCTGCTTGGTAAATCTGCATTGCACACTGAGGTCTGCGTGGCTCCCAACTCTGTCTCTCAGGGACTGCAGCACTTCGGTATGCTTTGGAAAACAACTGGACTAAACTTTGGAATCTGGTGTAAAATTTTGAGAATCCCTCTACCTATCAATCCATCCATTCATCCATATGCCCATTCATCTCTTCCAGAGCACTTAATAAAATTGCTGAATTTCTCACTTGCTGACAAATGTGGCAGGCTTTTAAGGAGTGTATAGCTATTTATACACTCCTAGGAAAGATTATTTCCTCTTAAATGCTAGAGAACCAAGATGCAAATCACTTCACCTACAGAAGAAATTCATGCTTAGCAGATACTGTTTCACATTTGCTGACTTAATAGAGCAGAGCGGCTGACTCGCGTCACCATTTCTCATACACATATCCATGCTGGGGACATCAATACCATTATTCCCATGTACAGAAGTTGAGCTAAAACTGTCCCATGTATTTACTGAAAAGAAATATCTGCTTTTTGTAATCAGGGGGATTCTCATGGTACCACTATATGTTGCTAGCAATTGTAAAATACCATGAGCAGGAGAAGTCTGAATCATTACCAATATCATCATTATCTTTACTGATAGTAGAGTCTCACACCTTTGAAATAGGACATCAGCTGAAACAACAGGAGAGCAGCCCACTGAAGCATCCCAACCTGGTTTCTAAGAGCAAAACTGTGATCTTAAATCTTCATCTGCTTCCACTCTAATTGGGCAGAGAAAAATCATCTGAGAAGCTAAATGAAAATTACTGGTCTATAAATGCCCGAGGCAAAGAAAAAGAGAGAGAGGAGAGAGAAAAGGATGGGAGGTCTCATGTGAGTTTGGTTAGTGGAAAAAAAAAAAAAAGTACACATTCTAAGTATGGCTGCATGTCATTTTTCAATTTGCTCATGTTAAATAATGATCTCTAGGGCAGAGGAGTGGAGTGAAAAGGAAGAGCTCTCCCCTCATCTCGTTTAGTTTGTGCTCATCTTTTGCAGTGTCTGGCCACTGCCTGGCTCTCATATAGACTTAAACATGAACCACGGGCAGTTTGGTGTGTCTTCTCTCTCCTGGACCATGTACCTGATGAGGAAAAACAGAGCAGCCCCTGGCTTTTTTGGTAAAGAGTTCTTTATTTTCATTATTTTTTTTCTTTTCATTGCAATGCAATACAAATCTTGATTGTAAAGTAATAGAAAGTATTTGGTGGAGAAAATATTTAAGGCAATATAGTTTCTGTTGGAGTGAGGTAAGGAAATCCATCACTGCGTGCATGCATGTGCATTAACTTCGAGGAGACAGTTGGATTTGTATGGGAGCTTTCACTGGTCTGTTAGACATGTTGCAAGCCTCTTTAACTGAACTGGTTTCTTCAGAGGAAATACTTCAGAACAGTTTCCACTGAGATGTTCAAGGATGGAGGTGGAGACAGGAGGGCGTCCTGCTGCTGAGCGTGGGGGCACGAGGTGATGGCTGTCAGATAGCACCTACTACTCCGTGCTTTGCAGCCCCACAGAAGCAAAGCGGTCACGGAGGACAAGGTAGTGTAAAGGGATGTCATCAGTTGGCTTGAGTCAAAGTGTTAGTTGTGGTCGGTAGTGATGCCATTTTATGCAAACTAAGGGCTTGACCCATACGCTACATGCTTTTTTAATCCCTCAGAAATCACAATGGAGTAAAAATGTTCCCATCAGAAATCCAAAGATGACTTTGTATCCAAAGAAACTGTGGATTAAATAATGCACCCAGTTGGCCACTAGTACAGACCCTGCTGCAGTCCATTCTCCTGTGGCTCCATTGAGAATGCGACACAAGTGTTTAGGAGGCAGCATCTTAAGTCTTGGCTGGTGTTTAGGCACTGTGTAACAGCAGTACATAAAGAGAGTTCTAATAAAAGTTAGAAAAAATTGCTGCATTTAAGACTTTGTTCTTAGCAGATGCATATAATTCTTGCTCAGCAGGACACTGAAGAAAACTCCCTTTTGATACTGTAGTGCGTTTGTAGTGGTTTGTGTAGTGCGTAAACCAAAAGAGCAACTATTTTTGCTTAAGATTGTCCTGTGCATACTTGATTTAGTGGTATTACTTCACACCTAAAAATAATGTAAGAATGCATTGTCTTAGCTAAGAAAGGCTTAAATGTATTGCTACTTCTATCTGTTGCCAAAACTAAAGCATTTACAATCCCTGATTTCCTAATTGTGCAAATGAACTAGAGGAAAAATAGATTAAAATAGCCTGTTGTCTTTAAAATGAACTCACCAATTTACAGACAGCACATTTTGCCACTGGGTATCATGGGCAACATCTGTAGCTGGAAAGCAGCAGAGGAATATGACTATAAACTAATCTTGCTAAGCTTTGCTCACTTTACAACAGATTTCCTTTTAGAAGTGTTGTGTATGGTAGCTGGTGTTCAGGGAGTCATTTATTATATCTTTCTGCCTTGGAAAGAATATTTCATGCTCTTAAGTATTCTGTAAGGTATATTTCAGGGCAGATTTGCAATGAGACTGATAAAGGCCTGGACCTGCAGCTTTTCTTCGCAATTTCCCTGCCACAAGCAGGGGCCTTGCAACTAGAGCTAAGTAAGCACAAGCCCATCACCAGGGAGGACTTTTCAGCTTGGGGAGATGGGAGATGGTGGGCTCTGCTAAGCCCTGCTTGATCACTACCCTCTCCCCACCCCCCCGTGTGACGTATATAGGACCGAAAAGCCCAAGTCCAGCATTGCCTCTCTGGGGACAGAGCTAGAGACACACAAAGGGGACCTGACCACCTCTCCTGCTGCTTAAGGCAGAGGCTTTACACTCCATCCTTACACCTGGCATCTTCCTGTGCCCTGCTGAATGGCTGCAGTGGATTTATTGGTGTCTTGGCAGGCTGATTTTGGCTGCTCCCTCCCTCTCCCCACAGCACACGCTGCTCCCTTGCTTATGCGCAGATCTCATCTCAGGCAGGTGAGCATGGAGGCTTTGATATGAAGTTGTGCCTCATTATGACCCGGGGGAGATCTGTGGTTGAGATGAAAGCTGGTAAATGACATACCTGGTAAATTAAAAATGCTTAAGAAAAAAAAAACCACCCAAGAGGAGCAGCAAATACTACTTTTGTAGCAATTATTTACATGTGTTTCAAATCCAATGACTTGATGAGTGGTAATGGCCTTAAGTTGCATCAGGGGAGGTTCAGGCTGGATATTAGGAAGAATTTCTTCTCAGCAAGAGCGGTGAGGCAGTGGCACAGGCTGCCCAGGGAGGCGGTGGAGTCACCGTCCCTGGAGGTGTTCAAGAGCTGTGTGGATGTGGCACTGAGGGACGTGGTCATGGGCATGGTGGGGGTGGGCTGATGGTTGGCATAGGTGATCTTAGAGGTCTTTCCAACCTTAATGATTCTATGATGCTATGACTGCAGGTGAGAGGTGCCAGACTGACAGCCTGGGAAGCGCTGCCTTTCCCTCAGCAGTGCCCATTCCTTCCATCACACAGAACCCCACAAATCTCCCTTTGCAAGTATTTGTGTCACCCTGAGAGTCTCCTGAAACAACCTAATTGTAGAAGTGTTTTGTAAAACAGTTCAATAGGTTTAAATTTTAATTGTAGTACCAAAACAAAGTGATTTGGGAAAATACACAAAAAACAGAATGAAACAGTTTGGAAAATTTTATTGTTCCTCAACTAATAAAAATAAAACTTAGGGAAGGCTGACGTACTCAGAGCATGACAAGGAATAAGCCCACTGAGTGGTGCTGGTGCCCTTGGCTCTGGGGAGGCCTGGGGGTCCTGCTTGTGACTGTGGGGTTTGCCACATCAGGTGTTAGAACAGGGTGGGATATCTAGCTGCACTTGTCATGTACAGACTCCAGGTTTTATTGCTAATCAGGCTCAAAATCATCCGAATATTTTTTCCTGTTGCTGTCATCCAGGTCTGTATCTAAAGAGCTTGCAGCCTTGTCTCCCTCACCAGCCCATCCCATCCGACAGCACTGTGCGGGTGCTCCCTGCTGGGCATGCAGCTGCTGGGACATGGTGTGCCCAAGCCCAGACCTGCACAGCATGGGTGGAGGCAGTCACAGGTGGGATGTTAAGTGGAGGAGAAACAATTTATAAGATTAACTTGTGGCTTCATCTGTGGCTGCGAGAGTGCATTAGCGGTGCTGCGCGTGGTTAATAGTGCCTTGGCGTTTCAGCCAGCCTTTCCTTCCTCTGTCCTCGAGTGGTGTTGCAGTGAAAGTCCCAGGCAGGATTCCCCTGCAAGCAAAATCCTTTTCTGCATGAAGGCGTTGCTGTGTGTTCACTGCAGGTACGAGGAGGATTAAGTACAAAGCCAGTGGTCAGTGACACAGAGGGGACAGCCCAGCTGCTGGCTGAAGGCACCCACGCCATCTCCTGCTGCTAAGACCAGCCCTCTGGTTGAAGACAGACACTGGCAGAAGCCTGGTCTCAGATGAGGAACAATTTATAGACAAATAAAGAGAGACAGAAATAAGGTGCCTGGGATTTAATACTCCTACTCACCCTGGGATGAGGAGCTTCATGAGCTCTCAGCAGTTACCCCACCAGCCTTGAAGGTTCTTCAAGGGGAAACAGGGAGAGGGACGATCTGTCCTGGCCCTTAAAAACAGGAACAGGAGGAACAGAGAATCCATTCCTTCACTGAACGCCTTTGCCAATAATACCACCCGCTGACACAAGTGCTGCAATGTCATGCTGGGAATAATGTCATTATTTTCTTTTTGCCTTCCTGTTTCATCATTCAAGCCTGTCACAGTTTCTAAATGATGAAAGTAATGTAGGAAGAAGAAAAAGGAAGCAGTTATCATCCTTATTTCTAGTTGGTTTATTGTTTTTTTTTTCACTCCAATCCAAAGTCAAAGTGTTGAAAGAGCACAGCTTTCCTTCTGGCAAACCTGGGTGGAAGGAGCCTCCTTTGGAAGCATCTTCCTCTCTGTTACATGCCAGAAATTCCTATAGGAACTTCCCTTTAGGAACTTTGGCAACCATTTATCATTCCTTCTCAGTTTTGACTGAAAATGAAGCAAACCAACCCTGAGCAAGGCAGACCCACACCACGTTGTTTGCACCAAATGCAGCATTCGTGCCACCACTACATTTTCTCTATTACACAGTACCTGTAGTACATTTTTTTTCCCCTAGATTGAACATGTTCAGCGGCCTGATTCCGTCTGGTCAGTCACTGCTAATTGCAGGAAGAAAGTCTGGGGCACAGGAGGGGAAACTTTACCTGCTTAGCATCAATCAAAACATCAGCAGGGCCTCTCTGATACCAACTTGGCTGTCTGGAGCACCTGGGCCACGCTGACAGCCCAGCAGTGAAGCTGCCCCATGGGCATGCCCTTTCCCTCAGAGGGACAGGTGTGGGGAATATAACAATTACATTAATTCTGTGCCATCAATAGTATCCTCCTCATGGCAGGGCTGTTCCCTGCTGTCCTGCGGGTTAGATTTACTGCTCCTTTTAAGTGTCCCGGAACAAAAGGGAGCTGGAGGTTGGTGGTGGTTTTTTTTTTCCTATTATTTTTTCCATTTGCTGGTACAAGGCATCCATAGTGTTCCTACCAGAGCAGAAGATCAAAAGCCCAAATGTTACAATTAGTGCTGGAGGTTGTTATGATGTGAACCTGAGTATATAAAATGCTACAGAAAATACAAGGTGTGGGTGATGTTATCTGCATTAATCTCGGCATGTAATGAGCACGGTATAATGGCACACAATGCGTATTTTTTGTCTCCACACCAACAAGTACTTATACCAGATGGCGGCTTTTCAACAATTTCCATTCCCTTCTCCACCCCATACTCCCAACTACTTCAAGTAATTGGCTTCTCCTCTAGGGATTAGCCACAGTAGAACCATATTAAGTGACTAATCTTCCTCACTTAGCCTTTCTCTTCCCCCACCCCCTTTATAATTTTGAACTACGCAGAGAAAGAAATCATCCAAAAGCTCTGAGTTCGTGTTTGTTTTTAGAAGCCCTCTAGAACAGCCTCGAAATCATTTGGGCTTTTAGGTCAGGCAGTGCATCCCCGTGCTTCTTGGCTTCGTTTCTACTATTTCTTAAACTTTCCCCTTCAAGGTGCTTGTCAAGCTCTGACTTGAAAAGTTCAAGTGATGTTGATTCTGCTGCTTCCCTGGGAGCGTTTTCTCCTGCCTATTTGATCTTGTGATCAACGTTGCCCCTGCTCTTAAAACTGAACTCGTTTTACTTCAGTTGGCATCTGTTATTTCTTGTCTTATCGTTTTTAAGTAATGAAAACAGTTCCTCCCCTTCCTCTTTATAGTTGTCTTTCATGTACTTGTAAACCGCAGTCATGCTGTCCCCTTGGCTTCCCTTTTGCCCCAAATTATATGTATGTATTTAATTCCTTTAATCTTTCCTTATAGGTAGTTCCTTCCAGACCTTTAATCAAAGCAGTTGCCCTTCTCTGTAATCTCCCTCATTCACTGATATATAGCCAATAACACTGCGGCCAGGACTAAACCCGTTGCTCTCACTGGGATTCAAGCTCTGGGAAAATAAGCCAGCCTGCTCCCTCGGCTCTGATGTGACCCTCTGCTCCTGCACCTCGGGGAGCCTCTCCTGTCTACCGTGCGCCGTTGCACTGTGTAAGCAGCTTTCATTCTGAGGAAGGCGAAATGAGATGGATCCTAATGGCAGACTTATGCATTTCACACGCCCAATCCACAGGTATGGGGAAGGTACCCAAGGCAAACCACTGAAAGATATTTTTGTAGTGGAAACTTTAACACAGTCCCCACTCCTACTTATAAGTTTGCCAACTGCTGCACAAGAGCAAGGAGTGAAGTTCACTGAATCCTAGAATCACAGAATGGCTGGAGTTGGAAGGGACCTTAAATACCCTGCCATGGGCAGGCAGCAGCTCAGGCTGCCGACGGCCCCATCCAACCTGGCCTTGAATACCTCCAGGGACGGGGTATCCACAGCTTCTCTGAGTGAAGACAGCAAGCTGGCTTGTTGGCCCTGATCTAGTAAGTACTTTTAAGGCCAAGAGGTTTTGAAACTTCCCAGCAAAGCTGAGCTGGCCTGGCTATGCGGCATAAGACAGAAGGGGCATTGACATCAGCTGCTGCTGCAGTAACTTCATGGCAATTATTAATCTTCCCCTTGAGGAAATAGGGAAGGAGGAAACAAGGTGCGATGGAGAAAAGCCTCCGAGGGTGGTGGCAGTGGTGGGATGCCACATTGTCATGCAGTTGTGACTCTATGCTGCTGTGCACTAAGATAATGTTTGTGCTAGTGAGAAGAGTTGGCCAAATCATCTCCCACCCCCATCCTTCTGGGGCTCTGCTCGGTCTGAGCTCTTCCTTGGGCTGCTGTTGTGCCTCATTTGTTCACCCAGCAAAGCTCTAGGAGGACCTGCAGCCACCCACAGGCCTGCAAAGCTGGGGCTTAACGCTGGATGCAGATTCACAGTTTAGCCTCTCCTGAAAGGTGTCCTTCTCCAGGTGTCCCTGCTCCCTGCCCATTGCCTCCACCAGCTGACAGATTGAGTTCAGAGAGGTGCAGCTCTCTGGACTGCAGTTTCTGAAGGTCCAAGGCGGTAAAACAGCAACTCCCTTTTATGCAGGTCCATGTCCCCACATTCTCAGAATGGGAGTCATAGAATCATAGAATATCCTGAGTTGGAAGGGACCCATAAGGATCACTGAGTCCAACTCCCAACTCCACACAGGATCACTCAAAAATCAGACTATAAAATGACTGATAAAGCATGGAAGCGAACAAAAGACATGCTTCAAAGTGGGTTTACAGACTATACAAAGGAACATTTTACTTCTGACAGCATGGCCATCTTTTACAGATGCTGGAAGTGGTGGTCGATTACCTTTCGCATATACATCTTGAACAAGGACTCGGCCCATTTCATCTCTGTCCACCCTCTAAAATATTTAGAGTGACAAGACTATGGAATGTTCAGTCCATTAAATGGGAAATGGCTCACAACTTCTACAAGCACTGTAACCACCAAGATGTTCTAAGGAGGATAGAGAGTCCTTGAGAACTTTTCCAGTGTTAAAGTTGGGTTGCAGGTAGTTAGATGCCCAGACTAAAGGTACTGAATGGATACATGGTATGTTGTCATTCATCCCAACCCCTCTGTTTAGCATAAGCTGAGCCGCAGCCAGTTCCCCTTTTCTAGAACAAATATTCTCATATCAGTTAACAGAGATGAAAGAGGAGATTGCCAGAGGGGCTCAGGAACTTCCCTCCCTGAGATGTAGAGAGGTCAGACATCGTGCACCTGTGCAGTGCTGGCCCACAGAGCCAACCTCCCCAGCATGGTGCTGGCATCTCACATCTCATTCTTGGTGGCATCATACGTATGTTTCATGTGCTGGGGTGAAACATTCAGATTTCATTGTGTGAGAGATGAGTGCAGGAAATAAGGAGCACCAACCTTACCTTTTTACTTACAGGCAGCTGCTCTTCTCCGTGCGCTGGAATAATGCAACATGATTTAAAACAATTTAATGCATCGCCGTAGTCATTGCTTTCATGTCAGTCAGTGGAATTACCCACGATGGTAACTGTTATGCAATAAATACTTGCAGCGGCAGTTCAGAAGCCTGATCCTACAAATCTTATTTACAAGCATTAACCCACTGATTCATTGCCACTACAAGTAAGGCACACTCACATCATCATAAATGTTTTCAGGACGGCCTTAATACATGTATTTTCACTCAGAGGGTGGTGACGCACTGGAACGGGTTGCCCAAGGAGGCTGTGGATGCCCCATCTGTGGAGGCATTCAAGGCCAGGCTGGATGTGGCTCTGGGCAGCCTGGTCTAGTGGTTGGTGACCCTGCACATAGCAGGGGGGTTGAAACCAGATGATCATTGTGGTCGTTTTCAACCCAGGCCTTTCTGTGATTCTATGATTAAACTCATTTGGGTGCAAGAGGGAGGAAATGACCCACTGAGTAATGCCAGGCTAAGCACACTGAGTGCATAATGGCATTCGCCGAGATTTTCATGCAGCAGAAGGGTGGCTAAGAAGAGGTCGGGGATGCTCCTAAGAGGTGGCACAGTCAGGGTCTGTGGCCAGTTCTCTGGGTTGTGCTTACACTGCGTGCACTTGCTGTTACGGTCTGCGGCTCTTTAACAAAATGTTTTGTCCCCTTCCTCGATCACGTTTCTCTCTCCCCGCACAAATCGAACCCATTTTGCACCAGCGTCCTCCCTGCCCATTTGCATGCACAGGGTTTCCTTGTCAGCACGGACTCGCAGAGTGCTCGGGCTCTCATTCTCCCTTCGCAATTTGGGCTGTTGAAAATTCATCCCGAAGCTGTTTCTCCCCCTCTCAAATTTCCAAAGCTTTTGCTTAACCGTATGATGTAAAAACTTCGGTGCTTTGTGGTCTGTTAATCCCGCACGACAGAGGCAACCCGCGGCAGACAGAGATCCCGTTGCCGTTTGCTTACGGCTATAAAAAATTGATGTCAGCATCCAAATGGAAGCGGTGCTGCATGTGAACGCTTCAAGCTCCGACTCCAGTTGCGATTCACGCTTCAGAGGGCCGTCACAAAGAAGCGGCTGTCCGATCGTGAGCCGGGGCGTCGGGCACGCTAAAAGCCGCAACGGGAGGGAGGAACACTGACTTTCAATGCCGTCCCTCGCTGCCTTCCTTTGCCAAATAATCGTGGGTGCTCCCGCTGCTTCACTCTGCAGTTCCTATTCTTCCAGAGTGCACCGAGAGCACAGTAAGGGGTCGGAAAACCCCTGCGAGAGTCCCTCACTTTGTCATGTAAAACTAAATCCAGGCTGGATGTGGCTCTGGGCAGCCTGGACAAGTGGCTGGCAACCCTGCACACAGCAGGGGGTTTGAAACTAGATGATCATTGTGGTCCTTTTCAACCCAGGCCATTCTATGATTCTATGAAAATTACAAGGAAAGCGGTAGATTGTGCTAGCTAAAAAAATACAGAACCCCTCCCCCCCCCGCATGTGCGGTTGGTGCTAACAGATAGGTACAATTCACTGCTCGACCTGTAGGAACACCGTCACCTGCTGCCAGGATCAGCCCTTCAGCCGGCCTCCATGCCGGTGGCCAGTTATAGAGAACGGGAAGCGTGGCGTATTTTGCCCGACTTCTGTTAAATAGCGGCGTTCTGTTTTATTGTTTTGGTTGTTGCTTTTGTTTTTGTTTTGTTTTGTTTTGTTTTCGGTCGTTCGCATGTGTTTATTTTGCCTTCCTGTGAACTGGGTTTAGCTTGCGTTTAATCCATAGGAGTTGAGGTGAGGTGAAGAGAGGGTGCGAATTCCACCGCAATTCAGCCCCGCGCCTTCATTCATTGAAATATAGAAAGCTGCCTACCTCGGAGCTGGGATAGGAGAAACAGCAAAAAAGAGAGAAGGAAAAAAGAAAAAAAAAAAGAAAACTCAAACGCTCTGTGCGTATTTTAACGTGCTACACGATGTGTGCGCATCGCTAACAGAGCCCTTGTGATCTCGGTAACGGCCGTAAAAAGCGACCGGCCACAGTACTTGGCTTTAAGCTGTATTGTAATAGCGCTTCGCCCGTATAGCTGTTGCGTTTTCTTTTCCTTCAAACAGAAGAGAACATCCCCACGGCAATTTAAATTCGAGATAGGTTCATATAAAGAACAACTCGACGGGGTGCGACTGAGGGAGGGAATCAGCCGTGCGGGACGGGCTTATAGCGAGCCAGCCGCACGGGCGGGCACAGACACCCCACGGTTAGGAGGTGCCACGGTCAGGGGGTGCCACGGACCCGGTGCCCGAGCGGGAGCCGCCTTATCGGGTCGCACGGAGCGGGCGGCGGGGCGCACGGAGCCGGTGTTTCCCCTTCTACACGCTGTCCTACTCCGCAGCAGCGGCCGGCACTTCCCGTCCGACCCCGCACCGCTTCCAGGCGGCCGCCGGCTCTGCCCTCCCCCCGCCCTCCCCGCGGCGGCGCCCGTCCCGCAGCCGCTCCCCGGAGCTCCTTCGCGGCCG
>JACDJE010000074.1:1339507-1470756 GCA_016647715.1 Pavo muticus
CAACGCCCGCTCGAAGCCCACGCAGAGCCGCGGCACAACGCGGGGCTCCCATCCCGGCTCTCCCCCCGTCCCTCCTGCCACCGGGCCGGGACCCACGGGACGGACGCGGAGTTCAGCGCTACCGTCCCTCCCAGCCCCGTCCCCGCTTCCCGTTACCCGGCTGTAGGCAAAACTCTCCCCCCTCGCTTTGCCCGTTTTCTGCTTTTTGACTTCGGCCTGCCGCAAGCTGAGAGGTTTTCGGGCTGCTCCTTACCCATCCCCTGGAGGCGGGAGAGCCCCGAAGCTCAGAGTTAGGATGGGGGATCGGCAGATCTCCGTGGGGCGCTCAGCGCCGGAACCCCCCCGCCCCAGCCCGGTCCCTCAGGAGGCTTTTGGGGGCAGGCAACCGGCGCGGCTCCCGGGGCTTCGGGAGCATTTCCCAAAGTCCGCTCATCGCTGGGAGCTCTCCTGGAAGGCAGAGCTGTGCGGAGCCCCGCCGGAGCCGCTCAGCCGCGGCTAAAGCTCCTCCGAAGAGCCGAAAGCGCTCGTGGCGTGGTTTGCCCTCGGAATACGCAAGGAAAGGAAAATGAAGGGGAAACAAAAGTAAAAACCACCAAAACTGGGAGGGCGTTTCCGGACGCGGTAAAGGCACCTGCCCGTCGGGCAGAAGGCTTTGTTAAAGTCGCGATTCTTACGGTTATTTGGGTATAAGAGAAAATAGAAAACACAGCTCGTTCCTCTGTGTCTGATGTTCTCACCCGACACGAAAAGCGCTGGGTTTTATTATCTTCCATTGCTAACAATCATTGCACCGACATAAAGGAGGCAGAGAGGTTTCTCCTCACGTTTCCTTACGCAAATCCTCTCGTTGCATTCGATCTGTGGGATCGGGATATTATTCCCGAACGCTACGACCATTTCCATGCACATTTTTTTTTCCTAAAGTAAGGAAGGATTCCGAGAAACTTAGAGAAAAATGCAGAATAGCTCTCACAGGGTGCCATACATATTCCTTGTCCAAACGCTGCTTGGAAATCATCTCAGTCTTCATTAAAAAGGCCGATTTGGTTTGGTTGCTGCACCAGCAGTGAGCGTTTCGATAGCCGGTGGTGCTACAGCACTGCTGCTCCCTTCTCTGGAAGCACATGTCTTTTAGGAGCACAGATAACAGCAGCCAGCAAGTCCCGACTTATCTGTTTAGTCTTTTTTTTTCTAATGTCAATGTTTGTATTTCTGCTTCTATTGTTTGTGCCTTTTTACCTCTGGTTTCTTTTCTGCGCTGTGCCTTTCTTTTTTATGCTTGTTTCTAACGTTTTCTTTGCATTTCTTATCGCTGAGGCTGCCTGCAGTGTGATTTAAAAACGGTGCTTCTCAATATTTGTGCTGTAAGAGCCGACTGACCCTGGATTCGGGAAGGTTTTTCTCCCTAAAAATGCTGGCGGGTATTTCCTTGAACAAGCCGGCACCGTCTGCATCGCAGGGAGCCGAGGGTGATGCCCACATTTCCCCTTTCCCTTCCTTCTGTCCTTACTCTATGTGCACGTATTCAGGTTTTCTGATCACTTCATAAGTAGTGCGTGCTTTGACTTCACAGCGGCTGCTGGCTTAAGCCAGCCCGCCTCAATGCACGGCGCTGTGGAAAGAGAAAAGTTTGTTAAACGTTTTGAGAGGGGACTGTTTGATGCCCAAGATCGGGGCTTTACGAAAGGCACAACGCCGAGTGCAGAGCAGAGAACAGAATAGGCCACAGAGACAGCTCGTGGCACGCGGAGAAGAAGAAACAAAAGCACGAGCCGTGGAGGAGTGGGAAAGAGGAAGCTGAAATACAGACATAAAGCGGGAATTTTGATGCAGTGATTTTAACTTTGTATGTGGAAGTGAAAATAAGGGTGATAGGTGACAGAAGGGAGGGCACTGAAGCGAGAAAAGCAGCCCCCTGCATCAGGAAAAGCTTTAAAATACCTCTCCCTGACATGCTGGGGGAAATGGTTGTTAGTGGAAGGTCAGCATCAGAGACGGATTGAGCAAAGGAGCTGCTGATCTTGTTTGGAAAGAGCAGCGTGAACGGAAACTAACAGCGGTCAACCCGGGCTGTGACTAGCTGTAGCCCATTATAACTGCATGGACATAAGCTAGAAAATGCTAAGAGGAAGGAAAAATATCAAGCAGCAACTCAGAGGACCTGCTGCAGGACTACTTCCTCCTAGAGTATGTAAAAGAGGAAATAAAAATGAACTAGAATTTTTTCCCCCCTCCCCCTTTTTTTAGGGGGGAGTAGTCCTGAGGTCACTCCTGTAGATTTAATTTGGGGAAACAGCAAGAGCAGAGGGTTCTTAAAACAGTGCAACATGGACATATTTCGAGCCCTTAGTTTTGCCAGAGTCGATCAAGAGACGCACCAGACATGCATTCGATCATCACAGGGGAAAACTGCTGTGAGAATTCAGTCTTGCTGAGGAAGATAAGATAAAATTCAATTTTTATTAGTTTAAAAGATGTGAATATTGTAGATACGAGTCAGAAAGCTTAGTGTTAGAAATCCGTACGTCTCCCAATGTAAGAAATGTGGATGCTGCGCTCCTGAATATTAGTTTGATAGATACTGGCACTGGGGTGCTACATTGCAAACATTTAGGATGAGGTGAAAGCTGCTGAGCTTTTGCAGGTTTCATTCGTTCGGATTGCAGCTTCCACCCATCAGATCGCTAGTGAGGTCTTAAGTCAGTGATTTGCTTTCATGCTTCCAAAGGGAGAAAGGCGTCGTTCAGTAAGTTGTGATTAAACACTTGGTTGAGGCCTGCTTCTCCGTGGATTTATTCTGAATTTATATATTCAGATCAGTGGGATGAACAGAGAGGGAACTGATGCACCTGTGGGCAGCCTGACCCTCTGCTTCCACAAGGCAATTGGCTTGGGTTTGTTTTCTTCCAAATTTTACATTTAGATGCTTGTGCTGACTTTGCTGTAGCTTAAAAGTAAGGCTACTGAAGTAAATCAGATCAGAATCAGTTCCTGTTGCTTGAACTTATACACTGCCAATTACAAAAGTATATTTTGGAAGGCTTATTTTGTGCCGAGGTGCAAGTTACGCTTTGTATTTTGGATGCGTGTCAATGTAAAAATGTAGCCGTAAGTCTGCATGGTTTTCCCCAAACGACTTCTAGTCTGCATTCATTTTTGTTGCTGCTGCTTTGTCCTGTTTTATCACATCACTTGTTGGTGTTCTATTCCCGAAAACAGATGTCCCGTGAGGAAGCTGAGGTTTCTGTGCTTTGGTTTGGTAGGTGGTGGCCTTGGGAGACGTACCCGATGGGACGCTGGTCACGGTGATGGCTGGAAACGATGAGAACTACTCCGCAGAACTCAGAAATGCGACGGCTGCCATGAAAAACCAAGTGGCAAGGTTCAACGACCTCAGATTTGTGGGTAGAAGTGGAAGAGGTATGTATCTGTTCGCAGCCGCCGTTCGGTCATCTTTACCTGCTGTGCCCGGCTCTGGTTACGTGGAGAGAATTTGAGCGCGATGTGTTGAGCTTTCTGCAGTAGGGACATCTGAGGACATCTGAGTCTAAAAGGTGCAGATTCAGCTGTGTGTTTTTCTTGGTTTATTCTTCAATAATTCAACTTTTATACAGTAAGATCTCGTTAAAAAAAAAAAAAATCACAGTCGGTGAGGCTCACTGTGACTCCAGAATTCTTCCCGCCGATTTAGAGCAGCACAAGTATTGCCCGTGTTTAAGTTTAAATAACACATTTTCAATTTAAAATAGCAATTCTCAAAAGCTGATCTCTGCAACAGTGAGAGTCAGCCTACAATTACAAACAATTCCCACATGGTTCTGAATCTTTTTCAGGCTTTATTGCGACCTGACAAGCCTTTCTCTGACCTTTCTTTCTCTTGAGTAGCTGTAGAACTATACACAGTAGTCATTATTTAATGTATTACTGCAGGGTGCGTAAGGGTGGGTTAGGACAGGGCAGAACTAAGCAGACGAGCTTAATATTGGCTCTCTGTGATAACTAAGAATTACTGTACAAATAGAGGGGTCTTAAGAGTGTAAGTAACAACTCAAAGCTGACTTAGACTGTATTTAAATACAACTGTTGTTGGAAAGCTCCCGTGTGCACGAGTAGACATCCAAAGCTTGGTCCAAAAGCCCGTAACAGCAACAAAAAGATGCTTCTTAATGTTACTCTTTAGTCCAAGCCCATCATCTTGAAAACCATGGATTTGAAGCAGCCACATTTACGTTTCTGTTACGAGTTTATTTGAAGCACTCCTCCTGCATTACTGCCCTCGTTCCTGTGAGCCGAGCACCTTGGCATGGTCGGCATGGTTAGAGGAAACCCGCTGGAGCCGGTGAACTGTTGGTTAGAGAAAGTGCAGAGAAACAATCAGCCTCTCAGGTTTAAGGTCAAGACTGAAAAACCATCGCATCCTCCATGTGACTTCATACGCTATTTGCTTATGTATTTTCCTTTTGTCTAGTTCATATCTTCAAGTAAAATCGGAACATAATATCACGGTGTTCTAAAGACAACATTGTTACTTAAGGACAATTCAGTGCTGTAGCATTCACAAATCAAAACGATAGTATCTACAGCACTTGCGTAGGTTTCTTTATTCTATCTTTCGGAGCGTTTTGTGAGCTGCTGTCCCTCGCAACCAGATTGAATAGTCTGGGGCTTCCTCCTCACCATTTTCTCCACTCATGTGGGCACTCCTTAAGCACCCAGGCCATCTCCTGATGCGTGGTGGCACGTGCAGCTCTTACAAGCATGCATTGAGCTACAGGCACACTTCAGGAGAGTTCAAAGGTGACCCACTTCTGCTCTCTCTCTCAAAATCTCTTACTCGCAGTGGCAGATGGGTCAAGCTTTAGGCTGAGGAAGTCATTCTGATTATACACAACAGCTTCTATTTGCCTTTGAATTCAAATGCATTTGTGGATGTTCTTCTAGTGTAAGCACAGCCTGCAATTTTAGAAGAACTCAGCCCTCTTGAAACACGGATGCAAGCAACAAGTACATTTTAGGTGTAAAATCCTCATCCGATCCCTATGTATCCTGCAGCATTTTTAGCTGAGGGTACAGAGGGAGATGTCTTTTAAATTGTGTTGTTTGGGCTGTCTTCAAAATGTACTTGGTGGAAAACACCCGCAGCTGAGAACATAGCTTCGTAATGCTAGCAAAGAATAATAATAGGGTAATGCAGAGAAAATTATATCCATTTACTGAAAACATGAGAGATGCTGTAATGTCTAAAAGTATCAGTCATTAAACATGTTCATTTGTTATATTAAAGGTTCCACCTTTTCAGTAAATGGAATTTGCATTATGATTCAGAGATGACTGTTTAGAAGATTCAAATGAATAGCTGGCAAAGTGGCTGAGAAGCTAATAAAAACAAACCTGTAGTTCAGTTCCTGGCCACGGTAGTGAAGCTAGAAATCATAACAGTGAACTGTGGGATTTTCAAGGTCAAAATTCAGCAGCAGAGGGAGAACAGTGGCTATTCATTCAGCAAGCTTAGCAGAGAGCCTCTCTGAGCCCCTTGCCTGCTGGATGCCGGTGGCTGAAAGCCGTCACTCACGGATGTGTGTGCATGTGGACATGGATGCTGTGCACTGTGTGACACCCAGGTGCTCGAGATCATTTTGGCCATAGAGTGATTTGGGAGCGCTGAATGCTGCTAGCCAGTCCTGGAGGTTAAATCTTATGAGCCCCATTGGCTGCCCATCTTTGGAGCCAGTGACTAATGTATGCTTGTGTTTACTCCTCCAACAGGGGATTGTTTTCCAAAGGTGTGGATTGTTTGCATTTGGTACATGATTTCTGAGGTGCTGTTCTGTTGAATTTGTATAAAGCCTGAAGCATAAGGTGGCTGCTTCAAAGGGCATTGCTGCCTTTGATACTTCGGTAGAGGAAAATTAACTGAAACTTTGTTTGCTGTGTAATATTTGAGTTTGAATAAGTTCAGTTGCCACCAGTGATAATGAGATGCCAGGAATATTATATGAATAGCCATTGAAAGTTCACGTTGGTTGCAGGTATAGTGGGCATTATTTGTGTACCTGGGTGATTTAAACGGAATGGAGAACAAGGAATGGCTTTGCTGAGTGACAGTCCTGGTCCATGTCTCTATTTCACTGCACATGAGCTCTTGCTCAGGTGTAAAGATCTCCATTAAAGCCTCACAGAACTGTCAGCAAGCCACTTCCGTCTCTCTTTTAAAATAGGAGAAAATTGTCGCTCTTGACATTCCTGACAGATAGTTCAGTTTTTCTTCTGTGGGCTTTCAGTGAGGTCTGGCAAGGCAGCCAGCAGTTGCTTCACACGCTCCTGCAGAGGACCATTGTCCCATCCCAGTAAATAAGCGGCTCCGTGGGAGCGTTACAACTCACTCCATCCGGCGGTCTGATCCTGCGCATCTGTGAAAGCGCACCATGACCAGGTATCAGCTGCGCCTTAAGGAACCGCATGGCATTTCAGCACTCGTTCCGTACTGAACGGGGAGCACTGGCCCTGTGCTGCTCTGGCTGTGCCTACTGTTCAGGATTAAAAAAACACTCTCGTTTTTTGACACCGAGGATGGGAGCTGAGAATATCGCAGGTCTCCCGAAACAGTAAGATGTTGTATGAAAGCAATTTGGCTGGCTTTCCCGAACAAAACAGATTTACATTGGAATTGGCTGGGGTCCAGAATTGCTATTCCTCACCCTGGTTTGAGAATGCTACTGGGAAAACCTGCCTGTCTGGCTTGTAAACTCAAGTAAGTAATTTCTGAAAGAAAAATGTAGTTTAAAACTTCAGCCAATCTCAGCCCCTCGTGCCTGCTTACCTGTTTAAAAAGACTTTTTCTCCCTCCATTCATAAACATTTCCAACTTCAAACTGCTGCTAGTGCAGAGTGCCCTGTTTTCTCAACATATAAGGAACGAGTTTGTGTAACGATGATGAAATAAATCCAATGCAAAAAGCCTGACACCATGGAAGTTCATTGGATAAAATTAAAAATAAATAGTTATTTTGGAGAGGGCAAGCCTCATGGCTCAGTAAGCATTACATATTTTCCTCATGGAATCATTAATCCCAGTAACTATCTTCTTTGTAGAACGTAACAGTAAAAAAAACAACAACAACAATAAACATGTTTTCCAGATGAAAATAATTATTACTAGGTTATCATAATAGTAGCTAATGAGGAATTGTCTTGGCTTGCTGCAGAAGATCTCAGTTTAAAGCTGGAATCTGTAGCTGAAGCTTCATGATACAGCGAGCTTTCCAGCAGAGTCCTTTTAAAAACTGAGTTTTGGAAAGGACTGAACATTGAGCCCGCATATGCATTTTCTGCCCGCTATCGGGATTAGGCTCGTCTGAATAAATTTCACAATCGTTTTCTTTGGAGTTGAGAAAGTACCCGTTTTTCACAGAAGCAGCTGGTAGGAGAGCACGGGAGGCAGGTTACCAAGCGCAGTCATAAGTGTGTCTCCAGAAGTCTTCCTTGTGGATATAATTTTGGGGAAGGAAAATCAGTTTGAGCTGGAATCTCAGAAATAGTCAAAAGACAAGAATTACTGGCCCGGATCCTGAGTCCAATTATTTTTATTGCTCTTCTGAAATCAGAATTTTGCTCCTTCTGTGTAGCTTCAGCTTGTGGTTGTGTTACATAGGCACTTAGTTAAAATTTGTTTTATTTTTACTTAAGCACATTCAAAATTACAAAAGTATGTGCAAAACAGAGGAGGATGCTATTCAGCAGGATCGTAAAATCAGCATTAAGCAGCCTCCCGCGTCCGGGTCCAAACCATTGGAATGCTTCAGGGGATGTGGTATCAGACACTGGAGTAACGACTCGCCACACTTGCCAGGTGGGACAAAAATAGAAGAAGCACAGCAGCAATCAGTGCTGAAAAGGAGTCAGTTGATAGAGCTGAAAAACAACTAGTTATCGATACCTCGGGCCGATGGGTGTGCAGCAGTAGCGGATGTGCTGCCGGGAGGTGTTTGGCACAGAAATCCTCACCTTGCTTTGGTTAGATGTAGATGTGTATCACAGGGCTCTGTGATACACCGCCGTCCTGTCTGGCCCAAGCAAATTTTTCTCTAGAAGACAGGGACTGGAAGTGGTCATTTCATTCTTGAGTGACATATGGGTGCTTGGCTGTGTCACTCATTTCATCAAGAGCTCTGTGTGAATGACGTAGCCTTGCCAGCATTCAGCGAGAGGACTCCTGACCCTAATGCCCACGAGTCAGTGTGTCTTTGAGGTCAGTCAGCACGGGTCACGGTGAGACTGCTGAGCCCTTTAAGTACGGCTGTTCCCAGCTCAAGCCCAGGACAGAAGCCGGCTGAAGGAGGCGGGGGAGCAGGCTGCTTATTGCCAGCATCCAGCACCAGTCGTCGTGGGTGCACACTCGGTACGTGCAGCCGTTCTTCTCTGAATTGCTGATTGTGTAAGAAAGTATATGATACAGTTCAGAGAGGGTGTCTGCATCGAAAACATCATGTGGTCTGCGAGGCTGAGCATGACTGGGGCTGTCTTTGCCAGCTCACAGACACACTGCTGGGTTACTTAAAATTTGGTCTGGGTGAAAGAGCTCTCAATCAGAAAGCGTCAACAGGAGAAAAATAATGGCAGAGTGATTTTGAGAACTTCCTGTCTCCGGGAGCATTACTGCTGTAAACAGTGACCATGCCAAGTGCTGAACCACTGCCCTCATTCCAATAACAATAAATCTATTTTTTGGTTGTGCAGAGCTGTGCTTGTACGTTTTTTAAACTCGGGGTAGGGATGAGGATGAGGCAGACGCTATCCTCTGAGCAAGTTCTTGTTTTTTTTCTGCAAGGATAAAAGGAGTGGGGCTGACCAGGATACTGTGTCAGGAAGACAAAGGACCTCTCTAGATGAAGAGGTTACATAGTTTCAAGTGATCTGCTTGCCCTTGAGCTCTTTCTTTTTACTTTTTTCTTTCTGATATATTTTTTTTTGCTTTGTATTTTAGCATGGGCACCTTCAGTGGCTGTTCTGGTCAAATAACATATTTATTTTCATGTGTAGGTAGATAGGTGTGTATGCACGTATATTACAACCCAAGAAACAACTGCTGTTTTGTACTCAGAATGAAGTCATTCTGATATTAATGAGGATCTTGGCTTCAGGGCTGGCTAGTGAACTTCAGATGACTGTCCTGTGGCAAGCACTTCTTGTCAGCTCACTCAGCCTTAGCAAAAGTGAGGATGCTGCAAATCAGTGGCTTACAATTGCTGTCAGCAGAGCCTTCCTTTTCCAGCATAGTCATGTGCATAAACCCTCAGCAGTTTGAATCAGTCTCTGTTTCCTTCCAAAAATCCTTTAGCAACAGCAATAAATAAATAAATAAATAAATAAATAAATAAATAAAATCCACCATTTTTTCTTTTACCTTGATACTGGCTGACTCTCTACTCTTTTGCTC
This sequence comes from Pavo muticus, assembly GCA_016647715.1. Lineage (NCBI taxonomy): Eukaryota > Metazoa > Chordata > Aves > Galliformes > Phasianidae > Pavo > Pavo muticus. Next base: position 1,348,944 of record JACDJE010000074.1, read on the forward strand.
CCAGCCTGCTTCTCCCCAGTTCCCCCTTCATATTATTTAAGCACAGCTTTCTCAGCCTCTTTTAAGCTTCGTTTCCTTCATCTGCATCCTGAATCCATCTCCACACCATATTCCCCATCCCCTGTCGGTGCCTGTCCCCTTTGAGGTAGTCACCAAGAGCCCCTCACTGATGCTGGGGAGGCCAGGCCACATCCAGCTGCGCAACACCCTGAGGTGCTTCTGAGTGTAATGTGGTGGTGCCTGCAGGCAGCAAACAAGCTGGGCCTCATGCTTGTACAACCAGAGCCACATTTGGCCTATGGTGTGGTGCTTGGATGGATCTTTGATCCCCTCCACTGCCCTCCTACAGGGAACTGCCTGCCCATGCCATGCAGGCTTTGCTGGTAGAGAGGGCCGAGAGGCAAGGCAAGGAGAGAAGCAATGTCTTGAAGGCTTGATGCCATCAGAGCTCTTTAGCAGGGCGGTGCTTGGAGCAGACCATACGCACAACATCAGTTCCCTGAAGTTTAGGGAGGAACTGAAGGAAATGCTTTGGCAAGACTGCAGAGTTTCCACAGGCCAGACTTTATGCACCGCAGCTCTGACAAAGCTGTGGCCATATCTGAGGCCTCAGAGGCTGTTCTGCTCTTGGAAGTTGTCCCTGGTGGAGCTTGGCAGGTCCCAGTTTCATAATGGCAGTGTTATCTCCCCATCGCTGACTGCACGGATATCCATCAAGTGACCCCAGACTTCTGCTGAGCTCTTAAATCAATGCGCATTGCATTAGCGTAATGACAGCACGGAGGAGTCCTTCCTCTAAGAAAATGAGCACAGAGTAAACAGTCCCCACGCACACTCCCACGCTCAGGCTGCTGCTGGAGAGGTGACCTGTCAGGTTGACTTTCCTGCTTTAGGCCGCTGCAGGCCCAGGTCGCCCTTGCTGAACTGGCAGTGATGATCACAAAGGGCTCCTCACCTGCCACATTCAGAGCAGCATGTTGCTCTTCCAGTGAACCCACGCCTTCGCTGTTCACCGTGCCTGCAGCCTCACCATCGTCCTTCTTATTGTGCAGGGCAAGGAGCGTGCTCGGCTCCAATTCCAGCAGCATGCTAAAGCACTGAGGTGTGCCAGCATCTGTCCAGAGAGGAGGCCAGGCCATGTGCTGTAAAAAGGCAGGGGAGCTCCCATGGAACCTAGATCTCAGAGGGCTTTTTCTAGGCTCATGAGACCATGCACCATAAGTTGAAGGTGCCTCAGAATGGGATCTGCCACAAACCACAACAGCCATTACACCATTGGTCTCACAACCGACCATGCTGAGCTGTTCTTCCCCAGGGGCTGAGCTTGTGGCTGCGGAACAGCAAGGCCGTGCAGCAGGGGAAGCTCTCTCAGCCAGAAGGTGCCTGGACAAGGACGCCGAGGGGTGTAATTTGGGGCTGAAGCATTTAAATCAAACCCGAATCCCACTTCAGGCAGCTAAACTCTCTTATGAATCTGGGCCTTCACCTTTTCATGTCTGTCTCATCCCCTGTAAAGTGTGAGTGATAATTTCTACCTCAAAAAGCTTATTAATGGCTTGAAATTATAGCTACGTTAAGGACTATTATTAGGCTTAAGGATCCCAAGGCATTTTCAGTGAGAAGGCAGTTGGTAGCTTTGCATTTAAGTCATCTCATTTTGAACTGTCTTTTCCATTTTGAGCTCCCATTGCCGTTTTTCCCTGAGCTGTTGAGCAGTGACACAGCACTCTGCTGAACGATGGTGGTTTTGTTCCACCAGAGCTGGATGTGCTTCTGGAGGCTGTCATTTCTGAATGTATGTTTATGTACAGATACCCTAAGCTCCAAGTATAGGGAAGCACCATGTTTAAAACTAAAACGATACCGCAGTGAAAAAAAGAAAACAACTCCTTGATATGTGGTAAGCCACAGCTTGAAAGCAGAAGTTCAGTTTTTGGTGTGGCCAGTTCAAATGGAGTGTCAGAAATTTATATTAGAGTCATCTTAGGGAAAAAAAATAGCTCATTAATTCTTACTGACACTTTAATTCCACCATCTCAAAATCTGTGTTCAAACATTAGCGACACATATATGTGTAAATTGTGTGTATACGTTTCGAGTCTTAAAACTGCAGCAAGAAGCACTGTATTTTAAAACTCGGGCTGTAATCTCTTTGAGCTACAGCTCTGCTGCAGAGGCCAAGCACCCCATAGCATCTCATTCTTCCTGTGCTGTAATTATTGTCTCCACCCAAGTTCATAAGAATTTTATAGTGGTTACTGCAGCAACTCCACTTATAGTTAGAGGCTGCTTGGCTTTTCCATTAAAAGGTCTTCTCTCTACTTCCCCCTCAACCCAATCTTTTAATGCTTTAATCCATTTTGCAAACTTGATCTGCAGGCTTTCAGTCTAAGAAGGCATCCCACCCTCAAGATTCAGTTAAAATAGGTCACTCAGGTCGTCTTTCAGAACAGGATGGAAAAATACTTTTTTGTCTTATTGACATACGTGGTTGCTATTCTGGTGCCCGCACTCACACACACACATGCACACACCACCTCGGTCTCAAAGCCTGAAAGCTGGAACATACACAGGACATAAACCTAATATTTATGCCAGCTAAATTCCTACCATAGTTTGAAATAGTCACTTTTCAGAAATCAGACAATGTCACAATATAGGGGAATTCCTGGTGGTTTTGTGTGTTTGTGGATTGCTGATGTTGCTATGTAAAAGTCACTAATGTCGAAGATGCTACTGAGCTGACCAGTGTAAGACACCGTGCCTTCAGAGACCTCCTTCCTGCAACCCAGATCCCAAATCACTTGGCTGCATGTTTCCCCTCTTCAGTTAGTTTGCTTATATCTCAGAGATGTCTTCCAGATAGGAGCATGTCTTCTGCAGCTCCCTTCCTGATAAATGACCATGACCATTTGGTATCTACACCTGGTATCTCCTGCCACTGAACCACTACAGCTTTGTCTCTAAACAGTTGAAATTATGCTTTTGTGGTCATCTGCTGAACCACACTCCTGGGATTTGCGTGGTGAAAAAATAGCATGCAGGTAATAGAAGTAGTAACTCAAGGGAAAGAACTTGAAGGGATCAAAATTGAGACCAATAACTTGTATGCAACACCATGAACATTAATCCCTGAGCAGAGCAGGGCCACCTTGCAGGCTCACAGTGCAGCAGCAGCAGTGGTGGTGGCTGCACTTTTACACACTTCGCCAGGCTGTTAAGGATGGGATTAGCATGGAGGCCCCTGCAAGGCTGCAGGAGGTGGTGCCGATATCATGATGACAGCACATGGAACTGAGAAGTGAAACCCATCATCAGTGCAGAAGTGAAACTAGCTGCACACAAACTCATCAAATTAAAATGTAAACAACTGGCCAAAAAAAGAGAGAGAAAATGAAATGGTTTTAGTGAGCTTAGTCCTCTCTTGCAGGGTTTGAGAGGGTGAACGATCCTGTTTGTGCAATGGAGAATCACTCTTCTGAGGACTGTCAGGGGCAATCTGCAGAAGAGCATCAGGGACTGTCCTTCTCACCCAGAAAATGGCTTTAGGGTAAATGTAGATGTTATAGCACCTGCTGAGGTTGGCAGTGCCTCTATTAACATTTCTCAGATTTCAGTTATGTAATTTTGGTTGCTTAACATGGTCCCTGCGTTGCCTTGGGTTAAATGCCATGCATACGCTTCACCAAAATAACGCCTTGAAATGATTTCACCCCAGATAAAACCTCCCTCCAGCCTTCCAGCACAGGGAATCTGTGGTGAAAATGGGCTTGGAGAGCGGGTGAGGAGGAGCAGAGGAGGCACATGCCCTTTCTCAGTGCTAGGCCATGCTGCAGGAAGTAAGAGGGAAGCAAATCGGTAGGAGCCCTGCGGGGATGCCTTGCTCAGCTCAGCAGAGCTGCTTACAGCTTTGTCAGCACCTGTTGTGCAGCACATGAAGTTCAGCATTGGGCCAAGCGTGTAGCAGAGCCCTTTGGGCCATTTGCATGGAGGCTTGGTCCCACATAAATCCAGAACAAAACACCTATTGATGTATCGGGATCAAGTTTTCATTCTGTGCGAGTAAATGCTGTGTAAACACAGATAGGAGAACTTCCTGGAGTGAGGCACTTGACAGCAATGCTCAAAAGTGCACCTTCATGCTGACCCAGTCTGGTTTGGCAGGTGAATTTCCCATGTCTCATACTTGCTTCACACACACACAGGACAACCCTACAAGTATGCAGAGGGATCGGTTGTCCACACAGCTGATTTGCATGCATGGTCCCTGTATTGCTGCCATTTCCCCATGTGCTCATTGATCCATTCGGTCCGTTGTTCTGCAGTGGCCAGAGTTTGCAAACCCTTTATAGCGCGGCAGTGCGTGAGGTTCATAACAGGTTTTTCTTATATTTAAATTCAGCGGCTTTTGTGGTACTGCTGGTAAACAAATGATGCTCTTTTTTTGGATGCCACTTACTTCAGCTGCAGTGCTTTTCTGATAGAACAGCCACTGTACCAAGCGTAAAAGGCAAAGCAGTGCTCTTACCTTGTGACACTGCCACTGGCAACAGAACAGTTACCATACAGGGACAGAATCTGGAGTTGTGCAGGTTTTTTTGCAGCTGGGCATACAGTTGGAAGAACTACAAAACTATTTCGCTCGTATCATGAGCAACAGTTAACTAATGCAGGGTCCAATTATGTTGGCCCTTTTCACCCTATCGATTACATTTGAATTATTCAGCTAATAAGTTATAATGTGCCTTAAGTGAGAAAAATGGCAAAATTTGGCCTCAGTGTACAGCAGTCGACTGTTTAGAGTGAATATACGTGTGTGTGCATTGCTTCCTGCCCAGGGATGCTGTCCGATATGTTATTAAAGCACAGCAGATATCTTTACTTTGGCAGACACCCAGGAAGATGTTGCGAGAAATTGTAAAGATGTGTACAATGGATCGTTTAGCGTGGTTTAATACAAGTAAGTGCATTAGTACTAAAAAGTAGAAGCTGAATGAAAAGAATAGTATCGTAATCTTTTTTACAAAGATCTAGAAGTCTCTCACTGATATAATAGAAACGTCTGTAATATAATTTACATTGCATTTTTTTATTTCATGTTTTTCCATCCATGCCTTTTGTCCTTATCAGCACAAGCATTCTTGGCTCCTTTCCCTTCTTCTTCTGTTTTATCTAATATTTTACCCTAATGACTTAAAATATATATCGTAGTCATAGAATCACAGAACGGCCTGGGTTGAAAAGGACCACAATGATCATCTAGTTTCAACCCCCCTGCTATGTGCAGGGTCGCCAACCACTAGACCAGGCTGCCCAGAGCCACATCCAGCCTGGCCTTGAATGCCTCCAGTGATGGGGCATCCACAGCCTCCTTGGGCAACCTGTTCCAGTGCGTCACCACCCTCTGTGTGAAAAACTTCCTCCTAATATCTAACCTAAACCTCCCCTGCCTCAGTTTAAAACCACCCCCCCCCCCCCTTGTTTTTTATATATGTGTGTGTGTGTATATATATAAAAGAGCTTTAATGGCACATCTATGACCGGCAGTAAAAAATCCCCAAAGCAAAGTGCAGTAAACGTGATCACAGCATCTGTTGGCTCCCTTCCATATGGGCAAACCTCTGAAGTTTTAACTCCTTTTTCGTTCTGTCCTCATCTGGTTGACCCTTCTTCAGTGGAATCCATCTTTTTGTGTAGGTATGGGATGGATTAAAGTGAAGGGGTAGATTTGAGGGGTGGATTGTCTTCCCCAAACTGTCTGTTCCCATTCCCCCTTGCATCTGCCCATGCAGCCATTGATTTTAAGCCTGCCTTCCCCCCCCGCCCCCACAGTTGCATTTGGTCATGACACTGCTCAGAGTTGACTAAATCAGCACACAGGAGCTTCATGTGACCATGTTGTCACTTAGGATTCATTTTTTCCCCCTCATTTCCTCTTGGACATTCCCAGGGGCCGTAGTTTACAAGCCTATTGCTCCCTCTAGAGCCCGTCAGTCCAGTGCAGGACTGTTCTGGGGGACGAGTGACATAAATCCCTCTCCCTGCCAGGTGTGAGCTCATGGCTCTCTTTGCTTCCAGACTCAGACAGATGTGTTGCAGCTGAATGCAAAGTTCAGGTCGCTGTGTTGCAATGCAGCACGGGCACAATGCCTTCAGGTGCCTGGGAACTGGAGGCTGATCTTTGCCTTTTGCTGGTCGAGGAGCAGTATTGCTGAGCAGGTGTTGGCTGGCATTGCGCTCTGCACTTGCTCTTAAGTTCTTACAGCTTTGCACAGCATCAAGGGATCTTGTAAGCAATCCCGTGAAGTAAGAAGCTGGGGACAAATGGTTTAATCTGTCTGACTTTGGCTGTCAAGTCAGCAGCGATTCTTGAAGGCACAGTTGATAGTCCAGTCTCTAACCAGCGCTTTGACAGTGTCCAGTCTCTCTTTCAAAAGTGAGTGTTGTCTTTTAGCCAGAACTGCTACTGTTTCCATTATTTTTTCTGAAAGAGTACTGACTTTAATGCTCCTGCAAAATAAACATTACCAGGCAATTTTTCCTATCCTAGTTATGTGGGAAGACTCAATGGAAGCAGTGAGTCTCGTGCTCTTTCCTTACACATGTGAGAGAATGTGTGATGTCTGTTGGGAGGGTTTTCAATGGCAGAGCCCTGTCCGACATCAGGAGAATTTAATCTTTGGGCTCAGCAGGTGCTCTGTGGCTAATAATAGGTGCTGCCGGGGGAGTTGTGGAGAGCAGCAGTCTCTGAAAGGACTCTTGCACCCAGCAGGGCACATCTTGGTGTGGACATTGCCTTTCAAGCATTCCACCATCAGCAAAGACTCCCAAAATCATGGCGTAGGGATTGGCTTAAACATATGAGGCATACATTATGGACCTGAACTAAGATCTGCATGATTTTCTGTAGTTTTATGGGACCAGAGGATCTCAGATTTTGGTGTTAGTCAGTGAAGGCTACATGTCAGGCTTGCTGTCACTGTGGGACCATAACCAAATTGTTATTATTTGAAGCATCTGAGCCAGGCCAGCATTTCAGAAGGTCTTCTTGCATTGTGAGACCCCTCTCTACAGTCACTGTAGAGCTTAGTCCTTCACTCAAGCTGTCTGACAGCCTTGGAAGCACCCGCTCCTTCATAGTTTATAGATGTACTATAATCCCAAAGCAGGTACATCCATAAAACATACATTTCACTAACAATACCTCCAATCTAAACCTACCTTTGTCAACCAGACATATAAATGAATAATGTAGAAGCTATGAATAAAAATGATAAAACCACTTAATAAAACTAAATGTAAATGAAACAGAACCACCAGAGAAAAACACAGCCAGAATTATTGGTAAGCAGCAATGAGTGACACATAGGTTTATGGTTATATAGTCCTGTGGTTAACCAGTATGTGGTTAATGAATACTCTTCTGTCAACAAGAAGTAAGCTAAGTATCTTCCTGATTTTGCCAGCCTGTATCACAACCTTAAACTGGTTCCGAGATCTAGTCTGCTCTGTAGAAGATTTTGAAAGTAACTTCACTCCCCTCTTCTTCTTCATTCTGGTCTCATAGACTGGTAACGTGGCCTGATTTTCCTGAAGTTCAGTATCTTAACATCTTATTTTTCTGCATTTTTTTTCTATCTGGAAGGACCGTGAGGGCCTTCGAAAGAAATAAACTGAGTACATATTCTAGCAAAACAGCAGCAACATCTTACCAACTGCATCAGCAGTTGTCAAAAAATAAAACTGGGATCAAGATGAAAATGCTACAGATTAGTAAAGGGAATAATGTATATTTTCAAAGTCTTTTACAGCCTTGGTGATCTAGGTGTTGTATATAATAATACAGGGAATATTTTTTTTTGCTAGAAGGAAGATCTACAGGAGCCTCTCTGATATTTGTTAAGTATAATGCTATGAGTGTGATTAGAGTTTTTTCAGAAGAAAGCTTAATGAACTTTACCCCTGATGCCTTATAGAAAGATCTGGTCTACAAGAGGAAAAACAGCAACAAAGCTTTATCTTGTAATTTAGTATCCAGAAATAGCCAAGAGCATGGTGATCCTTGGTCTTGGTAGATGTAGGACCCAAGAGTTGAGGGCTAAGGGCCCTCAAACAGGGATCTAAAATTACTTTTGCTGCTGTTGCAGTTCTTTTGATCTCAGGGAGTGCTTTCTAGTGAGGATGTGGAGGTGGGAAGATAGTGGCCTGCAGTCTGGGAGGGTTGTGTTTCAGCTTCTGTTTTCTCAGGGCTGTGATTCAGGATTATTGTCGGATTTAGTTGCAGCAGCCAAAGTGGTTAGCATCACTGGCCACAGGCTTCCTGTTAGATCTTGGCCAAGACACTTTATCTCCCCACAGTTCCTCATCTGTAAAGTGGGGAGAATACCTCTCTAATTCACTGGGCTGTGATGAGTTTCCAGTAACAGTTATGTGTGTGTGTGCCCGCTGTGATGTTGATGCAGACCATTAGCACCAAAGTAGGAACTGCATTAAGAGAAGTATTGAATTGCAAGAAAATGTGCATGGGGGGGGGGGNAATATTGCTGCTAGAGACAGGCATTTATACTTGTATTTACATTTATACAGATAAACCAAGCAAATTATAAAAATGGGAGGTCTTATAAGGGAAGAGGCTCAGCCTTTGGGGAGGGCTGGAGCCAGGCAGTGAAATGAAACAAGCAGAGCTGTATGTGCCCGGAGGAGAAGAACCTCAGTTTTCTTACAACAGTTCCTGGTAATCTAACTTGGGATGATGGCCCTTCTTGTCTCTGACTGATAACGAAGATACCAGTATCTGAGACCTCCACAATGCTGAGATAAGGATGCTAAACCTGCCAACAGCCTATGTTTTTATCGCTGTCCAGGCCAAAGCCATAATAAATACAAACACAAGGTCTTATCAAAGATAAAGAAAATTACTTTTGTTACTGAAAAAATGCCTGAAGTAGTGCTGGCATTGTCCAAAAACAAATCCAGAGGTAGCAGGATTTGAATGCCTCATGGTCACAGGGGGATACAAAACCATCCAGCCTCCTCAGCAGCCATCCAAATGGGCACTTTTCAGAACTCACTGTGGCATGCGCACAACAGTTTTGAAAAGGCTTTCACAGTTTTCTTATTGAATAATAGAGAAACTGAGCATAATGCTCTGCTACGTTTTCATAAAATGTTTTAATTCTCTGCGGACAGGCTGTAGGGATTTTTTAATTTTTTCCATTCCCTTGTTTCTTGGCATTGCAGTAGCAGATTATTTTTAAAGGATTCTGGTTCGTAATATGGAATTGATCTAATGCTAGCTTCAACCACAAAGCATGGAATCTTACAATCCGCCTCGGGGACCTGAGTGCCCAGTTCTCTTTAATTTCAACAAGCACTGTTGATCAAATTCCCGTGGCTGTTTTGGAAGAGTCGACCACAATTTCTAAGCCTCTCTGAACTAACCGCCTTTCAAAAGTTCAGATAATGCACCAGTAGTCTAGTAGGTCAGATAAACTATAACTGTTAAGGGTAACCTCTTTATTTTGCAAACAAAGTGTAGAACATTTACATATAAATTGATTTTTTTTCCAAATGCTTTGAGCAGTTGCCACAAAGGGAATGCATCCAGCAGCAGACAGTAGTGAGTGAGCCCATGCTGCCTCATATCTGTCTGCAGATACGGACAGCTAGTGCTTAGTGTCATTTGGTGTGTTCTGATTCTGTTTGAAAGGACAACCTGTTCTCAATACATATGCTCAATAACCTTCTCTCCTCTTGCAGGGAAAAGCTTCACACTGACTATCACAGTCTTCACAAACCCGCCACAAGTAGCCACGTACCACAGAGCCATCAAGATAACAGTGGATGGACCACGCGAACCCAGAAGTAAGTGAACTAAAAACAGCATTTGCAGAAGGTCACGTTGATTATTTAGCTCAGGCATTCCATCACCAGCTGTATGCAATGCAGCAGCGCCCAGTGCATGTGGATCAGTGGGTGTGCCTCAAGCCAAGGCTGTCCTATGAGTGGTTTTAATTATGCCTTCCTGAAGGCTTATTTTTCACGGGTGTCCAGCTGATCTAGAGTATGAATTACTTTGCATTTATAAAGTATCTACCTAGGGATGGTTTGGATCATACCCAAAAGCTGACAGAAGGCATGCTGGTAAAAGGTGGGCAGCATATACCTTATGCATCATTTCTTGCTAGTCTCGTCTTTCAGATGCTAAGAGGGTTTTAAAGTATTGGAAACCAATATGTCATTGATCTAAGTTTTCAGGCTCAGCCACCCTGCAGAAATAAATAAATGTTTGAGAGGCAACACCTGGTTTCTCCCTTGTAGAGTTCACTGTGCCTCATTCCACTGTACAGCTTGGGAAAGCAGTAATTGCTGAGAGCGATGCTTTCAACAGGCAGACGCAATTACCCTGGTGGGACACCCATTCTCACAGACGGGCAATGTTTCCTATTTTTTGTTTTTCTTTTTTAAGAATGAAGCTTTAGGAGAAGACGAATGATTTGATATCCCAGGGGAATATCCACACCGTTCACGCACGTGGTTGTTTTCGTTAGGTTAGAGGGGAAAGGTTGCTTTGTTTTGGGGGAAGTGAGGGTTGCACAGGTAGGCAGATGTAGGCGCTTCTCTGGCATATGCTCTGCCTGTTACCACAGGCAATCTTTAACCTCAGAATGTGGAATTTTCATATTTCTATCAAAATGCCCTGATGTAAGTTGAGGTTTGTGGTTAGTTTTTCACTCCTCCTGCACACTTGGCAGAAGTTCTGGCTATTGCTTAAAAGGAGTCGTCCTGGGAGAAGAAAGCAGTGAGATTCAAACACCCACTAGGGAATGAGACATGCAGCTCTGGGCTACTTTAACTGAGTGGTGCAAGAGAAGAAGGGTTTGAAACTTGAGTTTAAATAACTTAGAAAACTGCTAACTTTCATATGCATTTTTTTAATGGAGCATTCATTTGCCTGAGTTGCATCATGATGCTGCATGCATTTAATGGAAAAATCTGACCTACGTATGTTTTTTAAATGTTGCCAGGATAAGGCTTCTTCTTTAGTTTGTGTTTGTGGGGCTTTTTTCTTTCCGAAAACTGGTTGAATTGTCCCTGAAAAATATCCCTCATGAACCAGGCACCATGTTCACAGCTGTGCACATAAAATAGGTATTTGCATTTGCAAGCTCCAGGTTTGCATATACAATTACCTGGACGTGTTCACAGTTTGCATACAACAAATAAGCTTTGTTTTTTTGAATATGAGTCTGCTAGAATAGTAAGACACAAAATCATCCTGCAGGCATACCCTACTGTTTTAAATCAATTCTTCAGTTGGTATAGTAGTTAATATTTAATAAGATCCTACATTTTAAAAAGGAAGTAGAAATATAATATATAGTGAAGCAACACTCGTATCTTCCTGACTCAAATGTATGTAAAAGCTTCCTTGTAAATGATTTCACTTTGTCGTAGGCAAGCCTGAGGTACAAAGGAGTTCCGTGCTCAAGGAGGCTTTACGTGTGCCATGAGCAGAGGTCAGCTCCCCTTGGCAGCAGTGCACAGCTCCTTTTATTGCTAAGTCACTCATGACGCAATGTGGAAGTGGGCTGCAAGGTCCTGTACGCTGACTTCTCACCAGCTTTGGAACTGTGGCGGCAGTTACAGTCATAGAATCACAGAAGGGTTTGGGTTGGAAGGGAGCTCAAAGCCCACCCAGCCCCAACCCCTGCCATGGGCAGGGCTGCCCCCCACCAGCTCAGGCTGCCCAGGGCCCCGTCCAACCTGGCCTTGAGCGCCACGGATGGGGCACCACAGCTTCTCTGGGCAGCTGTGCCAGCGCCTCACCACCCTCTGAAGAAAGAATTTCTTCCTAACATCTCACCTAAATCTCCTCTCTTTTATTTTAAAGCCATTCCCTCTTGCCCTGTCACTGTCAGACCATGTAAAAAGTTGCTCCTTCTCCTACTTATAAACTCCCTTCAAGTACTGGAAGGACACAGTGAGGTCTACCTGATGCCTTCTCTTCTCCAAGCTCATTATGGTCTCTGCTGTCCTTGTTCTACGTTTGACTGAAATACTACGTGGCTTGAAGTCATGAAGTGCTATGAAGGAAGGGAAAAGTGGTACCTAGACCTTTCTCCCTTCCTCATATGTTTGGAACAACCCTGACCACAGCTCAGTTTTCCCAGCTGTCACCCATTCACTAGTTTTTAGTAATTAAACTCAGAATTAATTCTCTCCAAATGACTGTTATGTCTCTGAGAGAGACCTGCTGTTTGGGGCTATACGTGTTTTTTTTTATCCCTTCTCTCAGTGGGTGTGTCCTGTTCTGCACTGCTCTGATTAGATCAAGGTACATTTGTAGCCTGTACCAAAATAGATAGCATGGCTGTTACCTGCCCAGGATTTGTGGTTGAACGTATCAGTACATGCATGCCATGTACTGAATGGATTTAAAATGATATCAGCCTTCTTGCATGCAGGCTAGAATCAAAATAAAACTGGGAGAGAAGCACTTCTAGAGCGCTGATCAATATTTGGGAACTTCCATGCCTACAAGGGGGAATGGTTTTAAACAGAGACAGGGGAGGTTAGGTTAGATATTAGGAGGAAGTTTTTCACACAGGGTGGTGATGCACTGGAACAGGTTGCCCAAGGAGGCTGTGGATGCCCCATCCCTGGAGGCATTCAAGGCCAGGCTGGATGTGGCTCTGGGCAGCCTGGTCTAGTGGTTGGCGACCCTGCACATAGCAGGGGGGTTGAAACTAGATGATCATTGTGGTCCTTTTCAACCCAGGCTTTTCTGTGATTCTGTGATTCTGTGATACAGATCCATGACTCAGTCTCTCGCCTGAGCTGCAGGAATTCCAGAAATACTGACCTGTGTTTTCTAGGATATCCTGATTCAAAAGAAATGTGGGAAAGAGAGCAGTAGGAACAAAATTAGATACTGCTGTCTTGCAGATCTCTGGAGAAACCATGCTTACCTCCAAAGCCAACTGTAGTAACAAGTGTTGATTCTTTTACTTTATGTTTGTAGTGGTTGCAGATAGGCTGGGTTCTAATGAGCATCTGCATGGCCTGTAAAAAATACTGGGAGGTAAGATGCCATGGTTGAGATAAAAGTTAGAGCAGGACAACAGTTGTACAACAGTTGCAACAGGACAATTTTCAGTTAAATTAATAGGTTGTAGAAAAATCTTTTTTTTTTTTTTTTTAATTAAAAAAAAACACCAAACCTTTAGACCGATTAACTTCAGAAATAATAGAAACACGTTCTTTTGTCTTTAGAGAATGACAGAATAAGAGCAGTTTCTGAGCCAGAATTAAAAGGGTTCTAAAATCTTTTTTTTTAATGATAAAGGACAGCCTCTTAAGCTATGCATGTTTGGGAGAATAAAAAAAAACTTCAAAAAGTAATGCAAAGCAGCATTTGAAGCCATTTTTGGCAAGCAGAAGAATGCTCAGACCAAGGGCTCTGAAGGCAAGCATACAAAGCACAGACTTTTTGGCTCACTCTGATGCGTGGAGATGTCACAATAGGCGACGATAGCACAATGTGTATCCTTGTACATGCGCACCACCCCTCTCTGAACCAAGTCCTCTCTCCGGTTTTCAGGCTGTGGATTCTTGCATGTCATGCCGTACATTTGGTCACAATGTACAGTCAACGGGCAGCTCTTTGCCCATCAGCCTATTTGCATATGTAACTATAATATTTGTTTTTACAACTGTGATAATTACTTGTGTGCGTTGCTTACAGCATTGCCTTTTTTCTTTTGCCACTGAATTTCTGACTGTGCCTATCCAGATGATTCTTCTCTTCAAATTGTCAGGGTTTGTAGACAGAGCCAAGGTACTTAAGAATCTGGCTCTTCCTCCGCTGTCTTCATTATGTATTTTGAAAATCTCTTTTAAACTTAGTATTTTCATTCTCCAGCTTTACAGAAACGCTTATATTCATTTTTTTTAATAAAAAGAAATAATACTGCACTGTCAGAGAGAAGGGCAAGATGACCTAACCCATCATTTTCTTCTCCAACTTCTATGATTCTATGATTCATAAAGCAATTTATGTTTTTATGAGCTAAGTCCATGGGGAAAATCATTAGCAGTAACCAGATCAAGAGTAGTGCTCCTGATGAAAATACTTTTGGTTAGGAAACTTGGTAGAAATAGTATGACTCTTAAATTAAATATTTCCCTTAGGCCATTTGACCTACTGTGTATGTCTGCTCAAAAATTAGGTTTTTCTTCTTTTGACTGCTTCTTTCTGTTTTTCTCATTGAATTGTTTTAACCTACATAGCTCTGAAAAATTCACTAATGGACCAGGTGCCTGAAGACTGTGCAAAATGAAAGGGCTGCGCAGATTTCGCCCCAGCGGCCCTGAGCTGTCCAAGGTTAAGCTGTGCATTAAATGTGATTATCCCATATTGGATATGTGGTTTTCCCAAATACTTTTTTGGCATCCTTGTATCAAAGGGCAGGATACTGTGAAGCAGACAGGGAATAATATTGCTAAGCAGGGTTGGAGAAGGAGATTTAAAGGCTGCTGGCTGAAGAAATGCCTTTCGAGGGACAGTTGCTGGCTTTTGCCTCCTGGCAGAGCTAGCCATGGGGATGCACAGCTTTGGTCTGCCACAGCTGAGGGCACCCTCATATCTTGATCTGGAGTGGTCCTGGCTCGCTCGTGAAGTTTGAAGAGAAGCCTCTGGCCTGGATCTGCTCGGAAGGAGCATGTTCACCTTCAGCCTCCTCCTGCAAGGAAAAGCCAAGCAGTTCTCCAAACCTTTGTCATCTCAGTGACCTGAAATAGCATGAAATACCTTCATTTCTTGCTTGTTTGCTGCTGCAAGTGCCTCCATCTGCTGGAAACTGAGACTAATGTGTACCAAAGAGTTGTTTAGAAACCATGAGAGAATGAACCATCACGTCACTGAAATAGACCCACCATATAAGTTTAGATGATGGCTTTTCACATCCTTCCACTCACCTGGAGATGTACAGTGCTTAAAAGCTTCTTGGCAGAAGATGCGTAGAGGGAAATGTGGCATTTTTTAAGTTCCTTCCTATATAGCAAAATCCCTGTACTGAAATGCAAGTGTGGCTGGGACTCTTTCCCTTTACTAACACTAGCTGCATGCCACAGACTCCATGGCGTACCGCCCTCTGAGGATAGGAACCCAAACTTGCAAATCACTGTTTAAAAATCTTGGCTTAGACACTTGCCCCCGAGAGGTTCCAATCTAAATAAATCTTGTATAGACAAAAGAAAGGGATGGGCTGCAAGAAGAGCTGATGGCTGATCAGTGCTGATTCTCTGCACATATTTGCATCCCTGTGTCCCATTGTCTCGTTGACACTGCCTGATGAGTGGGTGGATGGATGTTTAAATTACAAGCATGCTCTGGAGACATCATAGTCAGCTTGTGCAACGGCAGTGTGCAAGCGTACAGCAGCTGTGTGAACTAACAAAACATTTCTAACACAAAATCTAGTCAAGCAATGTGACTGTCTGTTAGTGGGTGCCGACCATGCCCTAGTAGTAGGGACATCATTTTTGTCCTGTTCATTATTAACCTTTTGTTTTATATCACCACCCTTGAGATTTCATGGTGCAGATGCTTCCTTGCCACCTGGAAAAGAAGGGTTGAGATGATTTTTCACTGCATTTATCAGTCTCACTGCTGAGACAGTGGGGAGAGTTGATGTTGGGTGATGGGGGGCAGGGAGTTGGTCATTTTAGTTTAATGAAATTGCCACAACACTTGCAATACAAAGTCTTGTGTTAAGTATTGCTATACAGACTGCTTTTCTGTGAGTGTGGTAGCTCAATACGTATTTGCTTGCCTAGGCTTTAAACTGCATATTTTAGAGATAGACAGAAGTGTTGACAGTATAGGTTCTTTCCTCACATAAAGTAGGAAAAGAGGAAGTAAGAGTTGTTGTGATGTAGGCTAGAAGCAGCCTGGTCCTCTATAAATTATTTCTGCCCCTTGTTAGAGTCACTTAATCTCACACAGATAGAGAATTAGCGTGATTCAAACTGAGAAGGGTTTTGTACTTTCCTTTTTCATTTCTTTCACTTTTTTTCATCTTTGCCAATTTAATTTTTGCACTGAGTACTCATTATTTTATTGCCTAATTGTTGAACAGCAACAAAGACAGTGGTATTTTTGTCTACCTATAGTTGCACAATGGGATTTTTCAAGTATATCTACCATTGGTGTAGTTCTACTAAAGTTAGTGGAAAAGTCCTCTGTAACTGTGGCAAAAGAATTAGATGAATGTATAGTCATAGGATCACAGAATGGTCTGGGTTAGAAGCGAGCTCAAAGCCCACGCGGCCGCAACCCCTGCTGTGGGCAGAGCTGCCCCCCACCAGCTCAGGCTGCCCAGAGCCCCATCCAACCTGGCCTTGAGCGCCTCCAGGGATGGGGCACCACAGCTTCTCTGGTGCTTGTTCCAACTTAGAAAAATGCTTCCAAAGCAGCCAGTAGTTCTGACATTCTTCTATCAAGTGCACTTAACTACAAGGAATTTATCGCTGCTGAGATTGATAGACAAGTCTTTTTTGAGGAGAGGAATATTTTTTCTGTAGAAACATGAGAAAGGTCTGCATAGATTTCACATGCATTTGTGTGAGCGTGTATGTGAGAAAAGCACTGACATGCAGTGTGCTGGCAAGTAGGTTGGCCAGCGGGGATGTGACTGTCTGCTGGTCCCCTCTGAGGCCCTCACTCACTGAATCTCAGTCAGACTGTCCATACCTCTGTGCTGCATGGGTTACTGCAAAGAATGAGGGAGAGCAGTGCTTGGGTGAGTCTGTGTCCACTGATCTTCTAAACTGTAGGAGAAAGAGTTGTCTGTTGTACTACAGCACACCGTGCTTGTTAATGACTGAAACATACCCTAAGGAGCAAGAAGAATGAAAACACAGCCCTTGCCTTCTTTAATTGTGGAGCAGATAAGGAACAGTCTGTGAAAATGGGAGGAGACATGAGAAGGAATTTAACTAGCCACAGTAGTAAAGTCTAGTAGTAGAGTTCATACATTTCTCTCTCTACTTTTTTTTTAATGGCTTCAGCCCTTTGTTCTTCCCTGGCAGAGTGATGTTGTTGGAGCCCATTAAGCATGAAGTGCACCAGGCTGCCTTCTCCGGGCTGACCAGTCAGGAGGAGTCAGGCTGTGTCATAACCCCAGCACATAAAGCTGCACAAAACTTTCAGTGACCGTGTTAATTATTAAGGATTCTGTTTGTATGAGTCTCTCTGCCTCTCCTACCTGCACCCCGCGTTATGGGCTGTTCTTCATTACCTGCTCTACCTATCTTTGCAATCTAGCCACAAACAGTTTTGGTTGACCACACCACTTCCCTCTTGAAAGTTAATACTGTTTGACTCATTCTGCACTGCTAACACCAAGCCAAAGAAAACAAGCCAAAGAATAACCTGCTTGTATGCACTTTGGAAACTTCTCAGAGGCCCTGCTTTCAAAATGCTATACAGTAGCTTACTATATCTCTCTGCAGCTGCAAAGAAAATGAGGAAAGCAAAAAATGGTTCAAGAACCTAAAATAAAGACACAGCAGAACCACATGAAATTTATGAGCTTTCAGTGAACTGCAGTCTTGTGTAGGCACAGTGGCACGTTAGTACAGAGGAGGGACTACCTAGTAACCTACAGATAAAAAGATTCAACCTCACTTCTTTGCAAAAGCAGGTATTCACAGCTGCTGTGTGAAAACACCACACACTGGCCTTATGGAAAGTAAAGGTCTTTAGTTCAAGAGAAGCACATAACCTGGCTACATACATTTATTTTTTTTTTGGACATGAGCAAAGTTTGTCGCAAGTCTTCAAAATCTGCCCAGTCAATACCCTAGAAAGGTAAATTTACTTTTGTGTTGCCGAATTTCCCTGGTTTATGTGAACAGTGAGCCATGGGACTTGACCATCAAGTTCTAGGTCCTTCATTCATCCCTGTATGAAGCTGAATTAGAGAAACTTTCTACGGCCCACATACATTTCAATAGGCTGATGAAATGATTTCCTGTCCTTCAATACTACTGTGTTGGTGCAACTCACTGTTCCATGTGTTTGGCCTCTCAAAGGCACGCAATGAAAGCAAATGCATCCCTATTTTGCACAACCTTGGCTCAGAGGGCAGGGCTTCAGCTTTGTCCCAACTAAGTCTGTGCATTTAATTAGGAGCCTCATCCCCTTCATTCAGCGGAGGTGCAACCACCTTCAAAGGGCTGCTCAAATGGTGGCTCAGTCCTTGCAGTCTGAGACTTGTGTTTCTGCAGCTTTTTCCTTGGACAGAGGTCTATTTTTGTGCCAGTGTTTTTCTTGGTTGCTGGCGTACTTGTTGGTTGGCTGGTTGTTCCTAACTCTGCACCTCCTCTCTCATCCCTATCTTCAACTATTATGTCTCAGCCCATGTCTAGAGGGTATTCTTATGGCAGTTTGTACATGTGGGAAGATGCAAACTATAAAGAAACAAAAGAGGATTTTGGCAATGTGCTGCTTAAGTTGAGAGTCATTAAAGCTTTGTCAAGGAGTCAGGATTCTTGGAGCGTATACATCAACATGGGGGAAAGGGAAAAGAAGGCAAAGGGTATAATTTTGCAGACTAATTTAACTTCATGAACAACTTCTTCCCTCAGAACTCTCAACTCTCAGTTCCTTTACTTTTACTTCACTGAGGTTCTTCCAGAGAAGAACCCACAGAATAATTGTCCTTTGACAACAAAAATAGAGGACACCTATATGTCATGTTCATTAGAAGTTTTGGTGGACCCATGTCAAACAAAATAGTTGTGGTGTTTTGGTGTGTTTTTGGTTTTGTTTGCTTGTTTGTTTTTTTAATGTGTGTTAAGATTTAAGCAGAAGTGTGTTTGTGCATTGCTGTTTGTTAGTACAGCACAGGCTGTACCAGCAGAGCTGGAGGGGAGGAAGCATCTTTCCTGTCTTGCAGCAATTTCCAAGATTGCTTTTTCTGGCTGTTGTAACTCAGGATGAACGTGAGACTTTTCAAGTGTTCGTCAGGATCAGAGAGGCCTGTAGTTGTGCACTCAGCATGCTTGGCTGGAAGGAGGATAACCAAAATCTCCAGGTTTTGCCTTTTTTCAGGAAGGGTGCACTCTTCAGCCCACCACCATTCATCTCAAAATGCGGACTCTCCTAATGCAGCTGGAGAATTAAATATGGATAGAAATGGAGAGAGAAGGGCTCATAGCTTGTAATTAGGACTCATCTGGAAAACAGGAAACTGACGTTCATTTTGTATTACAGATCAGGCAAGATGGACTTCATTCTGACTCTCAGCTGGCAGCAGGACTGCCTCTTGTTGGAAATTTGTGGCTTGCTCTATCCATAGCATCTTTTTATGAGGTTTTTTTTTTTTTTTTTTTTAATGTACTGATTTTAAAAAGTAGTAGTAAGAAAAACAGTATTGCTGGGAATATTTAACTCCTATTAAAAAAACATAGGAAAAAAGTGCCCCAGCTGCTCAGCAGGAGCTGCAAGTTACTACTGTGTGTTACTGCTCTGTGGTGAGTGTGGGGTGAAGAACCCCAGTGGAGAGGCCATCAGCTGCCTCACATTTCCCACGGACAAGGGTCTGCACTGGTGGAGCTGCTGGAGAGCAGTGAATGTGCCACATGAATCCTTGTATGCCTTCTTGGCATCACCAGACACTTGCTTAACACACAGCCAAATTGGATTATCGAGTGGAAAAATTAAATGCAGAGCAAAGGATGACACCTGAAATGTCTAGCATGTCTGCAGTTAGTCAGAACAACAAACAGATTTTCCATAAAGGCACGGAAAGCCCAAGGTTTGCCAGGGAGCTGATAGAAGAAACACAGCTGGAAAGATTTCCTGTTGTCAGTCCGTCTGTGTTTGGCATTACATGGCGCTGGCATTATTTGGCATTTGGCTTTTGAAGGACATCTGGATGTCAGGCTGTTCATTGTGCCAGGAATGGTGCATGTGCATAATGCCCTGTCTCGTTCTCACGTTTCCCAGTACCTCGTGCCTAAGGTCATGTTGGGTCTGATGACCAACACTGCTTCTGCTGGTAATTACAGACACAGCACAAGAATGTTTAGCATAATATCCTGTCTGCCGAGATGTTCCTACTGTCTGGAAATAAGGCTTTTCTTACACGGTGCTTAAGAAAAACAGCCAAAAAATATAATTGCTGATGAGTCTACTCAAAGCTCTGTCTACTATCACCCTTATTTCTCCCTGCTGCAGCACTATTTTTAACAGAGGAGAAGGAAAACATCCGATAGCTTGTCTAGTTCCTCTACTAATAGTTTTTACACAGTATTTTACACAGTATTTTTAACACCGTACAAGAGGTGGGTGTGCTTCAGTGCGCTCCTGCAGTGGTCTCTGCAATGCCCAAATGGTGTAAGTCCCTTCTGAGTGGTGGAGGCTGTGAAGGAAACCACTCTTCAGTCTGGTTTCATTTTCAAGTGTCATCTTCTAGAACCCCGTAGGCTGCCACATAACAGCAGTTAGTGCAGTTGTAAGCAAGTGCATACCGCTGAACAAGATCAGGTCAGGTCTGATTTAACACACAGTAAATGGTGTTACATTGGTTGCTGTTTCTGCACAGATACAAATTCAGAGGAAAAAAAATGTAAATTATTTTATGGGACACTTGACACATAGAAAAACATTATTCACTTGGGCATTATTTCCATTTTTAGCAAAACAAAATAATTCATTTGCTTTGCAAGCAGAACGGCTGATTTTCAAGCTTTTGCATTACCCAGCTTTGTAATAGTGTGGAAATAAATACTCTAACTCATTTTTGTTTACTAGACTATATATTTTTCACACTAAAAAGCATATGCTCTCATATAATCTCCTAGAATAATATGAAAGAATATAGTTTCTTCTCATTCTTCACTGCATACAGAATAATTGGATATATTTTAACTCCGTGGTAAAATACAATGTTTCCCAATTTATTAGCTGGGCACAATGAAACATGGCTTATTTTCTACCCAGCTAGAGCTGGAGCCAGACCAAAGCCGTTCATGCAAACAGCCCTGTAAAGTGAAGATGCTTGGATCAACTTCCAATGCAGTTCCAAAGTGGTGAGATATCATTAAACCAAAGCATTGGGTCTGATCGGATCTCCCCACTTCGGCAAAGCCTGAACAGACACTGTTTTCCTGTGTATTTCCACTTATTGGGTTGTACAGGGAGTGAAAAGCCTCCTATTCCATCCTGAGGAGAAGAGATGCAGAGAGGTGTTTTGCTCGACAAGGGGCTCTGCTCAAATTCATTGCAGCTGTCTCCTGCTGGGCACTCACTGGGATTTCGGTAGCTGCAGTGGGCAGAGCGGGAGCACAGAGGGCCTCACACCTCCCCTGGATGTGTGTGGAACGAGGGCTGCTGAGACACATCGTTCTGGTTGCTTCCACATCCAGCACTCTGAGCTGGTGGCTGCTGTCCAAGCTGAGCACTCCGCTGCCTCTTGAAGTCTATAAAACCGTGTTTCCCTCATATAAAGAGGGAAAACACTTTCATGTTGTGTTGCTGTAGAAGTATCAGAAAAACTAATGTTTTTTCTACACTCCTTGTTTAATATTCCAAGTAAAAAAAAATCTGCCTGACCTCACTGAGGCAGTATTTGAAAGGGATAAGGAGGAAGAAAAAAGTCAAGAAGCACCCAATGCTTTAATTTAGCCAAACAGGCTGGATATCCTGTTTATTGTAAGCAAAGGCTCAAACTCTGCTTCCCCGAGGCAGAGAGAGGCAAAAACGCCACCAGCTCTCCCCTTCACCCTGCCTGGTCTTCGGAGTGCTGTCACTGGGGTGCACAGCAGCTGAGGGAACTGGGGTTGTTCAGTCTGGAGAAGAGGAGGCTCAGGGGAGACCTCATTAATCTCTAGAACCACCTGAGAGGAGGTTGTGACGAGATGGGAGTTGGCCCCTTCTCCCAGGTAACAGCGATAGGATGAGAGAGAATGGCCTCAAGTTGCACTAGGGGAGGTTCAGGTTGGGTATTAAGAATTTATTCTCAGAAGGAGTGGTGAGGCAGTGGCACAGGCTGCCCAAGGAGGTGGTGAAGTCACCGTCCCTGGAGGTGTTCAAGAGCTGTGTGGATGTGGCACTGAGGGACATGGTCAGTGGGCATGGTGGGGGTAGGCTGACGGTTGGAATAGGTGATCTTAGAGATCTTTTCCAATCTTTACGATTCAATGATTCTATGGCTCTGTGCAGACTAGTGGTCTGGGCACAGTACTGAGCTGAGAGAGGCAGGCATACGCCACAGGATAGCTGTCTGACCATAGGCAGGCCACCTTGTTTCCCTGTGATTCAGTTTTCCACTTGTAAAATGGGGATAATAATAGACCTGTGCTTAACAGAGGTGAGCTAAGGACAACTTGACTGCTCTTTAAGCAAGTTATTTAGAGGGTAACTTCAAAGTAAAACTAATAAACGCAAAAACACAAGTCACCCTAGCAGGGCACTGCCTGTGCATTTATAGTGGCTTGGGAAAACTATTTATATTTGTTACATTTTTCTGACACAGTTCTTCACTTTCCTACCACAAAAACAGGTTCTGTGCTGCTACCTTTAGCAACTGGCAGAGGAGAAAAGATTGGATAGCTCTTCTGACTGGGGAAAGAAATAAACAAAAGTCATTTTTGTAGCTACATCTGAGATGACAATTCCCTGATGTTATCTGTTCCCACCACAAAGCTACCACATATAGACGAAAATAAATAGCTGAGCTTCCCCGAGGAAGAGCCTACAGGTGCTGGTTCTTTGACCAGCTCCAATGACACGAGTGGGGTTTTCATGCATGTCAGGAAGCTGCAAGCTGAGGCACCCTCTGTCCATACCCAAGATGGTTAAAATCTGGGGCTTTATTTGGTGGATGGGCAATGAAGAGACTTGGAGAGGTATGTTCAGGAGTGGGGTTCCCTGTGGTAACCCCAGGAGGATGCTGCACCTTTGGTTAATTTAATTCGGACACAAATGCAGAGCATCAGAGGGGAAGGCTGATTGCTGCCTGGTTGGCCTGAACGTAGCCTGTAGGACCTGCTTGCCTGTGCATGAGGCTGCTGGGCTTTGGGACAGCTTGGGGCCATGGCAGGAGCCACAGCAGCCTGGCCAGGAGAGAAGAAAGCAGGGTACGAGGAGGTCAAGCTGCTGACTTAACAGCAGAAAGTGGCTGAATTGAATTCAAAATGAGGAGTAAATGACACTGGGGGTATGAATTTGGAAGGATCTAAATCTTGGCTCTGCAAGACCTCGGGTCAGACTGCTGAAGCTTAAACTAATCCAAATGCATGAGGTATTTTACACATCTTGTACGACGCCATGTGTTCGTATTTAAGTTCAGTGTCAGGAGCAGCATCCAGCTCCGTGCTGTTGACAACCGAAGTGCTTGCTCTTGGCCCACCAGAATGTCAGATAGAAGTCTTTTTCATCTTTCTCCCCCCTACACCGCCTCCTTTTTTCTTTTTGGAAGCCCTAATGGGTCTCTTTAACAGTGAAACCGCTGCGATATAATATGTCTTTTTATATTTTAATTTTTTTTTCCCCTCTTGGGATAATTTATAGCACAGTGTGGAATCTGAGACAGTTCATGCTGTGCCAAAGGGCCTGGCAACAGGAAGAAACGCCGAGCCACTGAGATTTGGAACCATAATACAAGTTATAAAATTTAATTTTAGAAATGCAGCTACTGGGAACTGTTTTTGAATGTACATTTTCCCCTTAGTGCATAAAATGGTCTTGTGCCTTGATTACGCTGTTAGGGTGGCATGAAAGAGTGCTCTGTGGAGTAAAGGACATACAGAGCTTTTTGTTGCTTATTCACCGATACACGAAACTGGAAGCTGGATGTTTATAAATGTTTAGATGTTAAATATTATGGGAATGTGTGGATTATTTGGAGGAGTTTTGTATCAGTCCATTTCACTGCTGATGCCTTGAGCTCAGGGAGGACTTGCCAAAGGAGCACAGGAGGTGGAGAGGCAAAAGAGGTGGAGATGCACAGAGAGCTGCCAAAGGCAACTTTTTATTGCAAGACAATGAAAATCAGGAGCAGAGAGGCAGCAAAGTATGGTATTTGGCAGAAACTGTGGATAACACCACCTTCCTCAGTGGAGCGAGTAGAACTAAAGATGTCCAGTCATTGACCTCTAGGCTAGACATTTGAGATACATTCACATCAGGACAACAGTGTGCTTTCATGTAGGAAGGAAGGGGAAGGAATAAACAACAAAGATTCACAAGGCAGCTGATTCCTTGATTTCTTGAGACAAATGCAAAGTGCAGATTTGAGACTGAGGGAAAAAGAGGGTTGATGGCATCCATGTGAATGTCCAAAGCAGAAGGTGCCCTCTTTGGAGTTGGGGATCCTATTCCACTGACTGAATACAGATGGGGTTGGGGTTTCTCATAGTGCCGCTGCAGTCAGTACCTTGCCCTCCATTTCAAAGAGCATCTTTGATAGGACAATTTGTGTTTCAGAGACAGTCCTCTTTTGGTCTTTCTGCTAAGAGGTTGTTTCCTGTGAACTGTAAGAAGAAAAAGGCGATAGGTTAACTCTTAAGAGGGTGCAAATGAGGATAGAAAATTTGTGTTTTCACCATGCCTACCAGAAAGCAAGTGCTGCAGTAGGTGAGGCATCCTTTGTGTATGCTGTGCACATTGCTACTGAGCAACATTACGTTTTGTGGCAGCATTACACTGAGGGTCCCAGAGCAGAGAGCATTGATGGGCAGCAGCTAGAAATGCGTTACCTTGCATACTGCTCATTGCTCCTAGCTAAAGCTTATCTTGATACCAGTCCTGCCTGTGGCAAGACAGGTCTCTGCCCTTCTGGATGAACCTGAATGTACCCCAATGCCATGCTGGAGCAAGGCCTTTCCAACTCCTTTCCTGTCCCCTGGCAGCCCTGTGAGGCCACAGCACCAGAGTGCCATGGGGACAGCATTCCAAGGCCTGCCAGAGGCCAGGCCCTAGGCCCTGTTCCTCCCACCTGACCAAGGCCAATGCCACTGTGCTTCATCCTATGCTGCCATGTTAGGATCTGCTTTCTTATAGTTGGATGTCTGGTGGGACCTCGTGTCTTGGAAACTCCTAGTGCTACTTGCAGCTTGCAGCTGCGGTTCTGCCAGCTTCTGGTGTTTCTTGCCTATTTCTGTCTGGAAAGCAATTGCTAAAGGGTCCAAAAACGAGATTTATTTGGGTTTGTTATTTTACAGCCCCACAGTACTGAGTATAGTACTGTAAGACAGTCTGGGGTTGAATTTCAGATGAGTTACTCTGATGCAGGGTTAGCACAGGGACCACCACAAGTTTCCTCCTGTTATTCACCCTGTCAGACGTTACTTCTTCTATAAAAGCCTCCTCTCCCAGAGTGAGCTGTAGTAAGGAGGCACTGCCGTTTTCAGTGGGCCTGGTTCTTCAGAGTAGACCATGTCTTGGGCTGCCCCATGATATGGTTTCAGTGCATTGTTTGTTTCTCCTGTCCTTGCAGAGAGGTGTTCTTAGTATAACTTCAGATAGCCACTAGCTGGTTAGATACTTCGCCAGTGGATGAGGGGTTTAAAAAGTAAAATTAACAGAAAAGTCAACAGACCTCATGTATCAGTGAGATTTTCTGATCTTTTTCCCCCCCCTCCCACAATAGGACATCGTCAGAAACTAGATGAGCAGACAAAGCCCGGGAGCTTGTCCTTTTCAGAGCGCCTGAGTGAACTGGAGCAGTTGCGTCGTACGGCCATGAGGGTCAGCCCACACCACCCAGCCCCCACACCCAACCCACGAGCCTCCTTGAACCACACCACTGCTTTTAACCCTCAGCCTCAGAGTCAGATTCAGGGTAAGTACCCAAAATCCTCCCCTGCTCGCCCAGCATCCACCCAGCCCCGCTGAGAGCTCCTGGGCTCAGAGGCACTTCCTGCCTTGCTCCCATCTCTCTTTTTTGGCTGTCCCGAGATGCATGGAGGCCTTGCAAGTCTTTGTTTTCTTGCAAAGGTACATTATCACAGGCTTTTTTAATATTTATAGGTGTATTACTTGATGAGTAGTTATCAATTAATTGTGTGCTTGAATGAGACAGAAGTGCCGTCAAGGCCTTGATTTGGCCTTTCAAGGGAGGCAGTCGCAAAGAAAGCTTTAGGCAAAGGATCTTAGAGCCAAGACCTAAATGTGAGAGGGCTGGTTGGAACTTATTTCTGGGGCTGGTGGTTATCCATTGGATTGTATTTGATCGAAAACTTATAAAATGATGACTCTAGAGTCCAATTTCCTCTGAGATGGAGGTTCACATATGCCAGTGAAACCAAGCAATCCAGTTGGAAACCTTATCTGACTCTGCTGGATCTGAGTCTGTCACTGCTAAGATCAAATCTGCCACCAAAATCTGTTTCAACATAGTAAGCAAAGAATCAGATCACTACGCTCAGCTGATAACACAATTTGCAAAGTGCGTATCAAGGCGCAGGTTCATAGTGAGATGCCCTCAAAGGAAGGATGCAGCATGGTACTTGTTTCAGTGGGAGTTGTTCTCAGTGTAGTTTTCCTCTGCTCTTCTGCCCAGAATGAGATAGTCATAGTTGAGATTCTCTGCTGATGCTCTGGGGAGAGAGATTTCTTCAGTGGGTTCTTTTTTTGGTATTTGTTTTTAAAGTCAAGGTTTACTTTTGTGCATACAGAAAAGGTTAATGCTTATAGAATATAATGCTTGCTGCCTCTAGGGAGGTCTTTGGCCCACTGACATCTATTGCAAACCTGCTGTTGACTTCACAGGGAGCAGAAGTGGGTATTTTTGAGAAGTATACATTGTGTTGTAAAAGAGGCAGGGGGAAAAAAAAAACACAGAAGGACCACAAAGCACCTTCCCTCCCTGGATCTAATCCTGCAACTTGCTAACCCACAACTCTCATCTCCTTTGCCATTCTGAGCTGTGGAGCAGGCTGCGCTGTGGGCTTCTGCACACAGCTCAGCTCCTGCAAAAGCTAATGTCCATGCTGCTGTGGCTGCTCAGCAGCCTGCAGCTCTGTATGTGGAGGTATCAGTCACAGACGTGCATTCCTTGGCTTCTTGGGAACTCTATATGCTTAACAGAGTATCAGGTTCAGCCACGCTTATCCCCCTTCCCTTGTTTTGCATGGAGGTCCCTCGTTGGGACGGCTTCTCGCCTTTCTGGGGACTCAGCTGCTCTCTCCAGAAATACATTTAGAATGTTGCTCTACTTTGCTCTCCATGAACATGGTTTTAATACGTTTCACCTGCAGATGTAGCTCTGAAGGCGGCAGCAGTTGAGCTGGTAGTGTTTCCTCATTGGTGCCCTCCTACAAAGCTTCCTCTGAGTTCCCATTAGTCTCTGTGTCTGCAATTGCATGTTATGGTAGGACCTCCTTGAGCAACTTGTTGAAGCTGCAGTCTCTGCTGGTGTCCGAATCCTCTGTGATGCTGGGCTCCTGCTGTGGGCACCTTTTGGCTGGCAGGGCTCATCTTTGCCGCTCTGTCGCATCAGGGCAAAAGGGCTGGGTGGTGAAGAGCTGCACCACCACTGTATATTTGTCAGTGCTCAAAGCAGGGCTGGCTGTCAGACTGGTCTGCTGGGGGATATCTAGAGAGATAGGGTGTTTCCAATTGTATTTTTTTATGTTTCAGAATGAGATCCCCAAAATGACATGCTTCTGACCCTTGAGAGTACGGGGTGCTTTATATCTGAGCAGAAGACTAAAAAGCCCATACATTGCTAGTAGCAGTGTAGCAGCATCACATCGTGCTTTAACTCACACCATTATGAATCACAGGCTACTCCTCTCTTCATCCAAGCCCAATTATCTTTTTCAAAAAAACAAAACTAACTCAAAATAGACATCTCAGTATAGTTCTTGGACTTAAAGGGGCAGGTTGCCATGCCACTAAACCACTGTTTATTTGTTGAGGTTTTCGTCTATAAAAGGATTGAGGTTAATTTTAACTTCCTATTTTACCCAGTCTTGAATCTGAGCATAAAGCTGCTTGTGTCATGGATACAAGTCCAAGCAAGTTAAGAGACCATAAATTGCTATAATCGAGTTTTATGCTTCTTTCATATCACAAGGAGCGAGCGAGTACACCTGTTCATTTAAAACTTCTAACCATAACCAATTCACAGACAAAAGGGGAACAAAAGGGGAGAGAAGGCTTCCACCACATCACACATGTTTTAAGTTGAAAGATTACTTTGTGCAAGTACTGAGCGTATCGTGTCAAAGGCTTTGACCCAGCTCACAGCGTAAGGAAATGCAGTTAGAGTTCAGACAGCAGCTAACACTTCATCCTTAATTCACCCCTTCCTTTGCACAGAGGAAGAGAAAATAGAGCTGTGTGAGCTGGGTTGGGTTGCTATTTATGAAAGTTTAGGCAAAACCCTTGCAGAGCATTGGAATTTACACATGCAATAAATGTAAATCTTTATATGTATTATCGTTGAGTTTCTTCTAATACCTGGTCTGAACCAGACACCAAATATATAATTAGTAATTTTACAGTGGTTAATGTTAACTGGAGTAGGTAGATCAACAATGCAGGAATTTTAAAAATACGAATTTATATGGTTCCTTTGTAGTATGATTTTTTTAAGGGGCAATAGAAATGTTTTATATCTGTAAGTCATCAGCTTCAGAAGGTATTCTTCTGAGGCAGTAACACAGAGCTAATAAATAGCCTAAGCAAATTAGGAGGTTAGGAATATCATCCTAAAAATGTCTGCAATTAAATTACTTCAACCATTTTCATTTTCACATTACTCCAATGAATGCTTCCAACTAGTGATTTATTAATTACCTGCGAGTTGGAAAAATAGATAGAATAAAGCTATTTTTCCTGTCTG
Organism: Pavo muticus; assembly: GCA_016647715.1. NCBI lineage: Eukaryota > Metazoa > Chordata > Aves > Galliformes > Phasianidae > Pavo > Pavo muticus. The sequence goes on from JACDJE010000074.1 coordinate 1,377,809, forward strand.
GGGAAAACAGTCACTGTAATCACTTTAAGCTGTATGCTTCTGTTTCTGTTTATGCTTTTATAGCCCTAAAAATATTTGAGCTTTCTTGCTCACTTTTTTTTTAAGTTTTGTAACCTTATATGCTAAGTTTCAGCTGGGACCGTGTTTTTATGAGCAAGACTAAAATCCCTGGAAACGAGAGTCTGTAATAAAACTGCTGACAGATCTTTAACAAAAGCAGCAGAACCAGCACCGATGGCAAAGTAACAAAGATCGTGTCGAGATCAGCCTTTTGAATTAGCAAGAAACTTAACGATGGAGAGATTATTTTGTTACAGGCCAGCCTTTTGTCTTCCTCCAGGTGCACTGCGCTTTGTTGAGGAGACATTTCAAGGTCTTTGCTATCGTAATCTTGCTCTACTAAAAACAGCCTGAGTTTATCAGGGTTCCCATGAACAAGGGAAACGCAGTAGTGGAGTCAAGGGCGGTGTTTAAGCGTGGGGAATTAAGGCAGCTTTGTTCATGCTATGACTGCATCCTGCCCCAATTCCTAATATTTCCACTTTGAATCAGCTCAGCAGGCCACAGGTTAGCAGAGCCAGAAGCGTGCGCAAGGCAGCTCTCATCCAAGACAGATACACGGCCTCCCAGGATCCCAGACTCGTCAGCCCTTCCCCCTGTGCAATATGCTAAATGCCTGTATTTTCACATCCTCTGGAGCCGTGTCTGCCTCTCCCTGCCGTTCCCTCAGCATATCATCATCATGTTTCCACTTGATTAACCACCTGACCTCTCCATCCCAAAATACACTCCCAGGTATCTCAAGCGCGTTCCACCAGAGCTTGGCACCTTGCCTACCAGCACCTTCCCTGACCGGCAGGGTTGTGGCAGGTGGCCATCGGCAGCCCTCATGTCATTTCCCAGCAACATGGCCAGGTATGCAGTGCTCCAGTGCTTTTTCCTAGATGCCCAGAGCTCACCCCCCTGGCTCCAGAGCAACATTTCTGTATCATAAGCCAGGCTGCTTGAATTTTGTGAGTGGCCAGGGCACATCCCTTCAATGGAGACACTGGGGGTGGGCAAGCAATGTGCTGGAAGCACATGGGAACAAAGCAGGAGGACACTGGGTGAAGGAGAGGTGAAGCTGCCCTGGTGCTGAGGACCCATAGCTTGAGTGCCACGGCCACTGGGAGGTCACAGGAAATTTGGTGAATGAGTGGTGTTTTCACAAAATACTTGCAAAGGAGATCTGTTTAGCTGGAAGATTTCCAACTGGCTCTGTCAAGAGGAGATGTTATAGGGAGAAATACCTTTTTACTGAAAGTACCATACATTTCGTTGATTCATCTTTATGTCTCGACAGATAATGCTTTAATATTGCCATGAATAACTTCAGCAGCTTTTCTCTTTAAAGAGTACAGTGTCATTAGTAGCAGACTCACCCTACTATTTATTTGCTGTGTCATAAACCAGCTTCCATGTGAAGGGATGAGCACAATGGCGCATGAACCAGATTAGCTTACTGAAAGCCTCTCATTCAGTCTAACAGAATTCCACTCAGGGGAGAAAACACTCCTCTTTCACAACCCCTACTAACAAATCTATGTAAACCTACTTCTGAAGGGTGCCCAAGCCTATCCCATAACTCTGCGGGCACAGGTGCTGTTGTTTTTGTCCAGAGTTACTCATGTTCTCCAAACTGGAGTATGTTTTAGGGAAGTTTGCTAGAAAGCATAAATTGGAAGGTAACATCATTAATATGACTCTTTGCCATTTGCAGAAGCAGAAAGCTAAGTTGTATAGCACTTCTGGCCAAGCAAGACTTCTCATTTTGCTGTGAAAATAACACCTTCCATATCTATATCTTGGAGAATGTTTGTGAGGTTGTAGTGTATATAGAATGCATTCTATAGAACGGAAGAAGATGGGATGTAAATATCTCTGGTAAAGATATAAGCAAGAGGTATGTAGTATGGAGAAATAACCCTCGACTTCATCGTGTTCATTGTTTCTTGGCTCCAGCCCTTCACATTGCTTTTCACTTTGCCATTTCATCCTTTGTGGAAATAGGCTCCTTGCATCAAGATGTATCACGTTCATTTGATTTGTAAAGTTCTTAACACCAGTTGGGTCTTCTCCAAATATTAATTTTGACAGGAATAAAATTTTGTTACCTGCCAAGCCTTTGCTTGTGTGCAGCGCTGGTTCTGTGTGACATAAGAGAGGGATTGTTAATAGCCAGAAGCTGCCCAGAAACAAGAGTGGTCTCAAGGAATTCCCTGTGTTTGGCATTAGAAACTTTCATTCAACCATCACCTCCCCATCATCTTCTCACCTGTTGGAAGCAGGACCCTGTTTTGCCATTTACAGGTACCATAGGTGGGATACTGCATTCACAGCAAGACAGAAATTTCTAAAAAAATCTCATCTGAGGTTTGATCCACGGTCACCCAGTGTTCAAGAAAAATTAAGCACTGGGTGCAAAATGAGCTGTTAGAATGATAGGAGGAGCACAGAGCTTACTTTAAAGAGATCAGCAGTCAAGTTTATTGAGGGCATCAAAACAAAGGCTGTGAGCAAATACAGTTGCAGTCAGTGAACACAGCAGAGGGACTCTACACCAGGGAGGGAGGAGCCCTGTTTGTGCTGAAAGACCACGCTGGCTTGGGAGCAAGTGGTTATTCTCTAAGTTGGCCATCAATGAATTTAGGCAGGAAATTGGAAGATGGTTCCCAGGTATTTGTGCAGCCCTGGCAGCCTTTCAGGGGGCGATTAGAGACAAAAAGATGTAATTTAAGACATATCTTAGATCTTACTGTTATGTAAATGCACAATATAGGAAGTGGCTGGACTGCACGACCCCAGAGATGCTTTCTGGGCTCATATTCTGTTCCATTCAATCAATTCCCTGCACCTGTGTCTTCAACAAGACCAAATGAGGAACAGTTCATTCTCTGGAACAGGCAATGGAAGACTCAGGTACGTTCTCAGTGCTCTGCTCAGTCACCTCTCAGAAACGAGACACAGTCTTTGCCTGTAGATTCCCAGTGTCTTCCTGGCTCATACCTTCATCACCATGTCTCCAGCAGTCCCAGGACAGACCTCAGCCAGCTCCCCAGCGCCGGCACTGCCAGGCACTGCATGTGGGTAGCCAGGGCTGCAAACCTTGTACCTGTCCCATTGAGGAGAAGACCTCCCCAGGTCTTGTGGCAGGAAGCTATCCTTGAGGGTTCGGATCCCCCAGCCACATATCAGAGCCTCCCCAACCTGTTAGAGCTGAGGCAGCACTAGGCGAGGAGGTGAGCTCCTCAGCCCCAAGCAGCATGCACAGCTACAGGGCACCAGCCTTGCTCAGGGGCCCTGCCTGCCTCTTTGCATACAGCTCTCTAAAAAAAAAAAAAGGGCCTGAAACCCTTTTTCATCAACTTAACACCCTAATGGAAAGAGTTATGTAATGATGTTTAATCCAGAAGATTTCCAAGTGTCGATATATATATCAAAGATACCGATCTTTGTATTCCAATTGCCTGGCACTTCCTGAGGTTATAAAAGCAGTAGATAAGGCAGCAAATATGTTTTCAGTCCCCAAGCAACATCTCCACTTACACAAATTTTCCTTATGATTTTTCTCTTTTTTTTTTTTTTTTATATCCTCAACACGGCACATCCTAGAGCACACCTTTTACTGAAGACATGATAGCCTTGGTTTTTAAGCAGAAGGAAAGGAGCTTAGAAATCTTTTTTTTGTCGAAGGTTTTGCCTAAGGTTTGACAGAGTCATTCTGCAAACCTTTTGGCAAGCTGTTTGGAACACAAAAACTTTGAAGAGTTTTTAGGAAAACTCGTCACACCAGAAAGGTGTCTTAGCAAGATTTTAGTTAGTGGCCAAGCATCTTGGCCCCAGAGAAATCAGTGACAATGACAGAGATGCCTTTGGAAATGCCCCTAGCTGCCTCACTGAATCTTTTGGGCAGTGATAAAACTTGGCAGCCACAGTTCTACTTTTCGTTAGTCAGTCCATTGTCTCCTGCCACAGGATAGCTATGCTGAGCTGATGGATACCACTAGAGAAACAGAGCTTGCAGTAGGAACAAATATCCCCATTCCAGCTCTTCACTTTCACAGCAGATCTCTCCATTTTACTTCATTTTGCCATTTCTGAATCATTCATCCAAACTCCCCACTCCACTGCGAAAGTGTAGGCACTCTTTGACTTGGTGCAGGAACCTTGTAGGTGCATTAACATTACCCCATGTAAGTTCTTTCCGTGGTCACTGTGGTGGTCAGAGACAAGAGTGAATTCCTTGGGCTCATTTCTTGCTTCCTTCTCTCCCCCACAGCACAGCAGTGCTGGAGGCACCTTTCTGAGCTGCTGCCTCTGTGTCCTCTTCTTGGCTGCTCACTTCTGGGGCAGCGGAGAGGCTCAGCATCCTTCAGGATGGCAGCTTCCATGCAGCCTCCTCTGAGCCATGCTGTATTATACCTCTGTGACATTTCATTTCTACTGATGAGCTGTGTCACTGAGCTCTCTTGATTTTCCATGGGAACATCTTACCCCAGCTCACTGCTTCTCTTCCTCAGCACCAAACCCCACCTGTTGCAGCAATAAGCTGAAGCTGTCTAAAGCAAATATCTCTGCTTGCCCCACTGCCCTGAACCTTGGGGGGGCAGAAAGTGGCCGTGTACTTGACAGCATTCTAGCATTTGAGGCAGATGCTTTTTGGTTTTTTGTGTTATTCCTTACTGGCCCTCGAAGGAAATTCTTGGCCTTTGAATAGCCCAATTGTGATGAAGATTAAAAGCACTGATTGCAAAACTCTGGTAAATAAAATCTCTTAGTTCTTTACTGACAAATCCAGTTTCTTCCCATAGCATTCTTCTCTTTAATCCCCTCTTGGCAGAACATGACATGTTTTGATACCAGAGCTCAAATTACCTCCCATGGTAAATAAAACAAACAAAAAAAAATAAATAAGAACTCCTTACCCTAAAAACAAACACCCACTGAAACCAGCTTATTATTCAGCTGATGCTGCTGCCCATGTGCCAGAAGAGATTGCTTTGATTTTGTAATTGAATGCATTGTTTTCCCTCAAATACTGTAGCGAGCCTTTCCAAACCCAAAATGCTGCAGTGACCACAGGCACCCCTACTACTTGCAATTTAGAAAATAAAGAAGGTAACAAATGAGAAGACTAACACCCAAGTTGGTCCCTGTGCCCAGGCAGATGTGAATCTACCAGACCTTCTCATTTTTCACCGCAGTGACTTCTCTCAGTATGCTGGATCTCTGTGTGGACCTCCTTCAGGCTGTGGGGCTGAGCCCTCCAGCTCCAGTGGGATTTCATCCATGGGGCAGGGGCTCCATCAGAGCATCAAGTGCAGGCATGCCCTTGCCTATTCAGCTGCCATGTCTTTAACAAGGTGTTACGTCAAGCCACTCTCTGCCAGTAATCCCCCATGTGTCAAGGGTTCACAGGGCTCTTCTCACATGACTGAGTACACAATACACCCTTAGTAAATTTATTCATAAGTTTTCCCTATATGTGTTCAGTATATCATGACCCCTACAAATGGAGATTGTTTGCATGCGAAGAACAGCGTGCTTGGATATGCTTTGTAAAACAGTCAGTTTTGTGGGGAAGCACACACTGTATAGTCAATAGAGGATTGCCTCCATCTGACCTTTTTCGTTCTGTATATACATCTCTTCACTTAAAAGCACTGAAAAACATAAGCATGGGAAATAGATCCATTAAAAAATTGTGGTTTTGCTCTGAAGGTCAGCTTGATTTCTAACTGTAAATGTCTAGGTCTGTTTCAGAGGTTTATCTATACTGGGCAACATAATCAGTTCAAGATTGGTGATTCTGAGAGCTTGCAGGTCTTGGGGTTCAACTCCAGGCACTTTCAAGGAGCCTGGATTTCTGAAAAAGGGTTGCTTTGAATGTCTTTGATTAGGTATCCAAAAATGGAACTAGATCACTAGGCATGCTTTATAATCTAAACCATTGTGGTTTACTTCCTTTGTATTTTAAAGTGAGTGCAATTACCAGAGCTTTTAGGAATGACTTGGCCAGCTTAGGTTCCTTCATTTCTTGATGATCAAGTTCAGGTGATGAATGAAAAATACTGAAGCCAAAATCCTTCTAATAGAAAAAAGTTGTATATTAACTGCTTTATTCATTTATAAGTTTCCAGTATTCAAAGAAGTTGCTGTAAATTAGTATGTCCTTTGAACTGTAGAAGAGACAACGTTTTGTCAGCAGTGATGCTTTATTTTATTAGTATAATGATGATTTACAACTAACTGAACAAGTGCAGCATTTATGATCATTTCAGTTCTCATTGCATAAGCTTACTGAAGTACATTTAATTTGAACTCTCCAAAGTCCAAATGATGGTCCTCATTCAGCAGTAAAGCACGAGAATAGCTGCTCAAAAGAACAGCCTCTTCGACGTCCTTGAGACCTACATGTACATGAGCAATTTTACATGCAAAACCACTTGCAAATTCAGACCCAGTATTAATGACTTTATGGGGAAAGTATTAACCAGAAAACTGTACTACTCTACTGTACATTATAAAAGTGAACACTTGTATTAACTTGAAAAAGAGCCACACAGAAGGCACTTTTCAAATGAGTGCAAACCAAGATTAGCCAGCTAGTGTTCACCTAGATACAAATGGAGTGCTAGCAGATTGCCTCCTCTGCAAACATTGTTTTGAAAGCCCCTCTTTCAGCTTGTAAGCACATACCTGGGCTTTTGAGCCAAGCTCTTGGGATGGTGGCACTCCCCAGCCACCACCCCTGCAAGCCCTCCCATTGCCCAGCCAGAGGACGAGATTACAGGTGGATGTGGCAGGGAACCAGCCTGGGACCTGCAGCTGTGTCAGGGCCGGGAGCCAGCCCTCGTCCCAGGAAGAGTCTGTCAGCCTTCAGTTGGCAAGAGACTGTGTTGGGAAACGCAAGAACTGAGTGATCTGCTCCCAGGACAGAGGAACTGGTGATGCCTGAGATGAGGGCTTGCAGCCATCCCAGTGGGGGAACCCAGATCTTCCACAGAAATGGACTGTGGCATGAGTGCAGCTGAAACAGCACAGAGGGAGCAGGCTGCTGCAATGACATAGCCACTAGTCAGGGGCTTGATGCTCGGACCTGCAAGCATGCTGGGAGCACACGTTTCATGTGCCACCTGTGTGTTGCTCCTCGTACATGGTACAAGAAAACAGGGCAGGCTCCATCACCAGGAGCATAGGGAGAAAATGGGCAGATCAGAGCCTCGGGCACAGCAAGAGGGCTGGGCCTGTGCTGGGTCACCCCTGGGTGATTGAGGCTGGGGTGGCACGTGGGATCATTCCTGCATGTGGCTGAGCCATCAGCTGCACCCACAGAGCCTGCCCATGCCCTCACCAGGTGAGTAACCCAGCCAGACACAGCACAGGGACTGCTGGGGTGAAGCGGGTGAGAGAAGGAAAGGCAGAAAGTACAAAAACAGGTTTTCCTAGAAAAGTGAAGGAAACATATCCGTGAAACAAAAAAAAAAAAAAAAAAAAAAAAAAAGAAAAGAAAGAGAAAAGAGAACCAGCTGTGCTAATTCTTGTGCTTGTTTGATCATGTTCAGAGCCTCCTAGACTCCCATGGAAGGGAATGGTTTTGTTTTGTGAGGGTGGTGCAGACTGAATGCACGTCCATGTGATTTTTGTATTTGTACATTAAACATTTCCCCAAGTTGTAATTCCTTCCCTCCTGCACTTGGAATAAAGCGACTTTACAAGAAGTCCTGCCTCCAAACAGCAAGCAAAGGAGGGCTGTTGGGGCAAGATAGGGCAAATGTAAATGTGTCTGAGCTAGCTGCTCCACCCAGCCTCTCATCTTTATATGAGAAAAAAAAAAATGTTTCCAATAACTGAAACAGGCAAGGTCTGATCTGCACAGACGGTCTGCAGGCATCTGCCCAAGAAGCTGACGGTTGGCTGGTACATCCTCATCTGATTTATGTTGTGTGTGTGTTAAGCCTTAAATTGTTGAGTCTCTGGCTGGCTGCAGTGGTATTACTGGATGGTTGGTGTATGTTTTCAGCTCACAGAGCTGGCTCTGATACTGGGGTTGTTGGCGCTGAATCAATTCCAATCTCACACCTGTCTGAGACAATGAGGGCCTTGTTGCACACATCTCCACCAAAGGCTGTCATACAACTTATTTTTCACATTTGAAGAAGAAGGAAAAAAAAATGAAGGGAGGACTGAGGACATGCTGTCTCCTTACAGGACACCGTCCCAATGCTTTGAGGCAATCATGCCCTTTTTTTCTTCAGGGGAAAATGTGTTTACAAAACAAAGGCTGTGGAGTGTTTATGAAAAGTATTGTTTGGTCTTGCCAGTTAAATGTGATTAAGGTTTGGTCTCTGAGGACTTTGGCATGGGAGATGGGCACCTTGTTCTTCACAGACTCCCTAGGATGTTTCCCTCCAGCTGGGTCAGTGCTATTAATAGCTTCTTATCAGTTTGCCTAGCACCTGTGTCATTTACCCAGTGCTCTGGGGACATTTCTTGAGATCTCAGAGGTTGTGCAAGGTGCTGGGCTTGGATGCCAGCATGGTCAAGATCCTCTACTTCCTGGCACTGAAGTGGCTCAGCCTGGGTGGAGGATCAGGCTGGCTCAGGCACCGTTAACTCCTGAAGTGAAGGCAGGAGTCTGGTTTTTGTCTTGGTCATCTGTCTTTGCTGTTACGGTCTCCCTACATCCACTCTTCCTCCTTGCTCATCTATCTCAGATGTGCATCCTCTGAAAACTCTGTCATTGGTTATCTCTTTGCAATTGTTGTTTCAAAACAGTCACATTTGGTTTTCAGTTCTCTTCTGGGCAGGTGGTACTTCTGGCCCTAAGCTGGGGCCTTTTCCAGACCCTCTTGTGTCCTTCTTCCCACCAAGGGATGTTGGGGCTTTAGACCTGTCCCACACAGTTTCTGAATCAGTTAGTGGTGTATTTTCACCAAATCAGAGAGGAAGCATTTGGCTGAGCATTTCATTCAAGCAGGAGTTTGTTCTCCTCCCAAGTGGCTTTCCAGGTTCTTCCCTGTTTGCCCTGTATAAGCAAAGGCTTGCTGAGCTTCCTCAGTTGGCAGATGTGCACCAGGCAAGCTGTCAGTGACTAGTCCGTCTCTACTTGGGAATGGTTGGTTGTGTTTCTCCCCCTCTTGTCTCTTACATTTCTTTTCCCTAAAACACCTTTTGAGGAGGGAATTAGGAAAGAAAAAGGGCAAGACTTCTTACGCCCTCTGAATTTTGAAAGGCACAGACAGATCTCCAGACAGGCCAAGCTGGTGCTGCTCTAGCAAGCAGGCCAGCAGAGGATCTGCTCTTGCACCTTGTCGGGGTGGTCTTTGGCATAAAAATAAATGATTAACTGAGCAACGAGTGAACATAAAGACAGATGATAAAGTATACTTCTGTTGGTACTTGCACGCCTTTGTTTCAGAATACAGAGAAAGGCCCTGCGGTGATGAAATGCAGACAGGAGCGTGATGTTATCTCACACCTATAAACCTCACTGAGTCCACTGGTGGCCACTATCCAGAACTGCTGAGTTCAGACGCACTCCACTGCACTAAGTAGAAATGGCGCTTTCAGTCTTTAGTAAACAGCATTTTTGCCCAAGGGCCCTAATCCTTCAAACATTTGCCTAGGTAATTGTCTGTTTTTGCCTTCTAGTGTCTCATCATCAGCTTATCTGTAAGTTCAGACCGGCAGAATGAGCGTGTGGGGATGGGGGAAGAGCTGCTGGAGGATGGGGGAATAAACCATTTCGTATTTAACTCACTGGTAGGAGAGACTGATGCAAGAGCAGTAGGTGATCATTTTAGGATCACGTTGGGGAAAAAATGAGTAATACAGCATATTAATTTGAACAGATTAAAGAGCTGCATGCATAAATGGAAGGGCTTTTTGTTTTGTTTTGTTTTACTGGCAGTTCCAAAATGTCAACAACTGCACAACAGCAACAGCCAATTTACCATTTCTCATTGAACTTAGAGGTATTGTTTCAAAATGCTGCCTTTATTATTACTATTCTGAAAATATAGACATAAATTCATAAATTTCAATTAGGGCAATTTTTGAAGGGCTTTTTTTTGTTGTTGTTTTTCTGACAAAGCCAGTAACATATAACCTAAAATAACTTCATTTCTTGCCATCACATTGGATTTTTAGATTAAATGTACGTGTCTTTGTTTGGTTTATTTTACTGATGTTCTTTATGAAAGAAAACAATAGTTATTTCATATTTGATTGCTAACACATCAAGGTTATGTTTAGCTTTGAGATAGTTTCTGAAATGGAAAAAAGTTCTTTTTGCTCATAGCAATGACTACAGATTCTACGCTCCATACGCCACACTTGTATAATATTGTTCAGCCCAGCACATGCAAGGGCCTACAGCTGTGTTTAGCTCCGTTTCTAGAAAGTTTTGGACGTGTCACTGTTTCATAAGTTCATAACTTATGAAACAGAGAGAACAATAGTTTTATATGATATTTCTGAGCAGACAGGTTGGTCACGCGGTGCAGTTTGACAAGAGGCTATAGCAAGCTGGATTCAAAAGTATCCAATCCATTAAAGGTATAGTGGTTAATTTTTAAGATGTTTCATGCAAAATGTGAAACATAGCTCTTGTTTTTATCAAAAGTCATTCGTTGCATTTACCCAGAAGAAATCTTCTTCAGCCTGGCAACACAGCAGCTGTTTGTTCTAATACTGCAAATTACTTTTTTATTCCATACCGGGCCATTTTGCAACACTTGACATGTGTTGACACTTCTTTTCTGTACCGGATCAGTTTTCCTTGAACGTCGTTCCTTCTTACCCCACCCACTGGTAGCACCACCTGCACACAAACCCGGGGTTACGGTCGGTCTTTCACAGACGTGGGTGCACATTTGCTGTGCTGGAGGAGGCAGGGAGCTTCTGGCTGGCATGAGAAGCACCTTTGGCTTCACGGCTCAGGCTGCCTGTACCGTTTGCCTTTCAGGTTTAGATGTAGCCTGCTCTGAGATCAAGTAGTATAACATTTAAATACAGCCCATAAAGCTCACATGGAGGTTGAGCTAAACTGAGCGTATGCCTCGAGTGCTCTGACAGAGACTGTGGAGAGAGGCTGAACAAGGAGATGGGTCTTTACTTCAAATCCTTCTGTAATGTGTGCTCCTTCAGCCTCCCAGCCTCACCGCAGGGCCAGGCCAGGCCAGCCAGTGCCACAGCTTGTGTAGGATTTGTGCCGGCCGCCGGTGCAGGACGATGCATTCCTCGGCTAAACAGGAAGTGCCAAGGGATTTCATACAGGAAGCAGAGCATTTCTTAAAAGGTATTTTAAATGCATTTCTGGACCGAATGCCCCCGACAATCCAGGGACTTGGGGCTTTCAGCACATACTTCTGGGCTTAACTCATTTTCCATTTCGGTTTTGCAGATCTCCTCAAAACCAACTTGACAGTTCAGAGGAGCGGATCATTTAACAGAGTTTCCAAAAAGTCCGTTTTGTAGTATATACTACACCGTAGTACTCACTGTACCATAGTGAGCAACAGTTTCTTAGTCACCTACTTTTAAAAAAAAATCAGTGCATTATTCTATATCAGGCTCGCTTTGCAAATATACATTCACATGAAGAAGACCTTAACTCACCTTGTAAATCAAAGCTTCACTCTGGAGAGAAGTTTCATACCATGGGGCTCAGTATCATTTTTCTCAAGGTGACATCAGTTGTTGAAGTATGAAGGTTGCATTTGATATGTCACTTACTTTCTCTAAGTCAAAATAAATGAACCCATGTCTTTAGATCATCAGAGATCCGCTTATGACCAAAAGTTGTTTTAATCCTGATTGGTGTTGGCTTTAAAAAGAATCCATTCGTTTGCCACCCTGAATAAGAGTTTGGAGGGTGATGCTCTGCTGCGTGTGTAGAATGCCCCTAGATGAATTCTACTTTATTAGTTTATAGGCTTTCTTCTGAGCACTTGGGATGAGATCATGAAAGTGTAAATGGCTGTTATCTTCAAAGGCCTCTTTTATACTGACAGAACTCCACCTTACCAACTTGTATTAATAATCTATTGCAATCCTAATTAGTTCACGTCAAGGTCAGTGTTTTGTGGTGGATAAAATGACTGTAAACTCCAGAGAGTAAGTTCTTTATTCTACTACTTTCATGTGGAAAAAGGGGAGGGAGCACTGAAAGTACAAAGGAAGAGATTGATGAGGACTTTTTGTTTATCTGGGGGCTAAAGAAGTTTTAATATGGTGTAATTAGTCCACATAATCAGGAGCAACCTTTAAGATACCTGAGGCCATGCTACAGTCATTCCTTTATCACTCCCAGTTGACTGTAGAGACTTCTTCATTCAGTTCTGCTTCTTTATTTATGGCACTTGTTTTCCAGTGGGAATAATCCACTTTTCAGCCTGATATTTAATTGTCTTGAACAGTAGACAGAGAGCAAGGGAATGTTTTGCTGTGCCACAAACTTATGACCATCTTTTTGAACACCCTGAGGCAGAGTCCAGTGTCTCAGCAGCCCGGACCAGCGGGGTCACGGAGGGCATTGACCTGGAGAGGAAGGTGAGGTAATCCTGCAAATACTGACTCAGTGGTGACTTCCAGGTCCTGGCCCAGGAGATGCCGTGCCACTTCCTTTCACCTTGCTCCACCCATGAAAGAGAAACTGTGGAGGTGTAAACAGGGTGGGATTCATTTCACCTAGCCTGAAACATCCGTGTTTTGTATGTCTCCATCTGACACAGTTGTCTGGAATCTTTGAGTGGGGAGAGAAACAGCTGTTCCTTGAGTGTGATTCACCTGGCTTGGCTTGGATGTCTCCCTTAGGTTGCAGTGGCTTGCACCCCACCAGCGTCTCTTTCACCCTGTTGGCAACGAAGGGAGTCTAGACATGTAGCTCAGAGGTAGACAGCTACACTGCAGATCACCCGAATGGGAGGAATCCTCCCCCAGGACCCAGGGCAACAGGAGATAACATGACATGCTGTACATAATTAGCACCCTGCTTCTACATCTGGGCTTCCAGGGCATGACCCAGGGCAGGCGGAAGGCAGCTCTTTCTCCTAGCAGCAGCAGAGGAGTGAGTTGGGCTGATGGACTGGTTTCCCCGTGAGCACTGTACCCCACCTGAGCCCTGTGCTTCAGGTAGACTGCTTTCAGGATAAATAGGATAACTAGGATAAAGTGGATACATCTCCCCCAAGCTGTTTTACAGGTTAACTTTCCCTGCTGGGGTGACATCAGGTAATTCACATGTGCTCTGACTCAGCCAAGTGTTCTGCTGAACTGCAGCTTTGCTTTTTGTGTGCATCAGTTCTCCCTTTGTTAAAATGAAGGTTGTAATGCTACCCTTCCTCAGGGGGCAGTGTGAGGACCAAGTAATTAATTAGCTGGGAGGCATTTACATACCAGAGCAGTTCAAGGAGGAGAGAAGCAGCCAGGACCTGGAGCATCAGATTGGAGAAGGGAGCAGGCAGAAAGGATAGGACCAGGGGATCTCTGCTCTCAGATGGGGTTTGCCATATGGACAGGTCAGGGATTCCCATCCAGGCTCAGAGATTAGATTTCTAGGTGTGGGTTTATCAAGAAAGATAAGGGAGCAATGACCCTCCCAGCAGCTCTCACCCCTGCTGCCTGTCTGAGTCCCCGCAGATGCCTTCCCAACAGCTTTCTCACCGGTGCCTCTGGAGCTCCAGGAACTTCAGTGACACACAGCAAATAAATAGACAAGTGTATGTTGCCCAGAGAAGCTGTGGTGCCCCATCCCTGGAGGTGCTCAAGGCCAGGTTGCATGGGGCCCTGGGCAGCCTGAGCTGGTGGGGGGCAGCCCTGCCCACGGCAGGGGCTGGGGCTGGGTGGACTCTGAGGCCTCTTCCAACCCAAACCCTTTTGTATTCTCTGATTATCTGATTCTGTGTGCATGCACGTGTGCATGCACATATGTACAGATGTGTGCATCCATGTATTGTCACCCTACATGCCATCCCTCTTCCTTCAGCTCTCTGCGTGGCATGACCTCCAGTGCTGGGCACACTGGGAGGAAGGGCAACGTTTGCTCACCACCAACACACACATGTGTGGTATCTGTCCCTGATTTCCTCGCCGTTTCACTTTGTGCTTTACCAGAGTGCTTAGAGATAGGGGAGAGCACTGCAGCGGCACCGAGTCTGGCTGCCTGTCTGTAACAGAGGAGCCAACAGAGTGGAAGGTCAGGGCTGAATTGTTTTATTTCATTCCTTGTAGATGCAGGAGGGAGGGAAGAGGAGGATGGGTGGGGGGAATGGAGTCTCCCTGTTGAACAAATAGCTGCAGCTCTGCGGGGTGACTCATACCTCGCTAGACAAAGAACAATGCATCTTTAATTTGCAAAACTCAGCTTTCCAACTTCTGGGTGTCACTGGTACTGAGAGACTTTGCAGTTTGCCCATAATGCCATCGTGTTCTTCAAAGCAGCAGTGACGCCAGCCCAGAAGAAGTGTGCTTACTCAGTAGGAGAGATGGTTTATATTTCATCTGAGCAGCTTATGTACTAACCTGCTAGGACAGCACATGCTGATTGTGAAATCAGGGTTTTCACAGTTCGGCATTTGGAGCTGCCTGCACTTCCTGTTTCTGGCACCAAGTTAGCTGTGAGCCCGGGGTTGGTTTTTAGGAGCCCCCTACTCACAACTACTTACTATGGCTGAACTGCTACCTGCTGTTTCTTTACTGTGCATTGTGCTCGTGCAGTTTTGGGTCTAGGCAGTTCATTAGGGATGCTTTAAACCTGAAGCGATATACATTTCTCCTCCTTCTGTCCCCAAAATATACACAGCCAAACCAGGTACCCTTGGTAGCATTTCCAGGCATCTTAAGATTACTACAGCTTTTAATTTCTTGATGTGGACACAAAGAGAGTGAAGGAAATTCAAATGAATTGTGAGGAAGCATTGATTTGTTTTTCTCCCTCCCCTGCCATTCATTTCCAAAGAAAAGCTAGCAAAAGTCTTACTGATAGATTTCTGCTCTGTCACCACATTCAGCACTGATACACTCAGAAGTGCTGATTTGCACTGTTTTCTTCCTCGAGACTCTTTCTGGCACAGTGTTGGAAAGGAGTGAGCTGACTTGCTAACAAGGGACACAGAGAGCAGTGGGAGGTAGGTTGTCCATAGAAATGGAATGAGAAGGGAGTGAAGAGCAGAAGTGGTGTTCTGCACCCCAGTGCCTGCTCACATTGTTCTGTGTCTGTAGGTTTTCGTGGCCTTCTGTACCCAGTCTTTCTCAGGGCTTGGCACATTTCTATATGGCAGTGCTATACCTGGAGTACCTTGGGGAGTGCTGTATCACCACCAAACGTGGCAGCTAGAACCAGCAGCGACAGCAGTTTGGGAAATGTTTCTCCTCAAGGTTCATATTTTTCTCTTACAGTTTGATGCCTGAGTGTGGGGAAATTCTCCCACCCTCCTATCCCACAGCAGATGTTTTCCTTCCAGAACTTCTCTGGTCTTCGTCGTACTCCATGAAACCACAGTAATATTGAACTAAAATGAAAGCAAACGTAGGTAGGAGATCTCTGCCAAAGATCTGTCCTCCAGTGAGGGGGATCCCAGGTGGGGATTTGGGTGGTCATTTTTCCCCCCACCATAACTTACAAATTTCCAGGCACACGATGTATCTGTCACCGTCGTTCTTGACCAAAATAAGTTCTGCCACTCATTAGCAAGCCGAACGGGACTTTTCAAGGCCGCAGAGGAGAGCGAGTGCTCATCCCCTGTGCATTTCCAGTGGGAATTAGAAGGCTTCAAAAAACTTTCCCTCTGGGCAAACCAGAGCTCGCACCCACCTGGGTGCACGCTGCTCTGTGACAGCGGTTTCCTCAGCCCGGCGCGTGGAGGGAAACCACCCTACGGGCTGCAGTCACTGCCGGTGGAATTTTACAGTTTGCTCTGTAATTTTCCAGCTCCTCGTGTTCCAGCGCTGAGAGGTATGAGAATACCAGCCTTGTGCAGCGGCCACGGCTGCCGCTGCCGCTGCCAGGGATGAACTTGTCCTTTGGAAAGTCCCCCTTCTTTGTGATCCTGACTAATTCCTTCAGCTGCCGGCAGATGACATGCCTTTTCACGGTGCTGCGTTCGGCTGAGGATTTGCTGGCACTCGAGCGAGGGAGGGCAACTGAATCATTTCAGAAGCACTGCATTAGAGGGGCTCGGTTGAACTCGAGCAGAACCATGTGCTGCTCAAACCATCACCTGCAGCCTCTGGGGCCGGGGATGAGAGAGAGAAAGCACACAGGAAGAAGAGGCAGAGAGGGGCCGACAGGAAAGATGCTGGGAAAGGGGTGAAGGATGAACAGCAGCTTTCAGGCATCCTTCTCCTGAGCACAAAGTATTCCTGTGCGCAACAGTCCCTTTCCCCTGTTAAGCAAGATGCCTCTCTGAATGAACAAGTCCAGTCAAGACCATTCCTGCCTTGCACTCGAAGGGAAAGTCACACTATAAAAACTGTTTCCCTTCGGAAAGATGAGCAAATCAGAGTAGGGAGGGGGGGCGGATGAGTCCCAGACTCAGAAAAGCCTTTCAAGGCAGTTCAGGATCCTGCTTTTCCCTTGTCTGCCTCCAAGTTGACACCAGGAAACTAATCCCAGCTTTCATTCACCCCATCCCTTCTGCCAGTTGGTGCCTTTAAAGTACTCACCAGGATGGCGGAGGAACTGCAGAGCTCAATGCTATGTGACTTTGGGCTTTGTTGCATATGACTGACAGCAATTTTTGCAACTTGAGAAAAAAGCCTGGCAACAGCAGCAGCTGTTTCGCAATGCATCTTCATCGCGTTGTGCTGAGAATGACAGGATCCTCACTGCTCTGGCCAGTGGCTTGTCACTACCCAGCACCTGGAGTGACTTCTTCAGCTCCCCAGCGGTGGCTTTGTAAAGGGTGGTCTGTCCAGGCAGCCATGCTTCTAGATGGCAGGTGCCCTCTCCAAGGGAGGGCAGTGCGTGTGGCACTGCAGCCTGGCAGCCAGGGCAATTAGCCTGCAGGGCCTGGCTGACTCAAGGCGTACCTGCTGCTTCGCACCCGCCAGCTCCATCCTCCTGACTCACATCCTGCTGCTCCTCCACAGCTCCCAGCAACGTGCTGCATCACCCGAAGCTGCAACCAGCTGGGAGCTGGCAGCCGTGTCCCAGCTGTGGTGGTGCATGGAGAGCTGCCTGCTCTGCTGTGAGAGAGAGGGCAAGTTGGGATCCAGCCCAGCGCATAGCCTTTTTGGCTCACAGGTGCAGTGGGACCTGTTATCTGGTTTGAATTGGAAGCTTAAAGTTTTAAATATTACTTTACAAATAGTATATCTCGCTGATCTTTCTGTAGGTGTCCCTGTTCATTGCAGGGGAGTTGGTCTAGGTGGCGTCTAGGGGGTCCCTTCCAGCTCAAACAATTCTATGAATCTGTGAATATGCAGTGTTTTAGGCAGCCTGTTATGAACTTATATTTGTTATACAGAAAGAATGAGGTGACAGGAACAAACATGTTGCTATTGTCTGAAGCGATGTCCTGAGCTGGCAGTACCAATCAGTGCAGGCCTAACAGGACTGATTGATGCCTCCTGGGTGCCTGACAGCAGCAGGGTGCTCTACTGGAGGGTGAAAGTGCATGGCTTGACTTTTTAAAGCACACACAAACAGCACTGCAGGACACTGAAGGAGAGGGAGCGACTTTTTACACAGTCTAATAGTGATAAGACAAGGGGGAATGCTTTTAAACTCAAAGAGGGGAGAATTAGGTTAGATGTTAGGGAAAGTTTTCACTGAGAGGACGGTAAGCGCTGGCACAGCTGCCCAGAGAAGCTGTGGTGCCCCATCCCTGGAGGCACTCGAAGCCAGATAGGGTGGGGCCCTCGGCAGCCTGAGCTGGTGGGGGCGGCAGGGGTTGGGGCTGGGTGGGCTGTGAGGCCCCTCCCAGCTGAAACCCCTCTGTGATTCTGTGATTCTGTGACTTCCTTACGGCCCAGCGACTTGCGTGGCCTCAAGACCACTTTCACCGGCAGAAGGCCGCTCTGTGCGAGGCTCTGCTGCGGCTCTCCCCGAGGTCACCCCCTGGGCTCCGCGGGCCGCGCAGGGCTGGGGCCGGGCTGCGGAGCTGTACGGGGCTCTCTGTGCGGGCTCCGTGCCGGGCTCTGTGCGGCCCAGCACCGCCACCTGCCGTCCGAGCCCTGCCCCGGCACTGCGCTGCCTTTCTCCCCTGTCGGGAATGCAGAGCGCCGGGACCGCCAGCAGCATCCCGAGGCGGGGAGAGCGGCCTTATCCCGAGTCTCACACCGGAGCTCTCGTTTCGTTCAGCTATTAAGCGTTATGCAACGTTTGTACAGGTTAATTACAAGTTTTTAAAAGGAGCCGAGCACAACCTTTTCGTGGCAATAAAACATGACGAGGCATGAAAGATGGTTCCATACTTTCTGCTTAATAGCTTGTTAGGCATGAGGCTGGAGGCTGAAGAGCTAGTGACTAGGCAGCAAGGTGTGAATTATTGCACCATAATTCTCGCCCTGGAGTGCTTTATTGCAATTAATAACTGTTTTCATGTTTTTAAATACATTTTCTCACACCATAAAAAGCAGAAATGGAAAGTACTTGCTAATGGGAGAAATACTGGGAGAACTGGGCACAGCTTACAGACTGGAGCAACCTCTTCAGTTTCATGCTATTCTGATCTGCTTTAAAATGATTTTGGAGCTCTAAGACGGCGTGGGCCCACAGCTCTGTTGTTTCCCTTTGCTGAAGGAACTCTCCCTGCAAATCTCTCCACAATGATTCAGAGCAGGGAAGTGACTGCCCTCTCTTTTCAGTGTATTTTCACCTGAATAACCTCAGCCACATGAACCCACGCATTCAGTTCCTTGTAGTAGTCTGCCCACTTCTGAGAAGTATATCTCTATTTGGAAAGTAGAAAACAGAAGGGAGCAGCAGGCTCAGGAAGGGCTTGTTGTCTTTTTTCTTTTCTCTTTTTTTTGGGGGGGAGTAGCCTAGTTCTGTGGCAAATTCAAACCCATTCCGATTCAATTTAGGGTAAACCAAAAGCTGAAGAAAAGCAGGTATCACAGAAATACAGCACTCACTGACACCCCTAATCCAGATCCTGCTAAAGCTGTTGGAAATGCAGCCCTTGCCCTTACTGGGAGCTGAATCTGCCCCTCAGTGCTGAAATGCTGCCATAAAAATGCTACTGCCTGGAGCATCTCCCTTATGAGGAAAGGCTGAGTGACCTGGGGCTGCTTGGCCTGGAGGAGAGAAGGCTGAGAGGGGATCTCATCACTGTTTATAAATATCTAATGTGCAGGAGTCAAATGGATGGGGCCAGGCTCTTTTCAGTGGAGCTCAGCAACATGACAACGGCCAATGGGCACAAACTGGAACATAGGAAGTTTCATCTGAACATGAGAAAGAACTTCTTTGAGGATGACAGAGCACTGAACAAGCTGCCCAGAGAGGTGGTGGAGTCTCCCTCTCTGGAGATACTCAAGACTTGCTTTCCTGTGTGACCTGCTGTAGGGAACCCACTTTAGCAGGGAATTGGACCCAGTGCTCTCCAGGGGTCCCTTCCAACCCCTGCAATTCTGTGATTCTGTGATACCTTTCTCCACTTGTTATTAAACAGTCCTGAGAGTGATGCTTGGGGTCAGTCAGTATAACCTGCTTTCGTATATGTGTAACATAATATGCTGTATTAACATCGCTGAATAGATTGCAGCTTAACCAACCTGATGTAAAAAAGGTTGATCTTTAGTATCTAATAGCAAATACAGGGACTGGGAATACAGGTAACAAGATGTAGAATTGATCGGTAGAACTTTCACTTACAAAAGACTTAATGGCATTGTGAGATTAATGATGGGGGTTCTCTGGCTGGCTGTCACTGCTGCAAATACCCCAGGGGTTGGTAATGATAGCAAATGGAGGAGGCAGGTCAGGTGCCCCGGTAGTCTCTCTCTGGATGTTAGCAGACGTGTTTGGTGCATTACTCAGTTTCTGATCTGGACACAACACGAGGCTAATTGTAGTACCACAGAATGAGAAGAGATGGTATTTTGTTCTGTCCGCACTTAGTATATCTGCGACAAGGTCTTGCTTCCCTTTCTGCCACTACAGCTGCTGCTGTGGCTTTCCCTGCATCTTTTTACACTGTTAGGGTGCTTATTGCACCAGGGGCTGTTTTATGAAGCGGGAGCCATGCTGAGCAAGGTACAGGACAGACCCATAGCCCTGTCCTGAAGAGCCAGCAATGGATGAGACAAAGGAAAAGTGAAGGGTAGAGCTGCCCTGCCAGTCAATGGAAGCGTGTCCCCCCCCAGGCTGACAAATAAGAGTGGGTGGCAGCAACTTCTCCCCTCTTCCCTTCAGTGCTGGGAGCTGAGGACCTGCGAGCAAGTGATAAAACATTTCCAGTCAAAGGCACTCAGCTGCAAAACAAACAAGAACAAATACTGGGGACACGGCCAACTTGGGATGTGCTCCACAACTCCTCACTTGAAAAACAGCTTCCCCGCCACCACGAAGCAGGGAAAACAGGAGCTGGGCGGAGTGCTCTCCCTCCTGACAAGGCAGGGAAACAGAGAGGCCATGGCCTCAATGGGAACCTCCTTCTGCAGTGACAGCACTGGGCAAAGCCCTTGGAGAGAGGTGGTGGAGAACAATATTGGCTCCCACAAGGCCTCAAGCAGGGACTGCCTCTGAGGAGCCTCCACACTGGGCTGGGTGCCCTCCAGCACACATATCACGGCTCCAGCACTCAGCAGAGCTGCTGAGTGGAAACCAGTGGGACTGACACTGAAGTAAGGGAGTCACAGAACCACAGAACCAATAAGGTTGGCAAAGATCTCTAAGATCACCCAGTCCAACCATCAGCCCAACCCCACCATGCCCACTGACCACGTCCCTCAGTGCCACATCCACACGGCTCTTGAACACGTCCAGGGATGGTGACTCCACCACCTCCCTGGGCAGCCTATGCCACTGCCTCACCGCTCTGAGAAATGTTTCCTAATATCCAACCACATTTAATTAACCCCATTTTAGAACTAAAATATGTGGGGTCAGGCCATTACAAAGTTCACTGTTCCAAAGCTTTGTGGTATTTATCCTAACGCTACCCCTAGAGACTGAATTCCCCCATCTCTTTCCCTGTCGTCTTTAATAAGCACTGGCCATACATTAACAACGAGGTGATGTTACAGTTCAGAACACAGCAGGCTTTGTGCCTGTGCCCTTTTGTTTGTTGCTACTAAAGTCTATTTAATCCAATTGGATGTTGCTTTTAAAACAACGTGAGTCAACTGAGTCTATTTTTAAGGAAGTCTGCCTGAAAAAAATTAAATATTAATAATATCTGATTTTGAACGTGTTACTCAGCAGGAAAATCTTTAGTAGACTTTATTTTATTCTGCAACTGCCTTTGCTAGCTATTTTTGAAAGGCTCTGAGTTTTGTATAAATCTTCCTTCCTAAACGGGTGAAACAAACAAAATGTAAAACTCATCTCCATAAAGCACAACAAAATAATAATTTCCAGATGGGCTTTCTGATGGAAGATCAAAGTCCTTCATCTCAGACTTGGGAAATTTCCCTTCCACTCTGGTATCAGTTTTATCTGAACGCAGTCCGTCGCAGAGTTGGCTTCTTTCAAAAAGACTATGAGCTAGATGGAGCGGCGGGAGACTCTGCTTAGTGCTGAAGAATATGGAAAAAGATTTTGCTAAATAAAGCAAAAAATGTTGCGGGTAGGCAAGGGAAGGAGGAATCTTTTTCACTTTGAGTTGTGCAATAACTAGACATTTCTATACACTCAAAAATGCCAGTTTCAAATGCAAATATTAAATAAGCAAAAGAGGGCTGTTTCTACATTGGTGCAACCGGTTTGGACAATCTCCCAGCTATGCATCTTTGATTTCAAACATCTCGAGGCTAGAAAATAATAGCTTAGTGGTTTTCCATATTTAAGTAAATGTTTTACGCATCTATGCAGTTTCAGATTTTTCTTCCAAGAACCAGAAGTTTCTCCTGAAAGCCTGTACGCACTGGGCATCTGCATTTTCAGCTTCGCAGTTCCAGAGTTTGCTCAGGGGTTCCTGTTTCTGAAGTTCAGCCACTGCTAATAGGTGCATCCGTCCTTCCGAGTTGTGTTTCTGTTTGTTATACATAATAAATACTAAAAAAAAGGATGAAGAAAATGCCCCTTCATTTAATCCAGGCTGAGATTTTCAAAAGATGAAGGAAGTCAAATTCCCCAGACCCGTTCCTCCAATTAGGAATTTGCCTTCTGGAGGAGATGAGCTTCACTCCTTCTCTGTGTCTCTCCACACTGGCACATTTCCATCTTGTTTTGCTCTCTCTACTTAGAAGCTTTCACAGAAGCACTCCCAGTACAGAATTTTTGTCTTCATAGTGCCATGCAGGACGTGTCTTTTTGGCAAAAAGAGCTGTGAGTGCACAGTCTGAAATACTAATGGAGCTCAGTAATGAGCAGGTTTTTCACCCGACAAAGCCTTTTCCCCAACCGCTTTTCCCAACGACATGAAACAGTGGAAAGCTTTGCAAGAAAAAAATCAACCAGTCAAAACTCACAGATGTACAAATAGTATCTGAGGAAGCAATTCATCTGCAGGTCTCTTGGCAAAGGGGATTATGGAACCGAAACGAAATTGCGTCGCCATATAAGTTTCCACATCCACCAGGTGGTTTGGTTCACATCTTGGATATTGCAAAGTTTTATCATTCAAATCAGCCCATAGGTCTCTTTCTCATTGCAGACACGAGGCAAGTGCAGCCATCCCCGCCGTGGTCCTACGACCAGTCCTACCAGTACCTGGGCTCCATCGCAACTCCCTCGGTGCACCCTGCCACGCCGATATCGCCTGGCAGGGCCAGCGGCATGACGTCTCTCACCGCAGAGCTTTCCAGCCGCCTCTCAGGTGAGCCTCTGCAAATCGTTAGTGCTGGGATGCCCATGCAGCAATCACTGCGTCCTCGGGTGCTGCTGCAGCTTTTCCCTGCTGCTGGTGAAGCATATTCTGAGCCTTCTGCAGAGAGCCATCTCAACTGGTTGACTGGGATTTGTGCAAAGAGTGAGGAAATAAGGTTTGGGTCCCAACATAATGTTCTCAAAAGAGAAAGAAACAGGAGAAAGTGGCTACTTTGAAGATGTCTGGAACTATAAAAATAGTTGAGATGGCTGGGGAACTGTCATATCTGCCAAGAAATGAATGCCACAGATACTTTGGTTCCATTTCCTTCCTCCTCTCAAAATTCAGACCAGAGTACAACAGATTATGGGCGGACATGCTGCGTGCAGGATGGTGTTTTTTGACATATTAAGTGTTGCACTGTACTGTCTTGTTACATCTTTCTGAAATTGTACTGCAGTTTTACAAGCCAACATAAAAATACAGCGTGGAAGTGAAAGCTACCCCCCTGGTTTGCACCATGCTCAGCTGACCATCTGCTGACTCTAACCCCACATGTTGAACCAATATGTGTGTGTTCAATAGCAGAAATTTTCCTAAAATGAATGAGAGACATATAATCCAACCTTGCACATGGCTTTTTCAAAAAGTATATTCTTTGGCCATACATCTTGCTCTCATTTGAATAATCAGGGCAAACTATTTCATTAAGGATTTTACTTTAAAAAATCATGTTTCTTGTCTAAACAAACAGCAGGTTGGAGGGTTTTTAGACACAGTGCCTCAAAAGACAAAGGATATCAGACATAACTTGAAATACCTTGACGTTAATTTTTGTTGTTCTGCTTTTTGCCAAACTAGGCATAAGAAGCCCTCCTCTGAAGAGTGATGTGTCTAGGCAGTTTTAAGAAGTTTGATTTCTTTCTCAGGAATGAGGTGTGGAAGCACCATTTAAAATCTGGCAGGTTGTCACATGTCACCTTTGGCCTTAGCCACCCTCAAGCTCCTACCGGTCCACACCATGGTCTGTCTTACCATGTTAAATCTAAAGGTGCCGGGGTTTGGAGGAAGGAAATGTGTTCAGGGGTCCCACCGATCTTCCAGAAGCCAAAAAGACAGAAGACAAACTGAAAAAGGAAGCATACCGCATGCGTCAGAGCTTTTCTAAGAAATTCATATAAATTCATCAAAGAGTGCTGGCTGTGCAGTTGACGAGCTTTCAGAGCTTGGCGCTGGAGTGTGTCTGCTCCAGCTTTAAAATTGGCCAGAGCCAAGAGCTTTGTTTTCCCTCTGCTTCTTCTCATGAGTATTTCCTTCAGCGTATGGCTCCTCTTCTGCAGACTCCACACCTTGTCTGATGGAAGAAGTTGTCTTCTGGAAACATTTTTTCTTAATTTCGATTGTAGTAATTTTAATCAACACATAGCTGCTAGCTCTAGGGACTGACATCTTCCATTAATCTGAGTCACGATGAAGATCCTTTCTAGAGAAGCCATTATCTGCTCTGCTTGTTTAATCCGTGCACATCAGGGAAGGAGATGATGGGACTAGGCATCTTTTCACTTGTGAGAGACAAAACAGAGCATAATTTGGCCATCCTATAAAAAGCTCACGTAGGATGAGAAAGATTTCTAGTACAAACGAAAGGGGGAAAAAAAGCCCAACTCCCAAATGTAGCTTTCTGCTTTCAAAAGGCATTGCTGTTGTTATCCCTTTTTATCTACTTACTAGAGCCAAGATTTTTGGAAGTTAGCAACAACTATGTAGACATTATATGAAGACCCACATATAAAGACCTCAGATGAACCTGATTTTTTTCTGGCTTTGGTAGTTTCAAGAGTCAGCGTAGAACTGTGTTGCTAAGTGCTAACAGCTGGGCTAAGCCTGTGTGTGTAGAGCTCGCCTGTGTATTTTGAAAGGACAGTGTGTGCTCCAAGGAGCTTCCCGTTTGAGTCAGCAAATAAAACTGGGAGCAAGAAGAGACTACGCAGAAGCTGAATAATTTGTGTTTAGGTCCTATCAGTGTCTGTGGTGACTCGTGATTCTAAGCAAGAAGACTGTGATCCACATCCATGTTCCGCACCCACCTGCTGAGGATGAGGGCACTCTAGAAGTGTAAATTGCATGTGCTGTAAGGTCTCTGTGAGTGAGTGCATACACCTACAAAACACTGTGAGAGCCTGGCACTCCTCTTTAATTGCTGCTTTACTGCAGTTAATCCAAAACATCCAGACCTGCCAGCACTGTGTGTTAGAGATGGGGCGAGGGATAGCTCAGTTCTTCCCATGGCAACACTACTTTAGTTAATTGTGGAACGGGGTTCTGATGTTGATTATTGCCTTGCAGAGGTGAATTTCTGCTCTGCCAGTTTGACAGTCTCTGCCTTCCTTTCCTGCAATCCAGGTGCTTCTGACTTGACGGCATTCAGTGACCCCAGAGTGGGGATCGACCGCTCCTTCTCCGCGCTCCCTTCCATTTCTGATCCTCGGATGCACTACCCGGGAGCGTTCACCTACACGCCAACACCCGTCAGTTCGGGGATAGGGATCGGTATGTCTGCTATGTCCACGGCCACCAGATACCACACTTACCTCCCACCTCCATACCCTGGTTCCTCTCAGGCCCAAGGCAGCCCGTTCCAGACCAGCTCACCTTCGTACCACCTCTACTACGGAACCTCAGCTGGGTCCTATCAGTTCTCCATGATCTCAGGAGGAGACCGGTCCCCCCCGCGCATCCACCCGCCTTGCACCAATGCTTCCACGGGATCAACACTCCTCAACCCCAACCTTCCCAACCAAAGCGATGTGGTTGAGGCAGAAGGGAGCCACAGCAACTCCCCAACCAACATGGGTACCACAGCAAGGCTAGAGGAAGCGGTTTGGAGGCCATACTGAATGCATTTTAAGTAGTCGTGGGCCAGGACTAACGTGCTTTCGATTTACCGATGCCCGTAGGTATCCCATAAACACCTGTCTTGCTTATGGGCCCTGCCATGTTCATTCATCACTTCCAGAAGCGAACTCTCCAGAAGTCAGCGGTCCCAGGAGCAGTGGCGTGTGTTGGGCCAGCTGCGGGGCTGGTAAAGCGATGCCACGCCAGCAAGGTACCCCCCGGGGGGCTGAGCTTCTGGAAAGGAGGACATTCAGGTTGGTGGCCTGTAGGTAGTGAGGGTGGGTAGGAAGATATCCAGGCTGTTCCCAGGCCTGTGGCTTTCAAACATGCCCAGGTTTGAAGGTCTCCACAGCCCTAAAGAGAGTTTCAGTTCACTTCTGTTTTTAAGACTTAAGACCTAACAGAAACTTAACGAGTTTACTGCATCTTATGGACGTATTAACTATAAGGAAGTATAGGAAGATTCCCAGAGGGAAACTGTGAACGCTTCTGTTTTAGCAATGCTGTGAATGAGAGGTTTTATATGTTGGACTTCAGTTTTTCCTTTTTTTTTTTTTTTAAACCATGTTGTGTATTCCAAAGAATATGGAATTTTTTATTGCTGTTTTTTTTTTTGGTTTGGGTTTGTTTATTTTTTTTTTAAGGATGCAACTCATCCTGCTTTGCATCTAATTTGTTTAATTTCTCTTGGCACCTTATAAATCGCAAAAGCAAAAAAAGAGATTCTACTTTTTGTTGTTGTTTTAATCACGCTTGCTTCTTTCTTGCTTTGTCAACTGAAAGAATCAGCCCCTTTTTCAATGAGTTAATTTAACTTTTTTTCTCTTGGACTTTTTTTTTAATACAACGGCTACAGCCTTGGGTCATTTTCAACTACTGTACTACTTTGATGATATTTATGCTTGATATTTAGACTTTTCTTATTTGTTGATACTATTATTATTTAAATATGCCTATATTAAAAAGATCAGCAATTGCCTTTTTTGGTAGCAGCCAAAGTCAAATTTGCCACATTGAAAAAGGCTGGAATAACGATGGGTAAAGTGACCTCCTAATTACCTAGAAATATTGTTTACAATTATCTCCCTTTCATTTTACTCAGCTAGGTGAGCCCAGAGCCTCAAAGCTGTTTAGATGCCCCACTCCCGTTAAAACAATTGAGGTGTCAGAGTCCCCATGAAGGCACTGTGCCTTTCTCCCCAATGGAGTCGTCTCTCCGCACCCCTTCCTCATTTTGCCTTCGTCACCAGTGGTGATGCTAAGGATCAGTACTCAGGAGGTACCTATATCATAAGGCAGTCTTTTGTATTCCCTCAACTACGTAAGTCCCCATGCAGCCCCGTTCTGTGCTGAGCTTCCCCTGGCTTCCTAACAACTCTGGTAGAGGCTTCATAGTCTTTCAAATCAAAAGCCAGCACACAGTTAGCATGGCAGGAGTGAAGTGAAGAAGACTGTGATGGAATCAATGTGAGACTTGCTCCCAGCTCAGTGGAGCCAAGATTTCTGTGCAGTACAAGAGCCGTGTTCGAGTGTACTGGAAAAGAGATCAATTCATGCATCACAAAATAGCTCAGACTGAACAGAGTCAAGTTCATCTGGAAAGCAGGCCAGCAAAGAAGGAGCCTTAATGGTTCTTCCATCACCATATCTTGAAGGAACAGGAAGGAGATTTAAAACCCATGCACAAACTATTTGGTCCTGTAGCAAATATGCACGGCTTGTACTAGGAGCATGTTAATACAGAGTAGTCATCATTGCCCATCGTTACAGCACAAACATATCAGATGTCACTGTAAAGTTTATGGCACTATTTTATTTGAGGGTTTGGTCTGAACGCAGCTGTTGTACTACTCATTAATTACAGACTGCTGATGTTGACAAGTGTGCGTTCCAAATGATCCGATTATTATTTAATGTACGTCTTAAATGAGTGAAACAATTGCAGGTCAACTCAGAGAGTATTTGAAAGCAGGACTTCAGATCAGTGTTTGATGTTTAAAAAAAAAAAGAAAAGGATTCAAATTAAAAAGATCCTTGGCTGCAGGCAGCAGAACAGCTGGACTTATTTAAAACCATTTGTTTTTCAAGTTTTTTTTATATATGATTTTGCTTCTTTGTTTAAGTCAGATGCAGTAGCACTTTGGTATTGAAAAGTTACAAATTGAAGAACTTGCATTGTCAACAAGGTCATTTTTGTGCAGAAAATAGAGGGTGTTTCAAGAGATCTCAGCAAAAGTTCAAAATGGTTCTGCTAAAATATATACGTGGCCTCCTGCTTTTATTTAGCATAATATAATTTATCATTTTCTAGAGTTTGCTCTGATCAAAAAAGGCAGAAAGCATGAAAACCAATATCAGAACAGTTAAAAATGCATTTTGGAAGTATGGAGACCTTGCTGAATATGGAAATAGAGAGACCCTACTCTTACATAGTTGGAATCTCACCTCATCAGTAGCCTAAAAAAAAGTCCTTCCTCACTAAACAGTAGCTCTGTTGCAGAATCCATTTTTCACATTCTCTGTCGCCGTGCAGTTCAAATCCCCATTGACCACAGCTTTCACGTCTGCCTTGTGACTGGACCACCCAAGTGCATAGTACTGCAAGTGGGAACCCAAAGGTGAGGGCGAGGAACTACAGAGGAGCCGCAGGCCTCCCCACAGGGCACAGCTGCTGGTGGCTGGGTGACTCCGGCCCAGTGGCAGAGGTGAGGCTGCTGTCATCAGGACTCTCCCACGTCAGTCCCTCCCCACAGCCACGACTGCTGTCCGCTGAAGCCTTTGCCTGTTTTAGCCCATAGTGTTGTACTATCCCCTTCTGAAACTAAAGTGTCAGGGAGGGGAAGGTGAGCCCAGTCTGCCAGCCCACTGGTCAGGCCTAACATTTAACGTTTCTTACGGCTTCACGTCTACTTTCTTCACACCTGCCCTGAAGTGGAAGTTTAATTTTACACTCCCTGGTGTGAACGGTTTGAGAAAGTGCGGAGCTGGTAAGCACTAACCCCTGAAACACAACCAAAACGTGAGATTTCCCACCTCCTCACCCACAATCACTGCCAGCAACTCCTGAGTCTAACCTCTCTGTGCACGTCAAACCCAGAACAACACAGTGCCCCCCTTACAGAGGAAAATCTAAGTTTATTATTCCGTGCAATTAGTCTGTTTAATCACCGTGGGCTTCAGTGTATTCACACAAGTGCTTATGAGACACCACAGTTCACTCAAATCTCTATTTTTGTAGCCATCCCCTGTCCCGCTCAGGACAGCAGAGCTCTCTGAGGCTGTAAAAATGCTCTTGTGTCATTCCTCTCGTGTCTAAACAGCACTCGGCAGGCAGAAAGAGGACAGCTAGGTAAAACACTTCCCTCATTCACATGCCTCCAAATTATAGTGTATAAGTATATATTTTTATATGTAATATATATATATTTATATAGTTTTATCATCCCAGTTGCTGAATGGAATAGCACTGTTGTGCTTCCCTTTGCAAGTCACGGTCAGCAGAGTGCCTTAGGCTCCTTCCCCTACCGACATGCAGTAGTTAATGGCAGTCCCTACTATCAGCTTGTGTGTTCCTCTCACAAGACACAGCTTGTTGTCCAGAGACAGCCTCATCAAGCAGTTCCAAAGTAAACACAGGGCCGACCTCCTGTTTGCATTGAGACCCCTAACTTTGCTCTCAGCATTTCTGCTCACTTCCAGAGTTCCCATTTGGCTTCCAGAGCAAAGTGAAGGAGCTTTAGTGCAAGAGGAGGCAGACGCAGGGAGCGTCGCTGCTACTAAGGATTTTACTTGCAGAATTATGCCAAATAAACTTCTGGAAAGGAGAAAAACGGTTTCCTCCAAATGGCCCACAGTCTTTGTCAGAGTGTTCCGAATTGCCTGCACTCTTGAAACATTCATTACTGCTTTCTGGATGACCTTCTCCATTAGCGTGTTTGAAGATTCAGGATAAGTGGATCATTTTCAATTTGGGCAAAACACTTTCTTGTTTTCCTGCATCGTAACATTCTCGTGTTTTATTTTTGTTAACCTTGCTTGGTCAGTACTGATCACTTGGCATTTTTCTCTTTGTTCTAAGAGGGTTGCATCAATGGAGTTACTTGTATTTATGTATGTAAATAGATTTCCAAAGCTTCATAGCAAAATATTTAGTGCTTGTAATTACTCCGCTTTTTTTTTTTTTCATTTTTCTGTGTTTTTAATGAACTTACCTTTGTTTGCTTAAATACTCTAGTGAGACTTATTTCTTTCCAAATTAGTTATTTTAGGCTTCGAGATTAACTACATTTTATTCACTTTTGTAAACAGTTATAGCATGGTCTCTATTCAACACTCTTCACTTTTTTTTTTTTGTGGTAGGGGAGAAATGAATGTGCAAAAATCTGTGGGTTATTTGTGGTATCCTGGGTATGACAGTTACACACCTTTCTTTCAAACACAAACTCAACTTCCAGTCTGAGGGGGTGGCATGGCAAGTCAGAGGGGAGGGCACAGTGGGAGACGCGCTCCTATCGGGACGGCATCAAAGCGTGTTCGTTTGGCATTTACTGGATCTGTTTACAAACCAGATGCTGCAGCATACTGGAACAGTCACATTTTCCTTTGACGCTGTCATGCTGAACATTTCCAGAAGGGGAAACTACCAGGTTCTGGAAGTTTGCTTTTTTGGTTTTTGATCACAGGGGATTTTTCTTCCGGGGGTGGGAAGGGGGCTGCTGTTTTTTTGGAACCAGATAGGAAAAGAGAATAGAGTAGATTTTTCCCCCACTACAGAAAGTCTCTAGATACCACGTCAGAGTAGACTCTTGCTGTACATACGGATGGCTGTGTCCAGCGCCACGGGAAAACTCATTACAACTAGCACGCAGAGCAGCTGGACTGCTGCGTTAGTTCTAATGAAGACTTTCTTTCTTTCTTTTTTTCTTTCTTTGTACCACAGTTTCCTCTGTAAATTCAATATCATAATTAGTGTGAATGACAAATAAAACATTTGACAAGTATGCACATTGGCCTGGTGCGTTCTTTCATCAGGGAGAAACCGACTGTCACAGGAAAAGTACCCATTGGAAAAGGATACTGAGAGTGTATCACTCACAACATCAAAAATACATTTCTGTGTTGTTGTTTTTTTTAATCTATTTATTGCTTTTTTAACATTAAATTGACGTTTTTCTGATGCAGAATGACCTGTCTTGCTATCCAATGGGACCATCAAAACAAGTCTCAGATGAGACTTTGCATGTACAGAGGCTTGGTAATTGAATTGTATCTCCAACGTCTTGATTAAATTCTTGAATGGTCTAAAATCTCCTATATCTGTTATTTTTCTTCCTTCATCTTAAGCTTCTCGGGTTGGATCCCCTTTGATATTGATGAGCTGAACCTTATTTTAGGAGCACCAAAACAGATAGTTTGAAGTCGTGCTACTTTTGAGATACGTTGTGGGGTTTTTTTCTCTCTTTAAATAAATAATGAAACAGTAGTGTTAATGAAACATTAATAAGGGAGAAATCAAGCTTTCAAGAAGAGAAAAAGAAGAGTCAATAATGAAAGTTCAATCAGAAAGCCTCTGTATCTAGACATACTTATAAAATCTTCTAGTATTGGCCTGACAGAATACATTGCATCATATTAAAGAAGTTTTCAGTAGTCTACTTCTATACAATAATATATGTATGCAAAGATTACCTTTCATCTTTTTCTCTCAGTGAAAAACAAGCTGCAAAGCACATTATTACAGGTATAATTTTTCTAACATCTCGTCAGGTAGCATTCCATCTCCCAAATGATAAGTCATATTATCATTTTAAAATTGGGATCAAGGGACTACGAGAAAACAGTCAATTCCAAGCACTTAACTTTCTAACCTCTTTCTAACCTCTTTAGGCTGAGCTAACACACGCCTCTGACAAGGTTACTGCTCAGTATGAGCACGTGACATTTCTTTCTGGCACAAACCCACCTTATCCTAAAGTACTGCACCTACATTTTTGCAAGGGTCTACCACAAAGATTTTTCTCCTCAGCCCCTGAAGCCCAAGAGCACTTCCTCAGAGGTAGATGGTCAAGCAGAGCACAGATTTATTTTGTTTTCTACTTTAACACAGCAGGAAGAGAAGCTACAAATAGTGACAGTCAAAACAAAAACCAAAAATATTACGCCCAAGGGCAACTCAGAAGAAATATTTGTAGCTAGATTTTGAAGACTGTAGGGAGGACGTATGAGCAGAGTTTCCATTTCATATGGGAGG
Source organism: Pavo muticus (assembly GCA_016647715.1). Taxonomy (NCBI): domain Eukaryota; kingdom Metazoa; phylum Chordata; class Aves; order Galliformes; family Phasianidae; genus Pavo; species Pavo muticus. Next base: position 1,409,915 of record JACDJE010000074.1, read on the forward strand.
GGAAGGCAAAGGACTGCAGTGGTCACTTCAATGTGATGCACACGTTCCACCATTTCCTTAGTGCAGACCAACGTTACCTGCTTTCCGCAGGGTGAGGGGAGGAAGCAGAGGCAGCTGCCCTCCCTGGACTCTCTGTGCTCTCCAAGGAGGTGCCCCTGGGCATCCCTGTGAGGCAGGTGGCTTGGCCATGCCTTACTGAGACAGGCCAGCTCAGCCCCACCTCTAGCATTTTGAGGGGGAGAAAGAACGAGCAAAAAGGTGTGGAATACAAAGGCTGGAAGCTGCTGTTTGTGAGAGGAGGGGCTGGCGGGGTGAACCCATGCAGTTGTTGATTTGTTGTTCTACCCTTACACCCTGACTGACAGCTTTTGACGGGCTTTAATTATAAAGGCCATTGTCATGGGTGTTCTCTGCGCTGCTTTGTTTGACTTGTGCAATGAGGAAACCCCTCCCTCTGGAGTCAGGCTTCAGAGCTAAAGCAGCTTATTAAATAATATCCGCCTGAAAGGCATTGTACGACTTAACACAGCCGTCCTGGAAAGACAACACAGGTGTGTTACCTTTGGTTTACATGGCTTTTTTCCCTCTTTTCAGTGGCTTGTCAGGCAAGACAACAGGCTTGGATTAGTGGTGAGCGTACTGTGCCCAGAAGTTGTACCCTTCTTCTGAGCAGGCACAGAAATCCTGGTATTGGTGCTATGTGTGCAGTCACAGAACTGACTGTAAACTCTGCATTAGCTGCTCTGAGACAGATCTTGTTCACAGCATTCATAGCTTATAAGCCTATCAGCACTGCCACTGCTACAGTGCTGGAAGACCTTGTAATGACACTGTGGTTTCCAGACATCACTGAAGTATGATTCAGTCCAGAACTGTATATGGGACAAAAATATTATTTAATGGTGTCTCACCGTATTTTTACAACACAGGTTATTTGCAAGTCTGTAACATGCTTTGGGAGCACGTCTCCTTAGGCACCCCCCCCCAGTTGCAGGAAGACAGCACCTTTTATCCCCGTTTAACTCTGCTGAGGACATTAACTTTGCCACAGGGATGCCCTGTAGAGCAGAAATCCTAATGTGAACAGCGTCTCAGGGAAGGAATGTCCGAATTGCAGCTCATCGTAGCTCTCGCCTGCTGGGGGAGGGAGACTCTGTACAGATAAAAAGCATGTTTAACTCTGTGGAGAAAGAAAATAAAGGCTCAGAACCTGCAGGTCTTCATTGGAATGTCTAGCTACTGAATTAGGAAGCTTGTTTTCTGGTTTTAAGTTACAGGGACACCTAGAAGTCTCCCAGACTGGATTAGTCAGCACGAGTCACTGTCTGGGAATTGTTTGGGTTTGTGAGAGGAGGATAAAACAATTTAGAAAGAAAATCTAATACACAGATTTAAAACATAGCCTGCTTGCAGAGCAGAGAGGGGGGTAGGTCTGATTTGTAGACTTCATAAACACTGGTTCTGAAGGCTAGGACGGCTGTCAGAAGACAGAGACCTGTTCCCTGCTGATGCAGAATTGTTTCCTGCAGCATGTAAAAAATGCCTCTGGCTGTTTTACTTTCAAATGCCCCAAATACAAGAACATCTGCAGCTTTTCTGTGGAAGCTTAGAGGCAATCCTACTACAGCCTTCATGCCACACTCTGCTGCTGCTGTGCTTGACCCATCCTGCAAGCTATACCCAAGGAAGCCTGCATTTCATTCCCTAGGGAGCTCTCAGGTTTGGGTGCACTTCATAGTGCTTATGCCAGCCAGCTGCATATTGCCATTGCCATTGTATTCTCGAATCAGACCCCCTCAGCGCCAAGACCCATCAATTCAAAATGCAGCTCCAGTCTCTGTGTGCAGGGACATCCCAGGTACAAGGGTACAGGTTTCCTGGCCCCCAAAGCTCAGCAGGCAGAAGCATGAGGGATGCTAGAACCTACAGAATCATAGAATCATGAAGGTTGGAAAAGACCTCTAAGATCATCAAATCCAACCATCAGCCCACCCCCACCATGCCCACTGACCACGTCCCTCAGTGCCACATCCACACGGCTCTTGAACACCTCCAGGGATGGTGACTGCACCACCTCCCTGGGCAGCCTGTGCCACTGCCTCAGCACTCCTTCTGAGTATCCATCCCAGAGACCACAGCCCAGGTACTTCAGTGACCTCTAACACCAACAACTTCTCAGCCTTCTGATTCGGCCTTCTTTAAAGGATCCCAGCAGTTCAACAGCACTACACATCAGGTGAGTATTGCATTCACAGAGACATGGAAGTCCTTCAAAACTGGCTGAAAATCAGCTGATTTTCACTGACATAGTAAAATTTGTGTGTGAAGGCCCTGTGGAAAACTTCACTCTTCCTCTTCTAAAAGTCTATGATGAAGAAGTGCTCTGAATCAAGGCAATGTGGATTATTATACATGGGGAAAGTGCCCTACTTTGCTTTCCCTGTGTAAAAGAGCAGCTAAATTTGCAGAGGGGGGGAAGAAGGCACTACTACTGAGCAACTGTCCTCCCCCCTTCCTTTTTCTTTTCCACTCCCTCCTCTCCATCATGCATCTGTGATCTCTCTCCAGCCTTCTGCAGGACTGGGAGCTCAATGATGTCAGTTAAGTATATACAACTTGGGAAGGGGCGGGGGGGGAGGGGGAAGGGAAAGGGTGTTGAGCACAGACGGGCAGATGCCAGCATGTCCATCCCATGGGCATTATGATTTGGGGGCTGGATGAGAGGAAGAGTTCTTCTGTTTTGGAACAGAAAGGCACATTTCCAAAAGTTTCAGCGCACAACAAAAAATCTGTCCGTGTGGTCCTGAAATAATGTTCAGTTGTATCCTTTTGAAAATACTGAAACTGAAATGATCCTGGTTGCCAAAGGGCTGCAGCCTGCCAGCTTAGCTGGGAATCCTGGGCCGTGGGAAGCAGGCAGCACTGCTGGTGATATGGTTGGGGTGAGTCAGTGTGCTGCACCACAGTTTATCAGAAGTATTTCCAACCAGCTCCAGGTATGAGTGGTCAACAGCAAGCTCATCCTACACAGGCATTTTAGCTATTGCTCACTGCTGTTAGGACTGTGCCTGTGATCTCATTTGGATGGCCTTGCAGACTTGAGACCAAGAGTGCTGAAGTGGCAGATATTTTGCCTTGTAGTCCTCTCTTTCCAAATGTGATCTCTTTGAAGTTAGTAAGGCTGTTTTGTAATGCTCTGTACATTTTCTGACCTCCCTGGGTCTTTAAGCATATCGCCTACTGGAAAATATTTGTGTCCCATCTCATTGTGCTGTAGCCAAGTTTGACATTTTCTGCTTTCTGAAGTCTTACAAGCACATTAATTCTCCTTAAGACATCAACTTTTTGGGTTGCACCTCTCTTAGTTCTCATAATGCTCAAGTTAATAAACAAGGAGTAAATCCTGCAAAGCAGATGTGCATTCTACCCACGAACAGAACACAGGTGACTTTAAAGGGTGGCAGGCTGTCCTATTTCAATGGACTGGTATTTGGCTTCAGCTGCTGTCCCCAGGACAAACATCTGCCACTGTTCTTCCTCATCCCTAAAGAGGTGGCTTCTTCTCCTTTGTGTTTGCTTGCACTACTTTCTCACGAAAGGTTAATAAGTCCATGGCTGGGAACAGAGGTCAGAAAATGAGGAGAGAATAAACAGGAAGAAAAATTATGAAAATCACAAAGCGAAAGATAACACTACAGGTATGTACCCAGTTTACAAAGCACATTTGTTCTACAGATGTGTCTCAAGCAATGGTGTTCGGGGAAATCTTTGCTGCAATGTCTCCGTTGGTGCCTGTCTCACAGGAGATAGAATCATAGAGCCATGGAATATCCACAAGGATCACTGAGTCCAACTCCTGGCTCCACACAGGACCACCCGAAAATCAAACCCTATGTCTGACAGTGCTGTCCAAAATGCTCTCAGATCTTTCCAAGTTACAATTATTTTTGCCTATTTTCCTCAACCTTCAGGCTCTTTACCTGAACTTTCAGATGATTCCAATACTATCCAAATCCTCTTATAAATCACTCTTCAAAATAACTCTGCTGCAGGTTTTTACCTTCTTTTCTGCATCCCCTCATTCTCACAAAGGCAACCTACAACAGGAAAAGGAAACACTGCGGAAAGTGGGAGGGGGTGAATATACCAAGGGAACTTGGGTCTCAGGATGATTATTCTATGCCTCTTTTGAAGTCTAAGATGCATCATTTACCCAGACCTTTCCAAACCCTATATGCAATTATGAGATATGGTCAAGAGGTTTCCAAGTGTCCATTCAGCCAGCATGGTTGCATTAAAGATGAAAGAAGCATCACCTCTTGCTGAGGTCCCCTCCTTGAGGGGGTGAATTCCACCACTCTTCAAGGCTTTTGGTACAACAGCATATCGAGACAAGAGTGGGTGGAAGAGTCACCTCTGTAAGAGATATTTTTGTGCCCTGTTTGCAATAACATCTACAGACGTATTGAGGTTTGCCTCCCACGGGCAGCCCAGTGGTTTCAGGATCTATGCATGAGCAAAGAATGAGTTGCATTTGGTCTATTTTGCAGGGGGAAAGAGAGGCAAGTGGGAAGTAAAATTCATTCAAAATCTTAAAATAAGAAACACTGAGTTTCCTGTCTGCTATCCTTTCCACCTGGATTTTGCAACCAGCAAAGAGGGGTAAAAAATAAAGTACTATTAAAGAAAATGAGTTTTTTCATTATCCATTAACAAGGTGCCAGAATAGAAGAGTTAATTACCCTTCCAGTTCAAGAAGCTGTAAATAGCTGAAAAAGCAAAATTTGTGAACTTTTGTTTTTTATCCTGATAAAACGAACAAATATAGGGTGGTAGGGCTAAACCACTCTAGGAATGAGGTTCTCCTCTGTGATGCTAATGGGGATGGATGCTGCAAGGAGGAGAATAAACCTCATCTTACAGTGATTGTTCAGCATCCCTCAGAGTTAAATTTCTGAAGTGTCTCTTTTCTTGTTTCTACCACAGCTCATACACTGGAGCTTTACAATCTAGAGCTCCCAGCTGCTGGTTACAACCCATCATTAGAAACTAACACAGCTCCCACAAGTCGCTTATCTCCCTGCCAGCTGTTACGCTGCTATATTGAATGCAGCTATTCCTGTACTTTTCTCCCTTTTCTGGCCCTTGGAACTGCTGTTTCTCCATTTGTCCAGCTCAACTGTGCTCTTCCATCACCTCCAGCTCATATACAGGCCCGTGTGGTGTAATTAGGTGTGTCTTTCTTTCAAATGAGTCCATGTGTCATACAGAGAGCAAGATTAGGGAAGAGCCCCTGCTGAGACAGTAATACATGTCCTGTCACAAGTTCTTTTTCAAAATTTGCACTAATGGTTGCTGAGTGACAATTTAGCAGTGAATGTACCTGATGGAGGATCTCTTTCTGGCTCTTTCACTTGCTGATGGCTGTAGCAAAATCCCTTCTTTCTTGTGCCTTGTTTTCCTCATCTGCAAATGTGCAGTGACACCGACCTTCTTTGAGAAGCACTTTGAGCTCCATTGATGAAAAAGTCCACGGAGAGCAGCCTTGTTGTTATTGTTGTCTGCAGAGTAAAAACATGCTCATAAATCATCTTTCAGGGATGGTACAGCAGGTTTCATTGGCTCTGGAGCTGGGTGACTGAACAGAGAAGAATTTCCTTCTTTGGCATTTTCCCCTAGTTTTAATAACTTTGAACTCCTGCTTTAGATCTTGTTTACATTAGGCTGGTTTAGTAACTGTGTGTCTCCCTCCAGCAATTGTCTCCTTCTTCCCCACCTTCCTCAGGTATTTGGTTTAGGTACCAAACATCTGACTCAGGTCTTCCTGGAGAACGGCTGAGCCAGGGCGCATGGAAGAGGGATTCATTTTTCCCTGTTTGCGAGCAGAGGGACTTAACGGGGGAAGGAGGCGGAGGCTGGGACTGTCATGGACATGAGCCCTGAGAACATAAAAATCTAGGCTGTTACCACACCCATGTGGCCTCTCGATGAAATGCTAAATGCAAACCGCACCGATGGCCTGCACTAAAAATGTTTGGGCCGGAGAATTGTCATGGGTCTTTCTAAGCTTTACAAGCGATGAAGCAACAACGCCAGCCTTACAGCTCAGGGAGGGGAAGCAAAGCTTCTTTGAAAGCAGCAGGTCACTCAGTTACACAAGCACATTTATCATGATGTGGGCTGTAGAACTTGATCACTACCAGGAGTGGTATGGTTGATTCTTGGCTTTGTTTTTGAAAAGCTCTGACGCGAAGAATGGTCTGGGGCAGCCCTGCCCAGGTTGTCCTGCCAGGGGAAGGCTCACAACAAGACAGTGGCCAAATCTGTGACTGTGGTGGTTCAGGGCACGCAGAGCCCTCAGGGAGCTTCCCTCCCCTCTCAGCTAGGCTATGCAGCCGGTGAGCTGCCAGGCACTAGCATCGCCCGGCCTGCTCCAGCTTCACTGCGCACAGAAGTGCCCGATCCCGAGCGGACCGCTGCAAAACTGTCTCCTGAAAGGCCGGGGAAAAGGCGTTGCCAGTTAAAGCCGCCCCCCCGCTGTAACGCTTCCCCCAACGGTCTCCGGCCACCGACATCAGCGCCAGCTCCCTCGGGCCGTGGGGAGAGGCCGCTATGGGGCCTGTCGCTGCCCTGGGGCGGCCCTCAGGGAGGCGCCATTTGGGGCAGCCTGGGGCTGGTTGTGCGGGGCGGGGGTAGGCAGGCCAGCGTTAGGTGACAGGGTTATCTGCCGGGCCTGCGGAAGCAGGAGGCATCTGAAACCTCCAGCTCTGGCTTCCCGGCGCTGGGTAACGGAGGCTGTGCCAGCAGATGGCTGAGCGCCTTCCAGCCTGGCAGGAGAGGGGCTTGTGCTGTGGAGCAACGAGGGTTACAGTGCTGTAACGAGGTTCTTGGTTTGCATGGAGCAGGCTTGTAGAATTCAAATTGGAAAGGTCGTCTTATGAAGTAGTAACTAGGTGCCAGGCTTGGGGAAAGTGTGTGCAAGAATGAGAAAGGCCTCAACCATCCACTGGGTCTCAGAAGCCTATAGCGCTTCAGCTCAGCAGGGCAGCAATCAGGCTTTTCCAGGAGGAACGGAAATACGACATAGTGGTACCTGCAGGACAGACAGCAACGTGCTTTCCTTTCTGACAGAAGGGATATTTTAAAAAGCCATTGACCTTGTCTGCAAGACATTTTCGCCTGCTGTGTTCATTGCTGCTGGATGAGAGTTTCAAAGCCGTGCCAAGGGTGTACTAGCCGTATATCTCCAGTGGAAATGAAGGGAATACGTCCATCTGGCGTTTGTTTCTTTTAAAAGTTTCATCCGCTGATCCTTTCCTCACTTCTCCGTCTGGGAGAAAGTCTGTCACCCACTCTGCCACCGTGTGGGGCACTCGAGCAATACAGCTCCAGGGGAGGGCAGCAAGGACCAGGACGCGTTGCCAGGGATAGCAGGGGCGGGGAACCCAAGAAGAAAAGGCTCGGAGATATAGCTGAGACAAGATGGATTATTTCAGAGCTCTCAGCAATTGCAGGTCTCAAAATACAAATAATAATAATAATAAAAATCATTAACTTAGCTTTCCTGTAAGAGTCTTTTCTAACTGGTTCCAAGCCTGGAAGAAAGGTGAACAGTATTCAGTGTCATACATCTGGGCTTGAGGCTTGCAATTATGGCCCATTCCGAGAGAAATTCTGACCTTTCCAGACAGATGGGCTAGCTGTGTACAGATCAGACAGCCAGGATGACTATCAGCAGACAGATCCATAAAAGCTTATGGGGAATAAATTTCAAGAAGTCATGATCAAAACTGTCAGGAGCCATTAAATGCATCCAGATGGGGAATAGCTCAGAAGAACTTCCCATTGCCACATCAGAGACCTGGAAGCTTGGAAAATGTTGAAAGTTGACTGTAATATGAGGTTCAAAGCTAATATGCTGGGTTGTCTGCAGTGTTGTATTATGGCTGTAATCTCGACAATGCATCAGGCGCCCTGGCTGGCTGATACGAAGCCTTCTACTCCAGAGGCAGGCTGATTCTTAGTTCTCAACAATATGCAGAACATTCGTACTCATTGCTTGCCTCCTGTTCTTTCATATCCAGACTTTTGGAGTGCCAAATGCTTAGTCATGCTTCATCTGTGAGACGGCTTGAGCCCTGTGACGGCATGTTTCCAGTCACATCTCATGAGCTACCCCCCCAGATTTATGGCTTTTTTCAGTAGAATCCAAGCTGATCCAAAGATCATAAGAAGGTACTAGACAACAAACTGGATTGTTCAGAAGTGTTTCCCTGACTCACTGGTATTTTGTCTTCTACACACTTGGCTGTCCATCTCCTGTGTGGCCCTGAGGGAACTAGCAGGCTCTGGGTCCTGTCTCAGCTGTGCTGCAGCTGTGCTCATCTCTAGCCATGCTGCTGACCCTGGTCCTAGCTCACCCCACACCTTCATGGGGCTGTTGGTCAACCCTGCAGCAGGTCTTGGCTCTGCCCACTGCCTTCAGACACTTCAGGATGGCACTCATGAGTGAAGCCACTGCCTACGCTGTGGTCATCCTTTTCTCCCAGATCTCCAGTCCTTAAGGATCAGCTGGCCCTTCCTGCTCCCTGATAGATACCCTGAATAACAAAAATCACAGCTAAGATTAAAAAAAAATCTGTCAAGAAGTAAATAACAAGAGACATTTGAGTCAAAGGGTCTGATCTTTTCTAGTATGGATATGTGTTTTTTAATTGGAAATACACCACAATTAGCATTCGTGGGCTCTGCTGAGAGATGTGCAGAAAGGTTAAGGGCTCAGCATATACAGAATTTAAACGGTTCTTAACTTAGGCTGGCCTTTCTGGGGCAGAGTAACAGTATCAAGCAAGGGAAGTTTCTACTGCAGTTGAACAGGTTTGCTCATTTGCAGAGTCATCAAGCATCACCTTTCACAAGGGCTGACATTTAATTTAAAATAAGATTTGTGAAATAATAGGTGTATAGGGCTACAGAGCGAGAATCTTGACATTGTAATGAAAGAAAGTTGTGATCTTAATGCAACATGGTTTTGGCCGGTTTGAATGGTAAATAATAGATAATACTCAAGTATCCTGAACAAAATACTAATATTTATGCGGTGCAGTCAAAAGACCTGTGAGATTAGCTTGTAACATTCAGAGAAACCTAAATAGAACAGATACTCTGAGATCTTTCTGCTCAGTTTCCCGAGAGATTTGCCTTTGCTGTTTGGTTTGAAGGTATATGGCCAAAGCTAACACAGCGCTGTTTCTGATAATCACTGGGCTAAGGAAAGGCAGGACCTACAGGACCTACACAGATGGATGCTGTGTTTCTTTGTCAGGTTTAACTTTTAATACTAATCAGTTCTGAATATAAATGTAGTCTGTGTAATTGTGCATGAAAGAGAGTGTACGTTCATTGGCTTGATCTAGGCCTTGGAAAGGAATCTGTACAGTAAAGTATGAGTGCATTTTCTCAAGTCTACGTGTTTTCACAGGAGAGAATACCTACTGCATACTGAAATTCCTTCTCTCCCTCACTTAGACATGCCCGTCTTCAACATTTGGTAAACAAGGTATTGCAGAATTATTAATGCATTTATCTTCATTGGTCTCCTGGGAGTTAGATAGGCATGAGCAATAATTTTAAGCGCTGTGAGTTCAGACAGCTGCATAATAACTAGGAGCAACTCTTGCTACTGGCCAGAGCCATACACGATGCAGGCCTGGGCAGCTCCTTCATCGGTAGGTTCCAGAAGTGCTGAGGTTTCTACATGGAAATACTGCTGACCTGAGCCATTTGTAGAACAGTGAAAATGGCCCCTGGCTGTGCAGTCCTATTTGCAGATGTGTTGTCAGGAAATTTTTTGTCATTTGACAGCTGTTAACCTTGCTTTAACGTGTGGCCTGAAAGAGAGAACAATTGTCTCACCACCTCAAGGAAATGCAAAAAAAGAGAGTAGTACTCCACTGACTTCTGGTAGAGAAGAGGGGAGATAAATGAAATGATTCGATGGACAGGCCCGAGACATGTTTATTTTGCATGTGATATTTTATTATGTTTGGGAGAAATTTCTGGTAAAAGGAGGAACATAATTAAGTGGAAGAATGTTTGTAATTGTAACCAAGGATAGAAGTCTGGGCCAAGGAGCTACACTTCGGTGTCCCTGGGGTGAGTTGGTCAGCCTCACCTGGGCAATCGCTTCCAGAATTGGAATGCAAAAGTTATGGCCTCAAAAAAAAATACAGCATACCAAAACCAAAATGGGAGAGAGGCAAAACAGAAAAGGCTTTGATTAAAAGTTTTTCTTTAGAAGGTAATACAGAGAAGAAATCATTTATAAGTCTTCTCCAAAGCGGGAGACAAGAACAGGGTGAAGGGTTCATTCATCCCTGAATGCACAGGGATGAGGGTAATCCAGCATGTTGCACACAGTCTAGCTGAAGAGCTGGAAAAACAGAAATTGCTAGCAATGCTAGCTTGGAAAGTGAGGGCTGGTAAGAGGGAATAGCTAATGGAGCCCACAGCCTTAATCAGACCTTACTGCTCAGCAAGGTTTGACAAACCTGAGCTGGAAGTAGGATGTTACTACAGGGGACTGGGAAGCAACTGACCATCCTCTGAGAGCTGAGCTAGCCAGCTTCCTCAAAAAAGAAGATTGAAATAGTATCAGTAATATACCAGGAGTTAAATAGAATCCCTTATGCTGTTTATTTACCTTTTCTGCCATTAATAAAACATTTTGCATTAAGTCAACTGAGTCATATTTACAAATGAAGAAAATCTGCTTGCTGAGCACCAGAAAGGTTAGGTTTTATTTTCCCAAGCTTCTGAATGGGTATCTGAGTTTAGAAGTGACCCCTGGTCATACGAGTTATATGTTATACGAATAAATGAATTTTATTCAGCCTTTCCCTGCCCAGCACCTCACATGGCAGCTTCAGCTCCTAATTTACATCCAGGCATTGTGGGATCTTGTCAAAACAATTTACTAGTTTCTTTCTTGTGGTTTCCTTAGCCGAAAGCGTAGCCAAAACCTGTCCATGCTCAACTCTGACCACTCGCCCGAGCTTTAGTTTCAGGAAACTGCCAACAAACAAGAGGCAGTATCATGCTGAAGCATTGGCTTAAGTGAGACAGCCACAAGTGACTGATGAAAGGCTGACAAAATAGCCACTGAAACCATTTGGAGAGAGATGAGTCCAGATGTGATATACTATTTACTTAGACTCAGTCTTGTAAATGAATTCCGGATGAGGAGATTTGGGGCAGAGTGAATTCTTCAGGATTAAGCTAAGAATTGAGTGTTCTTCCTCAAAAAGGACTGGGTCATGTGCATCTTTCCAGGATGGCTTAGCATTTTTATTTTCAGCACAAAGTCCAACCTTCTACCCAGCGGTGTACTTGCAACACATTTTATGTGTGTTTGGAAAAGAGGAACAGGTCTGTGGTGATGACACCAAAGAAGAGAGCTGTGCTTTGTCCCCAGCACTGCTCTCCTCTTTTTCCTTTTACTTGGGGAATCTCACTTGGATTCTCAGCTTTTTCCCCTAACCTAAGCAAACAGCCAAGAGAAGAAGGCTGCCATTTATGAAGCAGAGAATCCCCATTAGACAGTGGGCATATGGAGTTAGGTACATACAGAATCATAGAACCATAAGGGTTGGAAGGGACCTCTGGGGATCATCTAGTCCAACACCCTGCTAAAGCAGTTTTCCTAGAGTAGATCACACAGGAAAGCATCTAAGTGAGCTTTGAATATTTCCAGAGAAGGAGACTCCACCGCCTCTCTGAGCAGCCTTTTCCAGTGCTCCGTCACCCTCAGAGCTAAGAAGAATTTTCTTGTGTTTGTGTGGAACTTCCTTTGTTCCAGTTTGTTCCTGTTGGCCCTTGTCACTGGGTACTGCTGAAAATTGCTTAGCCCTGTCCACTTGAAACCCACTTTTTAAGTATCTATAAGCACTGATAAGATTCCCCCTCTCAGTCCACTGTTCTCCAGACTGAGCAGTCCCAGATCTCTCAGCCTTTCCTCATAAGCAAGGTGCTCCAGGCCCCTCATCATCTTTGTGGCCCTCCTCTGGACTCTCTTCAGTAGTTCCCTGTCTTTCTTGAACTGGGGAGCTCAGAACAGGATATAGTACTCCAGATGTGGCCTCACTAGGGCAGAACAGAGGGGGAGAATCACCTCCCTCAACATGCTGGCCACGCTCTTTTTAGTGCACCCATTACACTAACACACCCTATACACTGCATTGCAGTGGGCAGTGCAGCTCTGTGCCAGGAATGAAAGACAGGCTTTTGCCCAGTCAAATGGCAATGCTCACTCCAAGCTGTTTCTCTCTCCCTAGTGTCATTCTGGGACTATTTTTCCTCATATTGCACTGTCTGGATGCTGAGGAAATATAGCTCAGGGTGCACTTTTAAGATCAGATACCATTCTGCTACTGCGAATGCCCCTTGTAGCCTTTTTTCTGGCTTCAGATACCTCTGACACACAGGAGGAACACTCTTGGCTCTCTCTCCCTGCATGCAGAGGCAAGCTTTTGAACCAGTAATTTATCACCCTCGTTCCACCTTTGGCTACCAGTGGTTCTGTGACTTAGCCCTGCTTCTGACAGCAGGGCTGTCATCCAGAACCATCTTTTTGGTTCATCCAGATCCATGATCTCACTCCGTTATCACGTTTTCATTTAGTCCCCAGGAGCACATGGCTGAGTTTGCAGGCTTTGCTATTTATCCAGCTCTTCACTGTTTGCTGTGCTGACAGCTGGCGTCACTGGTGTGTTGGAACTCTTGGCTTCTGAAGTAGTGCTCCCAATTCTTTTCTGCACCCTGATGATGTGAATCGAGGAGCTCATCTCCATGCTGCTGTCAGCAGTAACTGTACTCATTCCCAAAGTTTGCATACATGTTTGAGATTCTCCTGTTCAAGCAGTGATAACACCCAGTTAATGTGTTTGCCCAGGCAGATAAAAGGCTTCTGACGTTGGTGACTCTATTATTTGAGTGGCATAAAGCAAACCATGCAGAACAGAAGAAGACACATCACCAGATATAAAAATGCAGATTGCTAAAGTGGAATGGGATGTGGAATTTGTTCTCTGGGTAATGAGGAAAGACCAAGTATTTATAAGGCAGGAGATGAGATGGTTTGTTCAGCTGGAGAGAAAAGCCAAGCTTTATAGAAGGGCACTCACTATACAGGCTTAGGCATCAAGAAAATCCTGTTTGACCACAATGGCAACCAGTGTGTTGGCTAATATTCTTATCACTGTGGTTATTTCAAATGGTTTTCTAGCAGCTGCTTCTCCAGCCGTGCCTGAAAAAACAAAGCTTCCAACGGGTAAGGTCTGCTTCAGTGCAGCATCCCAGTGCTGTCTGATTCATTAGACACCAGCCTCCTGTCGTGGGTGTAACTGTCAGTGGGTTGGCTGGAAGGATGAGTTCACAGATGTAACTAAAGACACTATAGAGGTGTTGGTATTGTGATAGGGATAATAAGATACACAGTAAGATATTCTTAGGAGGAGTCAGGGACCTTTTTGAATGGGTCTTCTGTATTTATTTCACTGCTGTTTTAAGTGTGTTTTTCTAAGGAAAGGATATGACTGAGAAAAGAGACAGAGACTGTATGTTTGTCTGTGTGTCTGTCTGTGTGTTGTAGAAGGGCTGGCTTTTTGGGAAGAAGAGGTGGAAAAGAAGAAAGCTTCAGTCTTACCTGTATTCTTTAGCGAAATACCTTGATTCTATTATAAAAGGAAATGATGACACTGATTTGTTTCAAAGACTCCCCACCAGAAGGTCTTACAAGCACGCAAGCATTCACTCTGCTGGAGATGCTTCTCTATGATGAAATTCAAAATGAGAGAGAAGAGCAAACTATAAAAAACTTACTGCAAGCTATATGTCATTGTAGCTGGGTTTTGTGTTATTTTAATGACACCTCATTTGTTAGTTCTGTATGTTTTACTTCTAATACAACTTGCCCTATCATTCAACACCAGTGACACAGCATGACTCAAATACTGAAGAGAGAATAATATCTGCAGGGCAGAGGTCACATTTTAACATGACTAGAAGCAAAAACACACTCAGGGAGGTGGAGGGGTTTAAACAAGAGACAAAGCCACGAGCCACAGTATTTCCACTGACATCTATTTGGATCAGTCATCTTTTGCTTTTATATCTTAGAGGAGATTCAATAATTTCTCTTACTGACACTTGTAGGTCATGTTCTAGTTTCAGAAGGTGAATGCTTTGTAGCCTGATTCATGTATGCCATGGTGTCATGCTACAAACGAGTGTTTCCTCAATCCATTCTGGTTTGTCAAGTCTATCCTCTGCCTGGTTCAAATGTTAAGCATGGATTCCACTTCAGCCATAAGCTTTGTGTGAATCCAATCAATATCTGTCCATAGTAACAAGAAACACTTTTCAACTTACAGAGAGGATAGGACAAGGGGGAATGGTTTTAAACTGAGATAGGGGAGGTTTAGGTTAGATATTAGGAGGAAGTTTTTCACACAGAGGGTGGTGATGCACTGGAACAGGTTGCCCAAGGAGGTTGTGGATGCCCCATCCCTGGAGGCATTCAAGGCCAGGCTGGATGTGGCTCTGGGCAGCCTGGTCTAGTGGTTGGCGACCCTGCACGTAGCAGGGGGGTTGAAACTAGATGATCATTGTCGTCCTTTTCAACCCAGGCCATTCTGTGATTCTATGATTACCGAACTGAAACAGATCTGACCTTAAATTACCAAGGAAAAAAACTGCACAGCTCCTCATGTACTTATAACAAAGCCACTCTCAGGAAAGTTCTTCCATGCCTGGTTGTGAAGTGCGAGAGACCTAATTTCACCACAGTTTGCCTCACGTGTCCTTAGACAAGAGACATTGTCTTTGTACCTCTTTCAGTTCTGTGGGTATGAAAAGAGCGTAAGAGCCTTCCATTTGTGACAAGGGTTCCTTTTTCTGCACAATGAGAATCCTCCAGTCCTGCCTGAAGCCACCCTTGGGTGGAATCTCCTGAATCTGCCCTTCTTAAAGTACGGTTCAAGCACAGCAGGAGATGTTTACCTCAGTTACTAAGCACACTGTAGGGCCAGTTAATTTGTGGCTCCTTTGTGTTTCTGTAAGAGCTAAGGCAACTAATTGGCATCATGAGTATGCGGGAATATGGGCAACAGCTGTAGGTGCTCTTGACTCTGCAGCAGACCCAGGGAAGCCTGATCAGGAATTGCCACCCAACCAGCTGTGTTTCAGCAGACTGACAGTTTTATCAGTTCTCTGATGCACTTATCTGAGTCTGCTTTTGCTACTGCATTTCCTAAGGCACATGCTTGATCTAGAATGAGATGGTTGAGGGAGGGAGGGAGGAGGTGGGAAGAGACCTACAGTTTAGTTCAAATCACATCCACAGTGATCTGAGGTTTTTTAGAGGAGGTTTTGCTAATGCCGGCAGAGGAGCAACCTTTAGGAGGATGCCTATAGATGTAGAGGTAGTACTTTCCATCCACACCACAAGATACTGTAGCCAATATTCTTACTGCATGGACACATCCTTGTCATCAGGCATCCTTAGGCAGAGAGGCTTGTAACACTCTTATCTGCTACAGCATGGTTACATATGAGGCATACAGAGCTTGTACATTGTGTCAGAGGAGTGAGACACATAGCATCCTCCTCACAACATGCGCCAGGTCTAACTCCTTGCAATCTTTCCTGTGAGTAGGCATCACAGGAAAAAAAGCAGCAGAGTTTTCATCTTCAGGGAAAGCTTTTCTTCACTTAGGGAAGAGAACTGAGTGGTTTGGTGCAGATCCTAAAGTTTTCAAAAGAAAGCAGAACAAGCAATTAGACGAAAGCAACTTTTAAGTATTTTTCAAAAAAAGATACACTTTTGGTTTATAGGTTGTGTTACTTTTTAGTCTCGAGTCAAAAATCAAGGTTTGGTATTCTGTTTGCTTTGCTTTTCTTCCCTTCTCCAGCACTTCTACCTCTTATTTTTCCCCTTTCATCACTGAAAATAAATAAATAAATAAGAGGGAAGGGAATGATAAAGAGAAGAAACCCAAGGAAAACAATTGCCTTTAGCTTTCAAAAGAAATGTTTCTTTTGATTTCAGTTCATTGGTTTAATCTAAAAGTTGGACAAATTTCAGACTTTGAAACAAAACTCTGATTTCCATTGGTTCATTTCCAGACGAGATTTTTCTGTTTGCATTTTGCTCGTCAATAAAAACTTAATCAGCGGGAGTCTGATTTAGGTCTTCAGGAGTCCAAAATCTTTGCTGCTGCCCTTCTTTGCAGTTCACAGATGATGGAAAACTGAATGTTGATCCGAGCCATCTCTTAGGAAATCCACAAGGTTGCTTTATCACACAGCTCAGAAGCAGGACCTAAGTCTGGCCTTCCGGCTCATGAGAAAACTAAGAGTGGATCAGGAATATGATGCCATTTAAGACTGCTGACTAGATAACATAGTAGAGAGCCACGTGGCGAACCTCTGCTCTCCTAGCTCTGCCAGGTATCCAGGATGGCTCACCAGGAAATTCAGTTTTTAGGGCAGCGTCTCCCATGTGTGATCAGTAAAGTCATAGTGAGTGTTCCTTGAGTAGCTTTGTAGGGTCCACAAGGGGCATCTGTGAGGCCAAGAGTCACTGAACAGTGGCAGCACTTGGGGCGGCCAGTTTAGAGGGAAGTTTACTAACGAAGTCAATGCTCAGCCCAGTCAAGGCTCTACCATGTTTTTGATAGTTTTTGTTGATTTGACCTTTTGGGGTCATGCCTCGCCTTACCAGTTGATCACTGGTTCTTGACAGCTTAGAAATAACCAGCGGGTGTGGCTTTTAAGCTAAACTTCAACCAGCTGTGAGGAGCTCATGGGATTTAGATATTTGCTTATACTCAAACAAATAGCATGTTGATACCGACGATGGATACCAACTTGCTTTCATGAGGTTTCGTTTTTCATTGCTTTGAAGCTATTTCAAAAATGGAATGCATTGGGGGAAATATGTTACAGTGAATTACCATGCATTTGATTTTATTCCAGCATGCTTTTGGAAGTACTGCATTGAGCACAAGTAGTATTTAACCTTCAAGTTGATGGGTCATACTGAAGACTATCTGAGATACTGAAGCTGACAAAAAAAAAAGTCTTCAAACCCCAAAGAACTTTCTACACGAGTGATAGAAGAAAAAAATAATCAACTTTCTGAGCATATATTCTTTGCATGCAGTAGATATTTAAAGGGGGAATGCAGACATTTGTATTTAAAATGATAACAAAACCAAATTTTATACAAGCAACATCACAGAGAAGACTACTTGTGCTCGTAAGCGTTTGGAAATCAGTAGCTCTGTCTGCACAGACATGCCTTAAAAGAATTGAACATAATCTCAGCTGTTACATGGGGTCAAGCACTACAAATCCGTATCTAGATATTACATCTATGTCAAGGCTGCTCAGTCAGGTGGTGATATAGATAACAACGCAACTTGCTTTCTCTCTCCCTTTATATCATATTATTTGTTCTCCAGTACATTTAAAAGTATTTCCATGGTCTTTTAAAAATAGAACAACACAAATGTGGGCAACAGCTTTTTCTTAAACATGTTCAAGGGATGGAATTAGACATTCAAAATGTAATAGGTATGGCTCCACACACTGCAGGACTATGCAAAGCACTTTAGCTCACCCTATCCTGGGCAAAGGAAGTAACTGCAGTTTGCAGTTGGGTCATTTCTATGACTTCCCTACCCACATCTTTTCCCTGTGTTGCCTGAAATATGCAAATACCACCAAAATGTGCCGGTTCAGATAGCAACGTTTGTGGAGACAGCAATCCACTGTGGAGGGCTGGAGCCATGAACTTTTGCATGAGTGTGAGCAGTAAGGGAACCATCAAAACCTCCTAATCTGGTCTTTCCCACACCACACTGTTAAAACATGGCCAGCCCCCAGCAGAGGGGCCCCAAGGTGGCCCCAAGATCAGGGATTACACATTGGCCCTTTGTATTTTTATTCAGCAGTAAGGAGCACAGTCAGTGTGCATTGCTCCCCAGATGCAACTGCAGGTCTGCAACACCATTCCTCCAAAACAAACCAAAGTTGGGTTAAATCTTGCCTGCTAAAATCCAGGTCACTGCTGCAAAGCATCTTTGCCAGGAAATTACTATGGAAATAAAGACAGAACACTGCTCAAATTACGTATGAATTTGTATATTTCCTATTTCAATTTGTAAGGCATATGAAAAGAGTATACAGATTTTTATTTTATATATTATTATATAGGTATGTATTTGAAAATACAAAGTAACAGTTAGTAATAAATGATGAGTGACTGCTCAGCTACCAACCCCAGTGTGTAAACTCACAACTGAGGCTGGAAGGGAAAGGTGTTGTGCCTGTTTTCTCTGTAGAGAAGCTAGAGAAACTAAAATTGTGTGTTTGACATTGCTTACAAATAATCATGCTAGGACATTTGCAAAAGAACTGTGTAGTGTGTAAGAGGAAGCCACACAGACACCATATACCCGACACCTACTATTACCCTAAGTAATGCATCGTTAGAAAGCAAGCCTATGTTTGACTCGGGCAAATATGAATGACTATTCTGTACTGGTCTTCGCATGGATGTAGGTGCTACAGAAGCTACTTTTAGCTGTTTCCATGTCTATTTTGTACATAGAGGCAAAACGCATCAGAAGGAAACTTCCAGGTGCCCCTATGACTAAAGCACTGCACCCTCTGCTCCTAGGTGATTGCTGAGGGCTTGCTCAGCAAGAAGCAGCCACGGATGTGACTTTTTAGAGTTGACACATCTCCGACAGCACGTTCCATGAAGCCCAGAGAATACTTCTTAGTAGTACTGGCTCCCTGAACACAAGGTCATGCCAGCCTGTTGAGGTTCATCTTATCCATCCCCCACCTCAGGCAGGAGCTACGCCTCTGTAGTCCTCAGTGGGACAACGCCTGGACATTTGGAAAGCTCTCAGCAAAGAAGTCCTTGTGGCTGCTTGGGAAAATCCAAACCCTGCAGCTAAATCCAGAAAGGGAAGCATAAAAGGACTACTTCTTTCTTAGACCTTCCTCTTTGCTTTCCAAAACCAAATGGGAGTCACAAAAGGATAACAGAGGGATCCTGCACCACTAGCAGGGGGCAGATGTTCACCCATTTGTTGAGCCTGCAGTGACAACCAAGCCTCTGCCTCCACCCTTGTCAGATGTTTATTATCAGATAATCCACGGGCCAGTGACAGTCTGAATTCCTCTCTTTGTCTGGAGGAAGCTGGATGGGCTATGCAGCCCTGAGAGAGGAGAAGGCGGGATCTTTCTAATTACTTTCTTTCATACCAAAGACAGTTCGTGCAATGTGGGAACAAGTTGTTCTTCGCTGACCTGCCCCGTAGGTCTCTAGCACAGAGGAGAGGGCTTCTGGGAAGCCAGGTGTGGTCCCACCTCCAGGCTGGCTTCTCTCCTGGATTAACCAGGGTGCTACGTTCATGCCAGCTGTTGGCGTGGAGCCGCCAGGGCCTGGGGAGAAGCAAGCAGAAACCCTCCCGGGAACTGCAAAATTTGGCAACAGCTGTGAAACACAGATCAGAGGCAGCAGTAATGACAGCTTACATGTGTGTTAGGAACAGGGCTATTTCTTTGCAAAATTCAGTCATTTAGCATGCCACTAGTCTGTAATATTGCTATAATTGTGTGACCTAAGCTGTTTCCCTAACTTCAGCAAAAGCCTGAGTACTGACTGATGCCTTTAACTTGGAGTGCATAACACACATTCGTGTGTGTGTACATCTGTACAGACACACACATACATACATCATTTAAGAACGAGCAAACAATGCTACGCAATTATTACAAAAGGATTGGCCAATAACAGAACTTAGAATTACACTGCAGAATGCACGCTGGCTTTTTTTTGTTTCCATATTGGCTGGTGCCCATAAAATCTCAGAAGTAATAAAGAAGGGAAACATCTTCCGTTTACTTCATTCTCTTTGCAACATCCAAATATGCATACTCGATTTCTTGATCAGCAGGACAAGTGTTTGTAAATTCATCTCTTGCATATGCGTTATTCAAGTATCTCGAAATCCCCGTCATTTCAGGTGGGAAATCAAAATTTCTGAATTTCTTTGCAACAACCTTTTTATAAAGAAAATAAAAGAAAAAATGTATTACACACATGGAATCAGAGAATCATAGGATGGCTCGGGTTGGAAGGGACCCCAAGGATCACCAAGATCCAACAGATCCAACCCCCTGCTGTAGAGAGGGCCACCAACCTCCCCATTTAATACTAGACCAAGCTGCCCAGGGCCCCATCCAACCTGGCCTTGAACACCTCCAGGGATGGGGCATCCACAACCTCTCTGGGCAGCCTGTGCCAGCACCTCACCAATCTCTCTGTGAAGAACTTCCCCCTGACATCCAACCTAAATCTTCCCTCCCTCAACTTAAAACCATTTCCCCTTGTCCTGCTGTTATCTACCCTTTCAAAGAGTTGTCTCCCCTCCTGTTTGTAGGCTCCCTTTATGACTGAAAGGCTGCAATGAAGTCATCCCGCAGCCTTCTCTTCTCCAGGCTGAAGAAGCCCAGCTCCCTCAGCCTGTCTTTGTAGGAGAGGTGCTCCAGCCCTCTGATCATCTTTGTGGCCCTCCGCTGGACCCTCTCCAACAGCTGTCTTTCTTGTACTGGGGGCCCCAGACCTGGACACGGTACTCTAGATGGGAACATGAGGGCAGAGTAGAGAGGGACATGACCTAAATGTAACTGAATCTACTCTATGGACATTTTTAATTTTCAATATATAACAGCCTATCATTATATACAATGTAGGAAAGAAGGAAAAGGTAAGGCAAAAAAAAAAAAAAAGGGGAAGATACGAGATGAAGAAAGCTGGCTAACAAGCCAATTCACTTGAAAGGATTTATTTGGTATAAATATTTTGCTAGAGCTTTCTGGAGCTATATGCACCACCAGACCATGGAAGAGCTGCAGCTTAAAGCAGCAAAGGAGCTGGCATCAACCAGAATAAACTCTCTTACAGTAATAAAACTGACTCACACTTAGAAAATTAATAGAATCATAGAATCATTTGAGCTGGAAGGGACTCTTCAAGGCCATCTGGTCCAATTCTCCTGCAGTGAACAGGGACACCTACAGCTCCATCAGGTGCTCAGAGCTCTGTCCAGCCTGACCTTCAGTGTCTACAGGGATGGGGCATTCACCACCTCTCTGGGAAACCTGTTCCACTGCCTCACAACCCTCAGAGTATAAAAAATTCTCCTTATATCCAATCTAAATTTCCCTTCTTTTAGCTTGAAACCACTTCCCCTTGTCCTGTCAGAACAGACCCTGCTAAAAGAGACTGTACCGTCCTTTCTCACAGCTCCCCTTTATTTTAGATTTTGAATGGCTGGAGAAAACAACTACCAGCTAACATCTAATTCCTTCCTGTGATGGAATTACTTGACTTGAGGATGACTTGATGTTCATCCTCTACCATCCTTTAAACGTGTTCTCCTCGTGCCTGAGCTGTGGCTGGGAGCAGGATAGGGCTCACTGCCCTGCTCTTATCTCTGGAATAGTTTCAACCAGGACACCTCCTGGGAAAGCTTTCGCCCCTGACGGAGTCTGAAAACAATTCCATCCACTCTTTCTCTGACAAAATAGTAGTCAAGAATGAAACTTTCTGAAGTGATTTCATTTGTTTGGAAATTACATGAGTTTTCAATGTGGCCACTTCCCTTCCAGAGATTGTCCAGAGTAGCCCAGGACAGGCTGTAACAATGCCCAGACATCTCAGTCACCAGGACCCTTAGGAGTGCATGGGTGTTTTGGAGCACTTGGGTGGAAGATGGTGGCTGCCAGTGCTATTGGTATTAGTGGTAATATTTGACAAAGAGGTTTGGATTAAAGGTGGGAGAGATGGTCAAATTTCAGCATTTGCTGCTTTCTTGATTTAGCATGGGCAAGATCATTTAATCTTATCGGTCTGTGGCACTTTGCATGTGAAATGCAAATAGAAATATTTCTCTACAGCACTGAATATAGTACTCATTTAATATTTGTGAGAGGCCTAAAGAAAGTAGTCACAGTCCAAATATGAAACCAGATATTCCAGCTCCAGCTGTCAATGTGAAGATCTGCCTAGCTGTGCTGCACTGAAATGGCCTTGCACATTAGCACTCCTTGTCCCTACACAGCTACGGTGTGGCTTCAGAAGATGCACAGACTTCCTCTGCCTTTTAGAAAAGAGCCTGAGCTTCTAGACTGCCCTTCTCTTCAGGAGGCTGAAAAGCAAATGCAAACCTTAATTATGTGGAGCTTTGGTAGGAGGTTGCAATCCGCTAAGGTGAGCTCATCTCCATCCAGGAATTTCCGGCAGGACACAGTGATCTCCTCAGTGCTGTAAGCATCAATTTCATCAGGCAAGGGGCTATTTAAATAGTTGTCCAGCTTCCTCAGGGCTTTAAGCAAAGATTTTTCCAAATCTAGGTTAAGACAATAAAAAGATCGTTCAAGCTTGTACCAAGGTCTCTCTGACACCAAGCAGAAAGGCGCCTACTGCATCCTGTCTCCTGGCACCAGCCCAGCTCACAGATACCCAGCCATGCTAACTCCTGCAATTCCTTTATCCTAAGCTTAAAATGTAATGCTGGGATAAGAGCTCTAAGTAGCTAAAGGGGGTTCTGAGAAAAACCAAACTAGGTCTGTGTTACCAGAAACAGCAGGGCTCAGCAAGGGTTGGCTGGGGTGTTCATAAGGGATGGGGCTGGTGTGCAACGGTGGAGATGGAGCTGGAGGACACAGGAGTTGCATGACTCTAACTTATTTCTGTAACTATCAGTGCAGGTGGAAGGATCGTAGCACCTACTTTCATTAGCATCTTTTCTTGGGTTCTTTATGAATGCAGAGAATTTTGCAAAGACATCGTTTCCTGCAGAGTTAGACTCAAGGTGCTTCGGTGCAAGTTTGGGATACCTGAGGAGTTGAAAGAATCAAAAAGTTATAGGTGAAATATTTTCACCTTCACTAATTACTTCATATATATCACTGAAACTGAAGTGTTACAATATATGGCTACTCAGGGCTTTCAAAGGGAACAATCCTAAGCTAAAAACCAGTTTGTAAGCGTGAATTTCACTCCATACCCAAACCACGTGGCTTACCTCCCCCTCTTGAGGCAGATGGGAAATGACTGTGCCGCAACCATTGCCCAAGCAACCCAGTGCCTCTTCCAGGCTGCCTCTGTTGGAGGTGAGGCTGAGCAGAGCCGTGAGGAGGAGCAGAGGGAAAGTCCCCACTAGCACCAACTGCTGCTCCTCCCGGCCTCCTCGCCTGTCCTGCACTTGCATGAGCAAGCTCGGAATGGCCAGGACAGCCGCTGCTGCTGCCACAGCAGAGAGGAGGGAAAAAGTAGCTGCTCACATAGCTTGAGTCAAGTTTGGCTGCTTGAGGGGGCAACTGCTGTCCTGGGGAGGAAAAGGTGCCTGGGTGGGGGAATGATGCCGCTGGCAGAGGATGTGGGGAGAGGTGAGGATTGCTCCTGAGGTGGGAAGGACAGGTCTGAAACCCAGTCCACGGCACACACTGAGATTATCTCACCTAGCCACTCAAAATAAGCTGCAATGGTCTGTGCCCCAGCGCTCCTGCAGTGTGGGAGGCTTCCACTGCTGCTTCCTTCTAGCTACCTGTTCCCAGAATTATTTGTGCAGTGTGAGGAGGGAAACCTCAAATAAACACAAGCAGAGGAAAAGAGGTCAGGTTTCTGCAGCGGTATGCAGGTTTCTGCAAATACTTGCTGCAGGAGGGCGGATTTCATGCCTTGAAAATGATTGTAGTGGTGCAACTATGAACTTGAGGTGAAGGCAAAGGCAGTGGGAAGAGCACAGCCAGCAGTCAGGGCTACCCCAGGACACATGCCACACACTGCCAGGCCTCCCCAGTTTGCAACCAGGTTGGAGGCACTGCTCCCACAGACTCTTTCTCACAACTTGGGCTATGAACAGGAGGAGGGGACAGGAATGCTGTACCGGGGCGGTGCTAGCTTTTCTTCTAAGAACTCCTCAATCTTATTGACATCAGTTTTGACTTCGCCATCAAACGTCATGAAGGGTGGGTTTGTCCCCGGGGCCAGGTTCTGCAGGTCGGCAGGTTTTCTAGAGGGAGAAAGGAGGCTGGGTTAATCATAGTGGGGACCACTCTTTCAATTTCGACACTTATTGCAATGAACTGCTTCAACTTCACAGTAGCAGGCTACAACTCTTGCAAAAGCACAATGTGTCCAGCTGCCTCACGCTGGTGGTGTCAGCATTACCTAGCCCTATCTGAATGCACCCTGAAACGCTACAATTTCAGGCTTGTGTTACAGAGACCTACTGGAAAACAGATTAAAATCTCAAATGTTTCAAATGAGTTGGTCCACCTCATACCAGTGAACCTGAAAGAGGCACCAGGCGCACAGCCTGTTAGCACAGTGCCAAGTTGCAGTGTAAGTAATGTGCACTAACCTGCGTGTGTGCATTTCAAATCAAAGAGACTCATTCTTTTAAATCACCATCATGGTAAAGCTGTTCTAAAAATGAGAACTCCTATTATGATCTCACCTTTTCAAGTCCACGGTGGTGACATTAAATATGACACCCTTTAGCCACAGGATCATAAAGAGACGTTGCGAGAATGGGCAGTTTCCAATACTTTCCCCATCGCTGCCAGCCTACAATTACAAAAAAAAAAGAAGTATGCATACATCTGAAATAGCAAATTTTGATAGCAGATGTAGCAGGTAAGCAGAAAGTCCAGACCAGCTGTAAGTACACAGAGCGTGTTATTCATCTCTAACACATATCTTCATGCAAAATTTCTTTATATCTTTCTCTGTACGTGCACATGGATATGATGAAGAATTCTGTCATCTCAGAGATGTATTTTTTCATTAAAATGCATCATGAGTGTTACCGTAAGTTAGAAAACAAAATTGAAATCACAGCAGTCCTTCCAGAGGAAATAGTCTCCACCTCATTTGTCTGTGTGAGCATAAATCTACCTGAGTCACCGCAAGATTAAAACAAGCCTAAATCAGTTTATGATCACAGGAAACAAGAAGAGAAAGATTTACCGGCATAAATCGAGATGTAATGTCTAAAGCACTTAAGGGAATAAACAGAATAAATCAAAAAATTAAAGTTTTCAACTAAACAATCCTGGGGGCCCCAGAGCAGGAAGGAAGCTGCCAAGCGGCTGAGCACACCGGCCTCCATGCTTTGCTGAACCGGGGGCTAACAAAGCACAAATACCGCATACCTCTGGCTAATGGCTGGGGGAAAGGCACGGGGTCGGGGACAGTGTGTGGATTTCCATCTTAATGGAACTCGGCCCTGGCCAAGGCACGTAACCGTGCCTCTCATGGCAGTCTTGTTCTGAGCAAACAAACACACGAGGCACAGCTCAGCATGGCGATGCAGCTCTGCTGGACTTTGCACCCCACTTTAAGAGCTCAGAGGCCTAGCTTTTAAGCCTGCTGCAGCATTCTCCTGAAGAGCAGTTTAAGAACTTCACTCATGTGCAAGGGTACCAAAATAAAAACCCGAGCGTGTCATTTACTTAATAGTTAGTTCATTAATATTTGTGGACTGCATACGATGAAACAACATGCAGTAATGAAACTAGTTCTGCTTGCTCCATCACCCTCCTCAGTGCTATCACATGACTCTCAAATAAGCTTTCCATCAACATTCGCGGCTGTTGGGTTGCCTGAAGCTCCTCACATTCACCAAGAGCTCCGTGGATGGAAACAAATACCTGGCCTCGAGCAGGCACAATGCTGCATAGTACAAGCCGTGGTTCTCCATGTCAGTGGGGAGGATCCTCCTTCAACCACTGCCACTTTCTGCCTCTGGTACCGCACCAACTACAGGCTTTCTTGGTGAGAAAAAACATAACAGCCTATTGCCTCATTTAGCATTTCAGCATTTTAGAGATGCTAAGAATACCTGGGCTGCTGTGTTAAGTAAAGTAGGACCTGTTTTGTAAGTGGTAAAAATGAAAGCTGTTGTGGTTTTGCTCCTACTCGGAGCACTGCTTTCCAGCACTGTACAACTTATTTGATGAAAAACTACTGTGCACTTCTTAAGAACAAGACTACACCTGCTGCTAGCACATGCTTAAAAAACCCCTAAATCTACACCATCTTACCTCATCCTGTCTCTCACATGATGTTTCACCTGGCCACTTCTCCTAGGTAACAGAGAAAGGACAAGAGGGAATGGCCTTGAGTTGTGCCAGGGGAGGTTCAGGTTGGGCATTAGGAAACATTTCTTCTCAGCAAGAGCAGTGAGGCAGTGGCACAGGCTGCCCACGGAGGTGGTGGAGTCACCATCCCTGGAGGTGTTCAGGAACTGTGTGGATGTGGCACTGAGGGACGTGGTCAGTGGGCAATACTGGTGGTAGGTGGACAGTTAGACTAGATGATCTTTGTGGTCTTTTCCAACCTTAATGATTCTATGACTCACCTCCTCCGGTGACAAGCACCAGCGCGACCCCTCCATGTAGTGGTACCCCCAACCCTGGGACGGGTGGTACTGGGAGAGAAGCAGCAGCAGTGAGGGGATGTCATTTCAAAGTGCCACCACAAACCCTTCCCACAGTTCCTACAAATGATGTGGTATTTTTATTCAGCCTTGGATAGGAAAAAATAAATTATCTCATCAGGGTTCATGCAACTTTCAGAGAACTTCCAGACAAGAGCTACGTGATCAAGACTGACAGTAGGTTGACTTTTTCTGATTGGTTACTATTTTCTGCTGACCACTGAATACTGAATTTTTGTCTCCCTCTAACTTTGCTGGAGCTAAGGAAATGAGGTTGTTGCTCTGTGTTGTCCCACATCGGCATGGTGACAGCAAATTTCAGGGAGCCCCAGCCTGCTTTTCTGGGGAAACATAACGGTGGAACCAGAGATGCAGGCCCAGACAGACGTGTTACCATGACAAATGCAGATACAAAGCAGGCAGAGTCCCAGTTTGTCATTAACTGGAGCGACAGAAAGGCCACTTAGGAAGCTGATGGACTAGCAGCCATGGAGATGTTACAGAAGCAACCTCCTGCTTTGTTTCTGAGTGCAAACTTTTTAATTTCATGCCTGTGTGGGAGGAAAATTTACTACAGCGCTACCATTTTTCTATTTCACCGTGGATAAAACAGCAAACAGTCAGTTTCTTAGCCTTTGACCTTCAAGACTCTCAGCCTGCTAGCAACCTATAACAAAAACAAAAGTCATTTGAACACTTCAGAACTGAATGAAACGGAACAACTGACAACTCTACCCACTGCCACAGCTGGAGGCATGTACCTCTGCGTTTCTTTCAGTTCTGTAGAGCTGGAGGCAAGTGACAGAAAAACTACAATAGCCCACACAATAACACAAGCAGTGATTAAACCTTTCCCTGCTATAGCAGTGACGGGCTGTCTGAAATGACTGAAAGAGCCTGAACATTGAATCTGATTTGGAGTTTGACACTATTCTGGCCGGGCATCTCAAAGATACAACAATTTCCTACAATCTCGGGTGAAAGCCTAATATTTTGGCCTACTGAGGAAGCCAGGGTGAATACAGCTAGCTGAAATGACTTCAGACATGTCAGCTTGCATTTTGGCCCCTGGTAGACACCTCTGTTCATCAAATCCAGTGAGCTGCAACTCCTAAAAGACAAAAAAGCACCAAAGACACATGCCAAAGGCATTTGTTCAAGCTCCCAAACAGGGGGTCGGCCACATTGACTCAAAAATCACGAGTTGAGGTACTGAAATAACTTTATTGCAGTCTATCGAGCAACATGATAGCTGAACCATGCCATCACTGCACGTTAATGTACTTTCCAACAAAGTCAGCATGGCTTTTTTTACAGCAGGGAGACAGTGGGTCACTATCTCACCTTGTAGAAACACAATACAACAGCGAGAGCCCATGAGTTAATACCAACAGGATGACAGCATAGTGAGGGGTGCTGAAGCCTTGGAGCAAAACACCCTGCATTTTCCTCCACAGCACTACTCTGGGATGTTTAACTCTGAGCTGGGCTTGGTCTGTGCGCAGGGTTTAATTACACTTCCTGACTGCTGTGCTCTGGGATGACGCAGAGTGAAATCCTAACTCTAGGGAAGTCAGCGGGAGCCTGGCTGTTGATTCAATGGAGAATTGTGTTTCCAGACTGGTTATAAGCTTAATAACCAGGCAAATGCTGGTATAATTGCAGGTAATGGCCTGGCCTCCACCTGCAGTTGTTGTGACGCTCTCCTAACCTCCAGATCCTGCTGGTGAAGTGGGTCGAATCACCGCGGCGCAAAGCTGCATATGGGGCTGTTCTGCTGCTAAGTAGATGCCTAACCAGAGCCTTGAGTAAACGGCATTTATGTTTTAACTGTGATCAGTCAGGAGGTCAATGTGCTTCTTCTACTAATACTGAGATTTAATGAGTTCATTAATCAAACAATTAGGACAGCCATTGCTGCAGACAAGAAAACTTTCAAGCTGCGTATAGAAGCTTTCTTTCAGAGCCTTCAGGGCCCTAGGCAGCAATTGTATATTGTGGCAGTATCAACTTATTACAGCTCTCCATAATCCCATAACCATGTGCCATTACTTAATGGGATTATTAGTTGACACTCCCTATTTTCATTCATTTTCCACTGTTCCACACTCTCTTCAGACTTTTGTTGTGGATTTTCTTTTTGTTTGCTTGTTGGTTGGTTTGTGTACTGAGTCTTACTCAAAGAATCTGGGAAAGGGAAGAGCTCTTCATATCCTTCTTTCCACTACTGCTTCAGCTCTCAAGTCAAGAGCACCATCACACGTGGTACTCATTTCCCTACACACAGGACCTCATGCACAAGGTATCAGAGAGAGTCACAGAAGAACTACACCACCTTGATCTGACAGCTCTGATTTTCTCAGTGGCCTTTAAAAGGTCACTTGCTTCTGCATTCAATCCTCAGGATAATTACTCTACAGAAGAGTCATATACCGAATGTCAGTTGTAAACCACTAATTTGGGCCCTCCCTGAGCTGCAGCTGCTCTGTCCCTGGAACTGCTGAAAAATTTTGTTTTGTAACAGTTTCTGTCCAAACATCTCAGGAACTGGGGTTTGAAGGTTCTTCTATTGACCTCAAATGTCCTGTGCCTCCAAAATCTTGATGAGTGGAATTTGTTTTTCCTGGACTTTTTGTTTCCTGATGAAGGTTAAGCACAGAAGAAACAGTTCAGAAGAAGCAAAGATGACAAGACTTTTTGCTTGTTTTTATATAACTCTAGAATCCCTTTGAAGCTATAATAATAATAAAAAAAAAGAAATCAGTGAGCATAACTTTTTTTTTCCCTGAAAACTGAACTCCAATTCCATTTTAACTT
The DNA here is from genome assembly GCA_016647715.1 of Pavo muticus. Classification (NCBI taxonomy): domain Eukaryota; kingdom Metazoa; phylum Chordata; class Aves; order Galliformes; family Phasianidae; genus Pavo; species Pavo muticus. The sequence goes on from JACDJE010000074.1 coordinate 1,439,320, forward strand.
CAGCACAAGGGAGCTAAGTTTCTCCTTGCCCGTATTTATGCTGGCCAAGAGGCAGGCCAGCAAGTGGAGCAGAACTGCTGCTTACCAGGGCCAGAGCCTGGGGCCAGCATCCCACATCCACCCCTGCCCATTTTGCTGGACCAGCTGCCTCAGGGAATCACAGCTCCCCTGCACGTTTCCACATTTAAACCCCAGCTAACAGACCGGTTCTGTGTGCTCTTCTTTCTCATACCACACTAAGAACTCCCCTCTCCTTTTTCATAATGCAATTGGTTTCCCATCAATTAAGAAGAACTAGGACCTAAACTACTGGGCCTGGAAAACTACAACAGGTTCATGCGCTTGGGCCCAGCATAGGAAGCAGCTGGGAGGAGGGTGTGACAGTTGAGAACAGCGACTGTTTCACTTTAATTCCTTGTAAAGACTAACTTGTTCTGTACTGGCAGGATTTAGTGGGCCCAACAGAGTTCCTGCTCTGGGCTGAGCTCTGCTGTGCCAGCCTTGCAGCTGTGCCAAGCAGCAATGGCAGGACAAGCACAGCTCCTGTGGTGGAGAGCTCGGCTTCCCGTCCTGCTGCACCAGCCAAACAGCCTTGGTGTTGCACAGTGGCCAAGCAGGAAGGAGAGCAGCTTCCAGTGCTTCCCACTCCTCCTGAGAGGAAATCCCAGTGCCCATGGTTGACCATGGAGGGCCCAAGCCTGGTCAGGGCCTCCTGGCAGGGTTTCATGTTCTTCGACTTAGAATCATAGAATGGCTTAGGTTAGAAGGAACCTCAAAGATCACCAAGTTCCAATACACCTGCCATGGGCAGGGTTGTCAACTGCTTGATCAGGCACTAGATTAGGCTGCTCAGGGCCCCATCCAGCCTGGTCTTGAGCCGCTCTGCCCAAACCTATTCACACTGACACGCAAGTAGTAGCTGAAACCACCCATTTTTCTTTCCTTATGTTGCTTCAGAGCAAGTCAACTTCTGATATTATCTCACATCATCCTGAAAATAAACAACAAATCTCTCACCATTAGTTTTCTCAGTGCATTCACAGAAGGCCTTTACTGAGAAACCTTCAGCAGCAGCTAAATCCTAAAGTCTGCCCACAGACTTCAGGAAACAAAGCTGCCCAGACCAAAGGCAGAAGGATGGAGGGAAGCAGTGTAATCCCCTCAGACCTTAGCAATAGCTTCTCAGAGGCAATGGGTTAAACTGCAGTGCAGCATGCTGCCATAAGCGTAGGAGACAAAGAATCCCTATAAACATCCGTGTTTGAACCTCGAGGGTACAAAGCACAATTTATGCTTTTGGTGCCTGCTACAATATTCCTGCAGATTTATTTAGTACCACAACACTGGAAAAGGCAAAATTTTACATGTTACTTCTGTTAAGAATGCAATGAAAATATATATTTCCAAGATATTCTCCCTCACTGAAGGTAACTATAATATACTAAAGCAACACACGTTCCATACGCTGCGATGCGCATTAGAAACACCACAGGCATGTCATTTGGATAAGATCTCATTCAAACCAAAGCCTTTTTGTCAGGAAGAAACAGATTACCTGGAATTTTCTCTATTTAAACACTATGTTCATTTTATGGCCTAGGGCAAGGGCATAAGCACCCAAACGCTGAACTTTACAGAACTGTTCTGGTGCCACCTACTGGACTTGACATGAAAATCTTGTCTTGCTCTTGGAGCTCAAAGCAGAGGCGCATCACGAGAGGTTCTGCCTCAGAGACGCCTCTGCAGCAAGATTCCTTGTCTTTTGCTAACAGCACTCTTGAGAGTACTTGAGATGCTGAAATTGTAATTCCAGGCAAATTTTTAAAGCAAAACATCTGTAATTTAAACTATATTTTAACAGAAAAATTGTAAGTGTTGCCACTAATTATTCCAATTCTTTTTAAATGGTCGTGTAGTTCTGCCAGTGTAATATTCAACACTTAAAACAGATGCTTCCAGCTGCTGTTTAGTGTCTCAGCCAAACAGCAGAAATATGTATATTTAAAATGTGTCTGATAGTTGAGATTCCTGCACACAAACTGTATGTTTGGTACACACGAGGATAGACTTGCTGTGTGTGAGACATTCCTACTAGCGAAACTCAGAGAGGAAGTTGTGTTCAATAGTGACTTGATGCTTTAGGAAAGAAACCTATTTCCCCTTTCCTTTCTCTTTTTAGGATCAAAACGAGCACCTTTGTCATTGAAAGTGCAACATTAGGATTTTCGTTTTAAAAAGAAATTTACCTTATTTTAGATTTAGAAATATTCCAGATATAATCTTTTATCTTGAACAGTATTAGAGGCTTTAGGTAATGCACAACATATTTAAAGGATTGCAACCATGAATGTGCAAATTCAACAACACACTTTTTGTCCTAAACCCTAATTAAGCTTTCAGGTTAAGGAGGCAGCAGTAAATATAAATACAAGCAATCTGCTAAATATAGCTTCGTTCTCTTTTTATGGTGCTATAGTAAAAACAAACAAAAAAGCAACGTAAAGGAGGGAGCAGGAAAAATGCTTTCTCTAAAGAACAAGGTGTGTGTGTGTGGGTTGATTTTCAGGACCCCCTTCTTTAGCATCACTCAAGAGACCCTTTTTTCTTGCTGAAGCCAGAAGCCCTGGAGGTCTCATCTGGCATTTCAACAAAACTTGAGGGTGAGTTTCAACCAGAGAGATGCCGGAGAATTATATGATGATGAAGCACAGATAGATGGGAGCCTGCAGCCTGAGAGGCAGGAAGGGCAGCACCACTGGTTCTTTTTGGAACAGACTGAGTACTCCACAAAACAATAACCCTGAGCACAGAGATAACACAAAGGTGATAAGAACAGGTACAAACTGTTACGTTACACACTGAAGCTGGAAACCACCTCTCACAGAGTCAGCCAGAGACAACAGGTCAGTGGAGACAGGAAGATGCTCCTCAAGGATAATTAATCTTGCCTACGTGGGATGACATCCTCTCCAGCAGTGCAGCTTTCTCCAAGTACAGCCCTAAATAGCCCCATACAGTTTAGACATCTAATTTAACTTAGGTGAGCTGAAATGTATCTTTTGAGACCACTCATCAGCTAGAGATAGCTGCTGCTGCAAAGAAAAAAAAAAAAGACTAGAGCATGATATACCCAATGTGACCCAACTATCCTACTCAGCTTTAGGGAAAGAACAATGGCTGCATCAGACCAGGTACTTCCATGAAGGCAGGGCAGAATTCAAAATAATTCAAAAGAATTCCATCTCAAGGTGAACCTTGATCCCTTTCAGGAGGAACTTGGGCTTATGATCTACTGGGAGGTCCTTTGCAGCATACTGTTCCTTCACCTGCAGCATGGACATCCCTCCAAGGACAGGACAATGGCAAGTGTCATGTTTTGTATTCATGCCACTGAACATGTCCAAGTGACAATAATGCTGTAGCAAACTCCAGGGCAATGATGGAAGGGAAAGGTGCTGCTCAGCAAACAGCAGCAGTTATCTCAAATAGGGTTCATATTCCAAAATAATAGAATGATTCATTGAGAAAGAAAACAGACAATGGATATGGTATCTCTGATAGTGAGATCCAGGCTATATGATCAGATACTGGACAGGATAGGATGCCAGGCAATCAAGAAAGTCCACGTGTTAAGATTAACCAGGCAAGTAAATAGTGCCAGAGGTTACCCTCTGGTGGGGAAGAAGAGGAGAACAGTTAGAACAAAATGGCTTTTTATTTCAAGTGGGTTGAGTTAATCACTGCAAATCTAAGTGCAGGCACTGTATGTTTGATATAGGCTTACAACAATGCTGGACACCTGCTCATACGGGGCAGTATTTATCCAATGGCCAGGTAAGACTGCCCAACTTAAAGGAAAAAAGGAACAACACAAGATACCAACAATCACAACTGGAAATCGCCTCCTCATTCAAGTAGCCACACACAGCAATGGCAAAAGCCAAGAGTCAGAATCTGCAATAGGACATGAGGTTAGGGGTGGCTACAGGATTCAGATGATACCCAGGATGGCCAGAACAGCAAAGTCCTTGCAGACAGTGAGCCCACCCAAGCAGCACTGGAGGTCAGGAGGGCTGAGAATGTCTCAGCCAGCTGCCCTTTGATAATCATCAAAACAAGGTAGAGGCATGCATATAGTATTTGAATGTCATCCAGCAGAACAGCAGCAATTAATACTGAATATCTCCTACTATAAAAGCCACAAGTTGAGATGTTGTTAATGAGATAATGAACCTTAATGGCTCCCCAAAAGGTTGGTGATGAGGAGCAGCAGCTTTCAGACAGGACTAAGTTGCCAAGTGTCCGGCCAGACATCAGGAGGCTTCTATGGGCACTTGAGGCTGGCCAGATTTGGGGCAGAGCAAGCAGGAAGCCAATCCTCTTGACAAAGAGCTAGATATATGGCCGACATATGCAACCACCAGGCGTTACCATTCATCCACATGTTGACCTTCACAGCAGCATACAGGTACTGTAAACTAATTTCTCTACAAATACAGAATAAAAAGACTGATCCTAACTTAAAGAATAAACAGGAAACTTATATGTAGAACATCAGCAGGGAAGTGAGAATGCTGAAGAATTTCTGGAAGTTCTTTATAAAATGCTGTGTGGATTAAAGCTTTTAGCTAAGGCTAGGCCAAAAAGAGATGCCAAGGAGAAAAGAGTGAAAGGAAACGAGTGCAAGTGAAAGAAGATAGAAGGAATTAACTCCTTACCTGTGCAGCTTCAACCAACCACAGGACACAACCTGTTCTTGGTGACCACAGAGTGTAAGCAGTAGGCTAAAGGTTGAGCCTACCTACAAACAGGATGACATATACCTGTTTACCGTGCTTTTAGTGATGCAGCTGTACATTAGTGATTAGTTAATAATGAACTATCCATTCATTACTACTGATAGTAAGAAAACAGGCTGTGTCTTGGAGCAGGGCTCCCACTCACAGAAACCATGACATCCCTCCTTGCAAGGTTTATGTCTCATGGACCAGTGACATATTAGCATTTCTTAACATCTTCCAACAACTGTGTTAATTAAGGCTCTTTTCATTCTATTAGGTTTCTGAAATTATACTAGTTAGATCCTTCTTTTGTGCAGTATTCGCATTACATTATTATGACTACTTTGTTTCATTCATTCCATAATTCTTACGTTCACTAAGGCTCTTTCAAAACAAATTCTCTAGAATGCTTCGTTTTTTGCTGGAAGCAGTTCTCTGCTTTTGGTCCTCAATTCATGCTGAGGAATTTACAGTATGCTGGAGTTTCTTAGCAGGACATTAGCCTCCATCCTGCTTTTATGTAGTGAACTGTGGTCAGAGCTTAAAGGGGTTGTATACATCAGGAAATTCTAATCCTCTCTCCATGATAGAAAGGAAAAGAAGCCTGAAGTTGCTGCAATTTCCTTTGGTTTCTGTTCTCTTTCCCCACTGTGTGCCAGCAGCCATTTCAGGACAGAGAAAGCCTCAATTATTCTGACTCCTGCTACTTTATTTACTTACCACGGTCTGCTGGGTAAGTAATTATTGCTGAAATTAACTTAATTACTTAGTAAGTAATTAAACACTTTTGATGCATAGGCAGAATTTTTCCTTCATTAAGAAGTAACTTTGTGGCAATAAACTTTTTACCTTTGTCAAGTTGCTTTCTAAATAACTAGAGCAACCTAATAGGTCTGAAAAACACTAGAAACAATGTACCCTTTTCTATTTTAATAGCCGCATCTCTCAAAACTGATTAAGCAATAATGGAAGTATTAGCTAAATTATATTTAAAAAAAAGAAGAAGAAATTAAGCAGAAACTATTTCAATTAAAAGGTTAACATTGTTCCAGAAAGTAACATGCATCCATTTACAAGAACTTGTAATGACAACAACTACAAAACCACCGGGAAGTACAGAATGTGGCATTCAAGGAGCCAAACTTAGGGGTCCTGGTTGATGAAAAAACTGAACATGAGCCAGCAGTGTGTGCTTGCAGCCCAGATGGCCAATGGTATCCTGGGTTCCATCAGAAGAGGGGTGGCCAGAAGGGTGAGGGAGGTGATTATCCTCCACTCTGCCCTTGTGAGGCCCCATCTGGAATACCGCGTCCAGGTCTGGGGCCCCCAGCACAAGAAGGAGTGGGGCTGTTGGAGTGGGTCCAGAGGAGGGCCACCAAGCTTTTCAAGGGCTGAAGGACCTCTCCTATGAAGATAGGCTGAAGGAACTGGGTTTCTTCAGCCTAGAAAAGAGAAGGCTGCAGAAAGATCTTGTTGCGACCTTCCAATATTTAAAGGGAGTTTATAAACATGAGGGAAATAAACTCTTTACAAGGGTAAATAGTGTTAGGAGAAGGGGTGTGGTTTTAAACTAAAGGAGGGAAAATTTAGATTAGATGTCAGGGGGAACTTTTTTACTGAGAGAGTGGTGAGGTGCTGGCACAGGCTGCCCAGAGAGGTTGTGGATGCTCTGACCCTGAAATGTTTAAGGCCAGGTTGGATGGGGCCCTTGGCAATCTGATCTAGTACTTGATCTAGTGGCTGGCAACCCTGCCTGTGGCAGAGGGGGCTGGAACTTGATGGTCCTTGAGGTCTCTTCCAACCCAAGCCATCCTATGATTCTATGATTTTAGAGTGGGTAGTATTTAGACAAAACACACATTTTCTTTTGATTTAGCTGTTTGCAATCTGCCCAGCGTTCCCACTGAGCAGCAGGTCTGCCAGCAGTCAGGCCTTTCAGTTCTGACTGAGATCATAAATAAATGAACCATTAAGTGATAATGCTGTAAAACAAACACAACACAGGCAGCTATGAGTGAAAATTTAAATATGCAATATTCCGTGATACATTTACAGAGGCTGTGGTTTCACTAATATTCACTCCTATTCAAATTAAAGGGATTAAAGATTAAACTCACGTATGCATGCCATCTTACAAAAGAGAAAAGTACAACAATCCTGCCATTTTACACACAGTGCTGCAGCTAGCCTTAGCCAGACCCGTAATGTTGCCAAAAGCATTTTCAACTGCAACTGTAGGCAGAGAAAGGCAGGCAAAAGGTACTCTTAAAAAAATTCTAAAATCGAATGAAATTACACAGGAAAAACACTAATTACAGATTTCCTCAGTATCTTACAGCTACTTGTACCAGATCTGCAAATAAAGCCACTGTGGTAGCTATGGCACATGGCATAACCTGGGACAGTGCTGTGCCTGTTTCCAGCGTGAAGCCACAGGTACACCTTGGAACTAGATGACCTTTGAGGTCCTTTCCAACCCACACCATTCTCTGATTCTTTGATACACCTCTTGTGACAGGAAAGCAACTAATCAAACATATGGGACACCCACACCTAGCTACCTGGCATCTATAGCACAACAAGTGCATGGTAATAACACAAAAGTAACCAGCAACCAGAAGTCCACTGCTTTGCTCACTCAACAAGGTAAAAATAAATTGGAATATGAACATGTGACTAGAAAAGAATGAAAAGCTTCAGCTACAAGTTAGTAGAGTTTAAATGAATCTTACCCAATTTAGGAATATCATTATCCTACACAAGTAATTATCATATTTCAGTAGTTACTCTTTAATTAGGTCTCATTCAAGATAGCATTACTTTTAGCTGTGTACTTAAAGAAGCCAACTAATAACGGCAACAATGAATTATGTGGGTATTACTCATGCAGAGATTCTTCAAAACCTCGTGAGCAATCATTGCTGCTCCGCTTAAATGGAAGCTGTTTTTTTTAATGGCTGATGTGACATTCTCTCTTTGAGTTTCTTACCCTTAATTTCTACAAACACCAGCAGCCTAGCAGGCAGGTGAGCGGCTGAGGCTGCCTGGCCACAGACGGAGCTGGCAGGCTCCATTTCACACCAGGCCACGCAGGCCCGAATTTCCTTTTGGTACGAGTTCTGCCCACAGAGTCAGTTCTGCCCATGCGTGTGTTAATGGGAATGCTACCAGGTCACAAGCACACAAGCAACAAATCAAATGCTCAAAGCCATTTATCCTGTTACAAGAATTATGTTTAAATACCTCAATGCTATTTCCAATCCGTATTTAATAACAAGGCAAGATGCCAGCCAAACATTCTACAGAGAGACAAAAATCTTATATCCTTTTTAGATTCTTACAGGGACTTACTGCAACAAAAGAGCATTATACTCTAGAACACATTATAGGTCTGGGAAAAACAGATTAACCGGTATTTCAGTGACACATCCTGTTTTACACTCCACTGTGTGATACTTAACAGCACGCAGCCCCACTGCTTCCATCTAAATGCAAAACTATACATACCCATAAAGCATTTGTAATTTGTGCTGTAAGCAAAGAAGTAAATAAGAAATAGCCAAGTAAGTAAGCTACTTTATGCAGCTCCAGGGAGGAGGTGGTTGAAGGCTTGAGAAAATAATTTTTGACTGGTACTCTTCATTAAGGCAGTTGAAAGCTGAAAGATAAAGTAATAGATCCGGTTTTATGGTGTTTCCCCACCCCCTTCCAACAGTAAGTGATATTATGGTCCAAGCAGAAAATACTTCCAATGACCAGGTAAAATATTAAATCAAAAACCTGTCAGCTCTAGCAGGAACTGGCAAAGCCACTCCTGAAAGAGCAGTGAAGTACTGGACACCAGCACAGACCCACGAGCTCAGCTGAGCAGGGGCCGGACTCTATTCCCTTCTTTTGCAGAGGACGGTCAACCATCATCATCCTGCTCAACCCACAACTTTGCTTCCATTTACAGCCCCTGGAAACTACAAGAAACATAGCTCTGCTAGTAGTTGTTAAACACATACTGCATGCATTGTACTGCATAACAAACAGCCCCAGTATACACAGCTTCTCATTCAGAGGAACATCCATGTATGCCCCTATGTTTTTAAGCCTTTAGGGTACACATGGATCCTGTTTCAAGTTTCAGCTGCCACCATTTATTTATCTCTTTAGCTCAGGTTCCATAATAGCTTTTAAAATAATTTCAAAAGTGAACTAACATGTAAATGTCAATGATTCCCCAAGGCACACAGGAGAGCTTTTCTGAAATCTGAGTAAATGGTTAACTGTCCCACTTTAATAACTTGGAAAAGAACACGCACTTGTGACTCCAGTCCTGCTGTCACTCACTTTGTTCTGTTGCAGTTATATTTCTAATTTGAGTGTTCAAATATGTACCAAAATTTTAGCATATGGAGAACAAAAATAGAGGGAAATAACACCTTTGCACTTCTGCCCCTGAGGCTTCATGATGACCATCTCTCTAAGGGGAAAAATTATATATATACACACACACACACACAACTCCCTGTATTACGCTTGCCACATATAGTGATGCTTCTGCAGAAGACAAGGAAGAAGCCACAGCCCTCCCCAGGGCAAACACCCGCTCACACACCTCTTGCGCAGAGCTGCTCCAGGACTTGGGAAGCTGAAGATTTTTATTAAGGAATTAGAACAATTTCCCTCAGCGCTCGTGTTATGGAAAGCAACTGGAATGGAATCATTCCTCTTTTATCAGTAAATAATCAGACACTGCAAATGGAAACGCACACAACTCCTTATCACAGCGTGACATTTCATTATTTGAGCAAGGAAATAATCATGCAACCTTCACATGGCATTGAGTTACACTCTTTGGTTGGAACTCAAGGAGAGAGCCATTTCTTACTTTTTAAAAGAAGCAGTAGGATCTGTTTTGACCCAGAAATCAAGACACAGAATGCACTCAGCAATGGACAGTGCGTACGTATCCATGCTTTTACTGCCTCAGTAGGTCTGATGAGGAGGGTCTTTCTTCTGCAAAGAAGTACACAGCCACCAATTCGAAGTGACTTCACCTCAGATCCTGAAAAAGTGTAGCCACATTAATAATTTCCATTATCATTTCTCCTTCACAGTAGCCTCACTGTTGCTTTAAATAGCCATAAATTTACTCTTGCAAGGATCAATACAAAAAATAGTACAAAAGTGTAAGAAAGACCAAAACTGGAATCTCTATTATAGTTAACTCTGTAGGAGTAAGGTGAAGGTGGAGCTGTTTGTAGAAATGAGGTGACCCACAGGATTGCTGAATCCTCTTCCTATGGCATCAAAGTTCTGGAAAGAACTGATTTCAGATGGATGAAGGCACGCAAGAAACAGATGTTTTAGAATTAAAGACATCTAATAAACATAACTAGATTTCGCCTCTCTCCTGCCATCAATAAATGGTTTATTTTTTCTGTTAGGAATTCTAATAAAACCAGACCCCAGGTTCTCATGTGGACAAGGCACTGGTTTAACACCTTTGCCAGGAAGGGAACCTGGTATCTTTTTATCTTTCTAATGCCTTCCATGTTCTGCTTTCTCAAAAAATGAGGGTAGTGTGTCTCTTATTCATAGAAACACAGAATCTTAGAATCATAGAATGGCTTGGGTTGGACAGGACCTCAAGGGTCATCAAGTTCCAACCCCTTGCCACAGGCAGAGTTGCCAACTGCTAGATCAAGTACAAGGACAGATTTCACAAGGAACTCCCAAGCCAGAGACCATTTAAACTCTACATCTTTCTATGATAGGAAATAATGGCAAATACATTGCATAACCAGAAGGTTGTCAGATACTCCTGGCTCCTCAAATTCCATCTTTCTGATGCTGATTCTGATTCCAAGTATTTAAAATAAACGCTGATGGCACCAAAGAGGAATCAGGATCAGCTCCGTAGCTCTGCCTACAGCACTGGTATAGGTGAGGTTGTAGATGCTCGGCCTCTGGAGAGCTCCAAGATCCAGCTGGATGGGGCTCTGATCAATCTAATGGAGCTGTAGGTGTCCCTGTTTACTGCAGGGGAGTTGGATTGGATGGACTTTAAGAGTCCCTTCCAACTAAATGATTCTGATTCTTACACAAAGAAGCCTCAAACAAAACAGACAGTGGGAGAAGCTCTGAGCACAGCCTCCTCAGGCAGCAATCCCCAGCACTTCCAAGGAAGGCTGCAGCCATCTAGCAGAATTTACAAACCGAAGGGACAAAGAGGGCTGCCAGCTCTGCTTCTGCTCTGTGAGGTTGTTAAGATCTACCCCTCTGTGATGATAAAGCTCAGGAAACAGAGGCAGGTGGCTGAATTTGGGGCAGCTAGCTGACCTCATCACTAGTTTCTCATTTTAAGAAGAAAGGAGTAAGAGGACAGGCCCTGAGTCTGAACCAGGAAAAAGTGACCCTTGATTAGCCAAGGGCTTAAACGTCACATGATTTTAAGCCTATGCTTAAAGAAAAAACATGCAGACGTGCTGTACCAAATCAGTGTGCTGAGAGTAAATACTAATACGAAAAGGTCTAGGAATGTAGCTTTGAAGGTGTTTGAGCCTTTCAACTCAGTTAAACAAAGAGGACTCCAAGAAGTACGACCAGATCATACTAAATAAATAAATAAAGTATGCACCTTTGTATTCGTGACCTTCTATGTGTGTTAGACTGTGGGTTTTTGGGGAACAGGATTTGAACTGCAAGCTCTAAGACCTGACTGCTCCTACAGGAACACCTCCAGGAGCAGGACCACAACAATTCTGGTGTTCTTTCAAAGCCATTCTTCAATCAGTGGCCCTGAAGAACCTTATTTCTTTGCAGCTCTAAGAAGGTGATGACCCAAACTGCCGAAAACCAAAGCAGAAGTTAAAGCAAGAAAGACTGCATTCAGAAAGTTTGCATAGCTCTTTCCAAGAAAAAAAGATTGATATCATTGCCTTTCAAACAAAAGTCTCCCAAGCACTACTCTACTGAAAGAAGACGACTGCTGAAGGAACACTTGGGTCCCAGAAAGCCTGCCGCAGGTGCATAGGTCAGATGCAGTAAATAGTCTGGGGAGGTATGAAAGGAATTCGTAATGCCAGGTCCTCTTAAGCTGCATTAGGAAACCCTAAATTGACATAGTCCAGCTGGGAAAAAAAAAATAAGAAGGTAGCTGAGAAAAGGCAAATAGCCCTCGGGAAGGCCGCCAGTTTCCTGCCTTGTAAGCTAGTCCTGGGAAAAGAACTGCCTCGTGTTTTAACAAGCACACCTCCTGACCCCTGCTTTGGTTCTTGCTGAACAGCCGTATACACTCAAGGCACCAAAATCACCATACAAATAACACATCATCCAGGAAATCAGGGCTGGGCTGGTTTGCTGGGGCAGCCCCAAGAGTCAGCCTCATCCAGCTTCAGCCAGGTGCTGCTCTCAGTGGTGCTCCCACTCTGCTCCACCATGCTGGCTTTCTCCTGAGCCATTCTACCACTGACCAAACCTCATCACATCCTCATTCCCCAGCAATCTGTCTTACTACAGCCTTCCACCAATCCAACACACTCATCAATGCAAGCTTTGGACAATTCTCTTGGATAGAGTACCTAATTTTTACCCGATGCTAATAAATACCTACACTATGCTGTGATTATGCTGTAAATGCTTAGACATCAAGCATTAGGTACAAAACAGAGCTCACTGAATGGGCATACAGACCACAAGGGTTTTTTTCAGATACCTGCGTCCCTGCTGTCCATGAACTTCTTGGCTCCTGCACTCAAAGCCCAGTAACTCAATTTCAGAACAGCCTACATGTACTTTATGTCATAGTTATATACAAACTCCATCAGAACACTGAAAATGAGGTGGGTTCTCCTCCCGCACGTAGCACACCCGGCCATTTAAGTCGGATAGGTAAACTGAATAGGTCGGATAGGTGTTTGGAGGCACAGATGGAGGCACTTGTTCTTTCCTCTGTCTCCAGTCACAGCAAAGTTTCTGAAGTTTTTACTTTCTGATTTATCAGCACTTTTGACAGTTCAGCACAGCCCTAAGTGTGCTTGACTGACATGACATATCTCAGGAAAGGCGCAGGGAAATTTGGTGTCAATGAAGCAATGTTGTTCCCTGCTGGGGATGAAATGACTCCCTGGATGAAAATAAGTGACTTTGATTTAAAGATCGAGAATGCCACAAGAACTGAATGAAGCCTATTACTTTTTGTTGAATAAAATCTATTTCCCTAGGCTCTTGGGTAGCTTTTACAATAAAACATCCGGTCTTGAAACTAAATGAGAACTGTTTTGGAAGAGGAATCATCTCAGATAAGACCTTGTGCTCAAGCCGGGTTGTTGGCCGCCTGTGCTCAGCACTTACAGTTAAATTACCGTCCTCAGAAGTCTTTAGAATGATGAAATCTGTAGTTGTGATTCTGGTGTTTAAGTTGTCTCTGTGTAAGAAAATTTTTAAAATGATTGGTAGGTAAACTTGGAGATTGGATTGTTTGGGTTTTTTGGTGGTTTTATTTGTTTTGTGGGATTTTTTAATTTTTTTCTTTAGAAATAGACTCTTAAATCCTACATAAATTTTAAATTCTTTCATACTAACTGAATACTTTGATAAAAATTCCACTAAATTCAAGTGGCAGGATACATACGTGACATTTTCTGTCAAATAACGCTCTTGTCACAGTACTGGAGAGGAAAACAGCATACACACGCTTAACATTAGCAGACCAAATAGCCAGAACCAACATCCACAAGGTGTCCTACCCAATGTGCTTAGCTGAATCAGAAGGTATATCTGGATGCCCTTTTACAAACACTTGACTTTGAAACACCAAAAACCTCAAACATCACTATCTAATGGAAATACAGAGTATTGCTGTTTCACAGAGAAGTGGAAATCAAATAAGTACCTGGTTAAATACTTACAGCACTTTTGATATGGTCTTGTCCTCACAGTCAGAGAGTCTTACACCGTTCAGCTTTGTTAAGGGCACAGTCCAGATGCCTAAAGACAGGCGTCTCTTACCTCAGGGGATGCCTTAGACTGGTCCACCAGGCATACAGCTGCTGGTCCAGAAAGTCTGGAGCACAAATCTTACTGGGAGAAGCTGAGGGAACTGGGGTTGTTCAGTCTGGAGAAGGCTCAGGGGAGACCTCATCGCTCTCCACAGCCACCTGAGAAGAGGCCATGGTGAGGTGGGGATTGGCCTCTTCTCCCAGGTTACAGTGATAGAATGAGAAGGAATGGCTTCAAGTTGCACCAGGAGAGGTTCAGGTTGAATGTTAGCAAGAATATGTTCTCAGAAAGAGCAGTGAGGCACTGACATAAGCTGCACAGGGGGGTGGTGGAGTCACCACCTCTGGAGGTGTTCGGGAACCGTGTGGATGTGGCACTGAGGGACATGGTCAGTGGGCATGGTGGAGGTTGGCTTACAATTGGACTAGATGATCATATAATCATAAAATCATTAAGGCTGGAAAAGATCTCTATGACATCATCTCCCATAGCTGCTGTCAGTCCCACTGAGTGCCAAAGCATCCCAAGTAGTACAAGGTCTCCGACTTAACCCTGGATGTCCAAGTACTGAGCCAGCAGTGTGCCCAAGAAGGCCAATGGCATCCTGGCTTGGATCAGGAATAGTGAGGTGAGCAGGACTAGGGAAGTCATCCTGCCCCTGTACTCAGCATTGGTGAGGCCTCACCTCGAGTATTGTGTTCAGTTTTGGGTACCTCAGTACAGAAGGGACATTGAGGTGCTGGAGCAGGTCCAAAGAAGGGCAACAAGGCTTGTGAAGAAGGCTTGGAAAATATGCCCTATGAGGAGAGACTGAAGGAACTGGGGCTGTTTAGTCTGGGGAGAAGGAGGCTGAGGGGAGACCTTATTGCTCTCTTCCAATATCTGAAAGGTGCTTACAGCCAGAGCGGGGTTGGTCTCTTCTCACTGGTGACAGGACGAGGGGAAATGGCCTTGAGTTACACCAGGGTAAGTTTAGGTTGGATATCAGGAAACACTTCTTTACAGAAGGGGTTGTTGAGCACTGGAATAGGCTCCCCAGGGAGGTGGTTGAGTCACCATCCCTGGATGTACTTAAAAACCGTTTGGATGTGGTGCTCAGCGACATGATTTAGAGGAGGGTTGTTAGTTAAGGTAGTATGGTTAGGTTGTAGTTGGACTCAATGATCCTTAAGGTCTTTTCCAACCTGAGCAATTCTATGATTCTGTGATTCTAAGTACAAACTAAACATCACCACCTAGCAATACCAATCAGCCTACGTGTACAATTCTTGACACTTATGATTGTGGAGCTGGCAGGAGCTTTGCCAGCTACCTCAAATGGAGAGGCATGAGACAACACGATAGACACAGTATTCAAATATATGCATTCAAAATGGAAATGGAGCAATGCAAAGAAGCAGGAAGCAGAAGAGGGAAAAAAAGATCTCCAAATGCAAAAGAATAAGCTCATGACCAACAATGGCAAGAACAGGAAGCAATAGTGTAGAGGTGCTGTTACCGGTCATCATATAGCCATATCTGAAAATGGCACACTTTCTTTCTGATAGTGATGGCTCTGTTTGTTACTCTCAAAACTTAAAAGAGTAACAAAAGTACTTTAGTGTCAGCCAAGAATAGTATAACGTTCCCTAGCAGGGAAACTGTGGATCAATCAGACACTGTCAACATACTATTTTCTTTTGAGTTTTCACCTATTATGGCACTTGTAACATTAGTCACTACTTGTATAGTTTGATAAACCGTGGCATGGACACCCTCTCCCCAGGCTCTGCACATGCACAGATAACAGGCAGACAGTATCCCGGCCACTTACAAATTAGCCAAAAATCAACAGAAGGATGAACAGAAATAGGGACAACAAAGAAACTTGGGTCATGCTTAACAGGAAAGACAACAATTTCACTATTTTAAACCCCTTTTTATTTCACTATTTTAAGCCTGGCCCCTGCCAGATTCCCAGTAGCATCCAAGAAGGGCAGAGTTTCAAACAGAGGATAGAAGCAGATCAGTGAGCCAATGAGTATTTACAAGGAAGCCCCCAGTTGCACAGAAGAAAGTGCTAAGAAACGCAACAGAAGGGTGAAAGAGGTCAGCAGCACTTGCAAAGCAGAGACTGGTGTCAACACCTCAGAAGCATTTAAGAGTTAATAGGCATGTAATTGCAATACAACAGAGCACAAGTGGGATGGTAACACATTTATGAGAAACATGCACACAAACAGAAGTGTTTCAGGCTGAAAGCGAACGTTTACATTTGGTTTGGATCATCACTTCACTTCCTTAACCCAAGGCGTTAGCAATGGCTCAGGATGAAGTTTAAACCCCGTGGACCAAATTCTGTGGTGATCCAGAAGCACTCAGGAATCTTCACATGTAAGAGTCCATGCTGTTTCACTTTGGAATCCACTTTCCCCCTTTTTCCCTATCACAAATACGCAGCAGCTATTAAAGCATAGTATTATCCATGTGCTCTTAAAACCTACTTCAAGCTGTTACAGAGAACCATAAAATCATTAAGGTTGGAAAAGACCACTAAGTTCGTCTAGTCCAACCAGCAGCCCAACCCCACCATGCCCACTGACTGCATCCTTCAGTACCACATGCACACAGTTCCTGAACAACCCCAGGGACGGTGACTCCACCACCTCCTTGTGCCACTGCCTCACTGCTCTTGCTGAGAACACATTCTTCCTAATATCCAACCTGAACTTCTCCTGGTGCAACTTAATACCATTCCCCCTCATTCTATTACTATTACCTGGGAGAAGAGGCTGACCCCTACCTCACTACAACCTCCTTTTAGGTGGAGGTAGAGAACTCTGTTCCTTTTATGCCCCCTTTCCTTTGCCAAAAGACACTGGCAGTATCTCCAGGTGACGCAAGAGTAGCAGGAACTCCCCCAACAGCAGGAAAGAAGAGTGCTTCCCATTTCCCGGCACTGCCCGTCCTGCACATTTTGGTGGGCACAGAGATGCTGAGCAGTCCAGTAGGCTTTTTTTTTTCCCTCCTTGCTTGTAACTAGAGAAACCTGTGCAGACGTCAAACCCAAAAAGCCTAGCTTCCAGGTGAGGAGCTTTGTAATATTCTTCCAATGAAATAATTAGAAAAGTAGCTGTAGTGTTATCAAGGCATCCTTAAGTTACTAACGCTTAGTTAAATTGTTAAAGAATTTCTTCTGTTTTCAGTAATTCACAGATATTTTCAGAAAACATCATTAATCCTGATTTGGAGTACTACAGTCACAACAGATGCTCTTATTCTTACTACAGTCCCTCTAATTTTGGCCACGTTCTTCTATAAATATGCTCAGGTCCAACAGTGCACACAGCCTTCATGACTTTGTCCCTCCATCACCACTCAGCATTCACTGATGAGTAGTTTCAGTCTACTGATAAAAACCACCCTGCTCCACACTTTGCTCAGAGGAGTCCCGGAGGAGGGAGTATAAGCAGCTTAAGGTGGTTATTACCTATAGAAATTACACATCTGATATTCCATCTCTGTGGATGGATGCTGGTTCCACCACCAGATCCCTGACTCCAGTGGAATCCCAGACATAGGACAGAAGAAAGCATGAAAAGCTATCTACACTATGAAAATGACATAAACTGGTACAATTTTTCCCTAACTCGATTTTTCCCTGTCCAAACATTGGCAAACTGGACAACTACAAGAGACATGACGCTTCTGGGCAACTCACTGACTTTCTGATTACAGAGCTTTCAAATCTGAGGGTATTTATCTTAACACTGACTGCAGTATGTTAGAAAATCCCAATATCCCATTTTAATACACATTTCCCAATTTCCTCCACCCCAGCCCTCCCAGTGTAGTGCGCTGAATACTCTTCTTACTGCATTCTAATGATCTCAAAATCCTTTAAAAACCACTTAATCACAAGTCAGAGCCAGCAATCCAAAACGGAAGCCGCACAATGCATTCCCACCCATGCCCTGGGTCCCAGCCCCACAATGTCTCCGAGTCCACTAGAACAGAGAGCCTTGTGTATGCATTCCATTTAAAGCCAGGGAAACCCCAAGTGAGGTAGGTTTATTTGGGGTGCTAAATAACCAAATCCCGTTAGCCAGATCAGGGCTTTGTCTGCTAGATTTAAATGCCACCCATCTCAAAGGCTGCCCGGGGGCTCCTGGCTTTCCCCACACCCTACCTTGACAAAGAGCGAGATGTCGTACTCCTGCTTCTCCTCCTCATCCTCCAGCGCGGCCGGAGAGCTCGTCTCGTCCTCCTCATCCTCCGCCCGGCACCGCACCCCGTTCAGGCTCAGGCCAGCCGACTCCCACTCGCCGCCCTCGGGGCCCGGCCACCCTCCGGGCCGCCCCGCCGCGCCTCCTCCTCCCGAGGCCACACTCTCCTCTCCGGCCCCCACCACCTCCCCGGTGTCTGCTCCTCGCTCAGCCTCCGGCAGAATCTCGGCTCCGTCCTCCCCTTCGGGGCCTGCCGGCGACCGCCGGCCGCCATCGGTCTCCCCTGCAGCCAGCACCGCGTCCTCTGCAACCCCGGGGCGCTGGGGAACCTCTTCGTCTCTGGCTGGGGCCTCTTCTTCCTCCTCCTCAAGTTCTGACCCCGACGGGGCCTCCTCTATCACTGCTTCTTCCCCGGGGCTTGGTTCCGACGGGGCTTCTTCCTGCACCGGGTCCTCGGGGTCTGTCCCTACCCGGGCTTCTTCCAGCATCTCCTCTTCGGGTTCCGTCACCGACGGGGCTTCCTCTCTCACTCCCTCCTCGGGCCTTAGCCCAGACGGGGCTTCCTCTCTCACTCCCTCCTCGGGTTCCATCCCCAGCGGGGCTTCCTCTCTCATAGCCTCCTCGGGTTCTGTCCCCAGTGGGGCTTCCTCCCTCATAGCCTCCTCGGGGTCCGTCCCCAGCGGGGCTTCCTCCCTCATAGCCTCCTCGGGGTCCATCCCCAGCGGGGCTTCCTCCCTCATAGCCTCCTCGGGGTCCATCCCCAGCGGGGCTTCCTCCCTCATAGCCTCCTCGGGGTCCGTCTCGGACGTAGTTTCACGTCTCACTACCTCCTCGGGGCTTGGCCTCGACGGGGCTTTTTCTCTCACTCCCTCCTCGGGGGCCGTCCCGGACGGGGCTTCCTCTCTCGCTGCCTCCTCGGGGACCGTCCCGGACGGGGCTTCGTTCCGCACCGCCTCTTCGGGTTCTGCTCCCACCGCGTTCTCCTCCTGCACCACATCCTCGGGGTCTGACCCCGACGGGGCTATCACTGTCACCTCTTCGGGCTCTGCCACCGCCGCCTCTTCGGGCTCTGTTCCCACCGGGGCCACTTTCCCCGCCGCCTGCTCGGGCTCTACCTCCGCCTGTGCGGAGTCCGCTCCCGCGGCGGCCGCCGGTTCCCCTCCCTGCAGAGCCGCGCCGTCCCTGTCGGGTCCCGGCAGCTCTGCCTCCTCCTGTTGCCCCGCTCCTGGGCTTTCCGCTGCCTCTCTGGGCTCTCCACCGCCCCCCCCGCTGGGCACAGCGGCCGCCTCTTGCCCACCGGCACCCCCTCCGCCGTCGGAGGACTCATGGGTGGGCTCCGCCACCCCGTTGGGGCACAGCGCGGTCTGCGGCTTCCCCACTGCCTCCGCACCTTCTTCTTCGCCCGTTCCCCATGGCTCGTCACTCCCTACCGGCTGCCCCGGGCTCTCCGCCATGCTGCCTCCACGGGGCGCCGCCGGGACGAGCGCAGCCGCAACCACCGCACCGGGACCAGCGCCGGACACCTACGGGCAGCGAGGGACGCCGCGCCTGCGCTGTGGGCGGAGGAAGGGAGGGCGATGAGGGGGCGGCAGGTGTGGTGGTGCTCCTCCTCCCTGCTGCCCCGACGGGTCCTATCAGTCTGCAGCCACCCTGCTCTGGTAAATCGTTCGTCCCGTGGCCGCAGCCTTACAGGGTGGCCGGAAAGCCCGAGCTCGTTCCCCACCCGACCCCATTTTTACCCCCCGGGCTTCTGTCCTATGGTACCGGCACGGAGCCCTGCGGGAGCTGCCGGTTTGGGGAAGGTGGCTGTGGGTTCAGGCTCATCCCGCAGGCTGCCTTCTCTTCCAGCTTTCACACTTGATAATTTCTCTCGCTTATGGAGGCACTTTGCATAAAAATGAGGATCAGTGGGTTCTGGTGTGAGAACCATCTTCACTAGATTTTGCTTGTAGGCAAGAGGAAATCATTTAGTAGGACGTGCAGCCTGCTGCAACCACACTCCCTGAAGTCTAGTGGTGCTGATGGTAGAGAAGCACTGGCTATTTCACAGGTCCTAGAATGGCTTTACTTGGAAGGGACCTTAAAGATCATCTGGTTCCAACCCCAGATTTGTGTGATGGAGAACCAGGCTCCAGTAGCAACACAGAGTCAGATGATGGAGATCCAGATCCCAGTGATGCCTGAGATCCAGATCCCAACAGCATCATTGAGTTGGATGATGGATATCCAGACTGTGGAGGCATCACAGAATCAGGTGATGGAGACCCAAACCACACTGGCATCCTGAAGCCACGCCACACACCATCCCTATTTGTCCCCTTCTAACAGAAAGTAGTTCCTAGTTTTCTAAGGTGCAGAGGGAGCAGTGGGCGGAAAAGTGAGCTGACAAGGGGAAACAGAAGATAGAAAAAGCACGCAGTTCAGCACTGTGATGCATGTGTATGTATATGAAACCACTTTGTATGTTTGGGTGTGGAAAGAGTGGGCTGAAGATGGATTTTTGAGTGGATGGAAACAGAGAAGGTTCAGCCAACAGGAGACAGGCAACAGTGAAAAATAAATAATTTAGTCAGACAAATACCCACTCTGATAATAATCTGACAGCTACTTTCCATAGAACTTGTGCTTGCCTAGGGTTGCTTTGCTAGTGAGGCAGAAGAACAGGGAGATGCAGCCTGACCTGCTGGGCAGCTGTGGTCATCAGGGATGCTTCTGGGAGGTCTGGACACTTGGCAACGATGGGCTTAGCATCTGGCAATAGCAGTCTTGTAGCTGGACCCATAATTAAGCAAATAGTTCACTTCTCTTATGGGTTCTAGTATCAGTAGGCTGGCACATCTAAGTCACCTCTATTTCTACACAGATAGGGCTGGTTTGCTCATCTCAGGTCTTGCTGAAGGGACCCTAACACTTGGCCCAAAGGTTGCACCCCACATACGGCATTTTATAGTTCTCACATGTAAGACAGAGCAGAGCTGGAGGCAGCAGAGTACGCAAGCCATGAGCACTGCCATCCTTTGTGTGTTTCCACAGGTATATACACAAATGCTTTCTTCATTTTGGTGGAGTTAGGACCTGGCAATGCCATGCGATCCGGTTCGTGCTGCCTGCTCTAGCAGCCCACTCTGCTCAACTCTTCTCAATTACTGGGCAATTACTTAACAATTAATCTCTCCTACTTCATGCTCTTCTACACTGTCTTCAAGCTCTTTACATCCCATCTGTTTCTAACATAGGCCCTCAGCTAATAAATATTATTTCCCGAGTTCAGCTTTGGGAAGGATTACTGCACACCTTCTTCATTTAGAAGCTGAGTGCAGGTAATTAAATATCACATATGTTCGACATTAGTGGGCAGCATGGTGATCCCCTCACAGCCTGCTGGAAGCATGCTGCATCCTGGGGGGCTATCAATTACTCTGCATTCGCTTGGATTATTGTCGCTTCCTTTCCTCCCTTCACTGCATGAGGAATCACGCAGTTATCATTTTGCATCCTAAGGTAAGGAAAAAATGCCACTTACATTTTATAGAATAATAAAATGGATTGGTTTGGAAGGGAGCTCAAAGCCCACCCACTCCAACCCCTGCCGTGGGCAGGCCTGCCCCCCACCAACTCAGGCTGCCCAGGGCCCCATCCAAACTGGCCTTGAGCGCCTCCAGGGATGGGGCACCACAGCTTCTCTGGGCAGCTGTGCCAGTGCCTCACCGCCCTCTGAGGAAAGAATTTCCTTCTAACATCTAACCTAAATTTCCCTTCTTTTAATTTAAACTCATTCCCCTTTGTCCTATCAATATCAGACCATGTAAAAAGACTGCCTCCTGTTAATAATCTTCCTTCAAGTACTGGAAGGCTGCAATGAGGTCTCCCTCGCGCCTTCTCTTTTTCCAGGCTGAGCAAGCCCAGCTCCCTCAGACTTTCCTCACAGGAGAGGTACTCCAGCCTTCTGATCATCTTCATGCTCTCCTTTGGACCCACTCCAACAGCTTCATGTCATTCTTGTGCTGGGGGTCCCAGGCCTGGATGCAGTACTCCAGATGGGGCCCCAGAAGTGCAGAGTAGAAGAGGACAATTAGTGAACTCAGTAGTCAGTATAAGTGAGCAGACAGGCTGTGGAGTCTC
This sequence comes from Pavo muticus, assembly GCA_016647715.1. Taxonomy (NCBI): domain Eukaryota; kingdom Metazoa; phylum Chordata; class Aves; order Galliformes; family Phasianidae; genus Pavo; species Pavo muticus. Next base: position 1,461,419 of record JACDJE010000074.1, read on the forward strand.
CTTCTCTGAAGATATTCAAGACTTGCCTGGACACTTTCCTGTGCAATCTACTGTAGGGAACCTGCTTTAGCAGGGGGTTGGACTAGATGATCTTCAGAGGTCCCTTCCAACCCTTATAATCCTGTAATTCTGAGATTCAGTGAGACATTCATCATGGTCAGTGTGGACAGTCTCCATGTCTGCAAGCCCAAGAGTCCAGCAGAGATCTAGTGAAATGACATCTCATCCGCAGTTGTACGTCTGAAATAGGCTGTGTGGCCATGGCATTAAAGTCCATTTCCCTGCATTGACTGCTGAGAAGCTAGGGGTGACTGGTGCATGGCAAGATCTCTCTGCTGCACCCACCTAAACTTATGTGCGATTAATCTCACCTCAGGTGATGCCCATCAAGACTGAAGTTTGGGAATGACCAGTGGGCAACATGTGGACTAGAGATTCCTTAGTTTCTCCGCACACTATTTTCATTGCAGCTTGTGGCTTCGCTGGAATTCCCACAAATTATTTGTGGTGTAATAGAGTATTTTTATAAATTTAGGTAGGATATTAGGAACAATTTCTTCTTAGAAAGAGCGGTGAGGCAGTGGCACAGGCTGCCCAGGGAGGTGGTGGAGTCACCGTCCCTGGAGGTGTTCAAGAGCTGTGTGGATGTGGCACTGAGGGACGTGGGCAGTGGGCATGGTGGGGGTGGGCTGATGGTTGGGCTGGGTGATCTTAGAGATATTTTCCAACCTTGATTCTGTGATTCTATATAAGAATACAGCTGCCTTGCCCTTTGTGATGGAAAAAATATATATATTTTATTGAAATTATGGAAAAGATAAAGCTACAAATGGGGAAAAAAATTATATTGGAGGACTGTGATTTTCAGCACTATCATAATTCATGTACCTCTGTTCTTTCTGCCCCTGGCTCCTTAAACGCCTGCCCAGAGGCCAGTGTGGCATCCTGTTGCTTTGTGCTTGGCAAGATGCTCTGTCCGCTCAAGCCAAATTAGGAGTGGGAGAGACCCCTGAAAATGGCAGTGGTGTGGCGTGCTGGGGGTGCCATCTGTATTTAGTGCTCTGAGCTGCCCGGCACTAAGCTGCTTAGGGTGATCGGCTCCCTCCCAGCTGCTTAGCTGCGGGGCACCGAGCGGGATCTGTGTGTGCGTGGGGGCAGAAGCTACTTTGTGGCATCTGCCCATGCTGTGATTCTGCTTGGGAAACCCCAGCCAAACTTATTTCACTGAACTCCTCCTCCTTCCCACTTTCAAATGCCTTTCAGCCATGCCCATGCTCTCACTCGTGTACAGTTGCTTAGGACATGCACACACCACTATTTAAAGGACCATCACGATTTGCAGGTGATTCAATAGGATTACTGATATGTTTAAAGCTAAGAGTCTTTGTAAGGATCTGGGTCTTATTAAGTAACTGTGATTTCATTATTGGCATCCTCATCATACCTCCCTCTGTTTCTGACACATACTGTGGCACTGAATTTGAGGTGTGAGATTTTGGAAATAAACTGTTCCAGCTTCAGCTGAATTTCTTCTGCTGAAGGCATCTGGAAACCCGTTCTTAAATATAAGTTATTTGGGAAAGAAAATGCCCTTATTTGTTTCACTAAGCACCCAGGACATCCTAACGCTCAAAACTCAATGAGTGAACTACAGGTGATGTTACTACGTTCTCTGTTACAAATGCTACTTTTCTCCCATTGATTCAGTTTGTGAAAATACACATTAAGTCCTAATTAGATCCATCAGAATAGTTTACTGTGGGACCTGGAAATAACTCTGAGCTTCTTCTGGATCTCACTGGAAGAAGCCATCTTCACATCCAAAATTTCTTGAACTTCTCTGTTATTCTCATTCCTATTATATTAACCTGTTATTTATTATCTATTCATTCCCTATTTTATTGTGTATGGAACATCTTGAAATAATTTCCTAAAACACAACCCCTAATCACAGTTCACTTGATCTTTTCATGCTCTTTCTTATGTTTTAAATTTTGGTTTGTCTTTCATAGCTCTGAACAGCTTCCTCCCCCCATGTAAAATGAGATCACTTTCTGTATAGTTCCTGCTTGAATTTGGTCTTTCATAGATTTCTTCTTTGCAGACCTCAGAAAACTTTTAAAATTACAAAAGGTTTTAAAGTGTTTATAGATTTGGGAATAAACATAGAATATTACAAAATGCTCATAAAAATATTTATTACCTAGCTGATATAAGAGTAAGTGACACGTGCAATTGAGAAATACATTTATCATGGTCAGTGTGTGGGAATTTCAGATTTACTGTTAAATTATTCAGTGCATTGGAGAAACACATCACAGCCATACGTAGCTCTCTATAAAATAATTTACAGCTTTCCCTTCAGAAGAATTTTCAGAAATATTTTTATACACTAACTAAAAACTTATCATAAAATCAATACAGAATTCTGTGATTTTTCAGCCTTGTAGTGAAAAAAACGGGTGATCTCCGAGAGGTTTCTTGAGTCCCACTTCTCTGGATGAGGCTCTGGGCAGCCTGGTCTGGTGGTTGACGACCCTGCACATAGCAGGGGGGTTGAAAATGATGATTGTGGTCCTTTTCAACCCAGGCCATTCTATGATTCTATGATTCTATGATTCTTCTGTTTCATCCCAGTTTGGAATTCCCATGGTATAACTGCAGCTATGAAGCAGGTTTTGGAATGTAATACCCTAAAAGCAATGAGAAAGAGTAGAAATCTTAGAAAAAGGCATTCATGATCTGCCTTGGGGGGAAGTTACACACAGTTTGTTCTGTATAAGCCCCAGTCCATTTTTTACTAATACTCATTTTATTTGTATGTGGGTTTTTTCAACAATTTTTCTCCTTTTCCTTTTTCCTTATCTTTTTTCTTTTTCTTCACCTTTGTGTTTTTTCCCTTTTTTCTTCTTCTTCTTTTTAATATTTTGTTCCTTCCTTTTTCCTTTCTTCTTTCTTTTTCTTTTCTCATTTTCTCTTTTTTTTTTCTTTTTTCTTTTTCCCCTGGCATTAGGAACACAACCTTACTGTTTGTACTGAAAGCTTTGATACAGTTTTTGTTGTTATTGTATTATATTTATTGTTCCTTTTCAGATGTGCCTACTCAAAAAACCTATTTGTTCTACAGCACTTGTAAACAAGCTCCGCAGTAAATCAGTAACCAGACTTCTTATTACCCATTGCTCCTGAAATAAATTACTCATTTACCTCTACAGTGTATTACTCTTTTCTCCCTAATTTAGGAGATGACTTACCAGAGCACAGTCTGAAAATCAGCAAGAGGTACAGGGTGACCTGCTATGCTGGTATAATGAGGAGCACACCATTGTTAGATCTGGGGTGCACCCAAAGGTGGCAGTGACCTTGGGAGACCAATTGTGCTGGGCACAGCACAAACATGGCACCTTGCCTTCTAACCAAGGATGGGTGGCACAAAGCGAGTGCAGTGAACCAGGGCAGGAGAGAGAGATAAGTGTGAAAAAGAAGAGATTGTGCTGACAGGCATTCAACACAGCAACTGGTCTGCATCAGTTACATGGGCTTTGTATATTAGCTGCTGCGTCAAAGACTCCCGAGCAAGCCTTACCTTCTGCACCTCAGGCTTGTTCTTTGCCTTCCACAAACATCAAGGTAAAGACACCCCAGCTTCACTGCAACTATTTATTATTTAACAGCCTTTTATTTGTATGTTGCTTCTCTGCCCCGGGACGTTTCCTGCTCTTCCAAATACCATTAGTTCTGAAAAACACTCCAGATAATTCTGTCTCTCCTTCAGGGCCTTCCACACAAATGTTATGCAACATGGGACAGGGAGGCTATGGCCTCCTTGCTTGCCTCTACTCATCACTATGGTTTCAAGACAAAGACAATCAGTCTGCACAAGGTAAAGGAAAAATAACAAGCCCTTGCTGCTTAAAATCCGGTGAATGCAGTGAACTCAACGGCTATCAGAAATGACTCACTAAGTCGTGTGTTAAAGATGTTTTGCTATGACAGCCAGAGTCATGAGATATTTTCGGTCAATGCAGTTGGAAATGGCTCACATTAATGGCTGATATGATCCGGGCCCCAGCAATTCTTTCTATACTGTTGGCTACAAAGACAAAAAACAATTAGAAAAGCGATTTTTCTCAGTCAACAATAAATCAGACCCTGTCTAGTGGTGTTGCAAGATGGAAGATTGGCCTGGAAAGGCTTGGGGAAGGCTACCTAAGTGGAATATGCATGTTCAGAGCACCTGGTTACTGAGACTGTAGTGGCTGTGGTGCCCAGGAGTTGAGCTGCAGGCAACCAGCATGCAAGTCATGTGGATGTAGTACTGTAGGGTGTCAGCAGGAGCTTGGCAAGCAGCAGCAACAGCAACCAGAGCTTTGGGGATGATGGTGCACAGAGAAGGGGACGCCTGGGTGCCTGGAGCAAGTCAAGGGAAGGAAAGAAAACATGCTGAGAAAAAGCATGTGTCAAGGGTCAGACTACTTTCAGCCGCTCCTTGAGAGATTTGCAGGACTGGATCTGCTTACCTGAGCAAGAAGAATAGTGAGGAGGGACACCAATATAAAACACAAAGTATTGGGAGAGTTTTTATAACAGCAAAGGAAAACGTCACAAGAACAAATGGATGTGAGAGAGAATCAGGCAAAGTTAAGCTAGAAATTAAACATACCCTCTAACAGCATTTAATATCAGAACAAATTGTTATATAAGACTAGGGATTTTCTTTTTACATCTACTTTCTCTTTGGGGCATATAGTTTGCTCAAGCTGAATTTAAAGTAAAAGCAATGATGTTTTGTATCCTTTATATGTTCACTTTAAGATATCTGGTTTGCTTTAATGAGACTCAGACCTCACTCTGTCTGTGGGAGGCTGTTTTAAGGGGAACATGTCTATCTGTGATAAAGTAACTGAGAGGAGCTGCTCAGCAGATAAAAAGCACTTGAAAGAGGTAAATTGAAGTCTTCACTGGGGTGGATTCTATAGAAATCTCCTAAAGAACGTGGACTCCAAGATAGTTGTAGGAAATAACAGAGGCAAAGCTCTTTGAACAGCTTGGATTTCCTTGACGTGGGGAGAAAACAGTGATGGGCTTTTCCCTTCTGGCAAAATAACTGGATTTGGAGCAAACTGACAGAAAAGTGACTGGCACACTTAAGGTATGAGTGTTTGAGAATTTCTTCCTCTGACATTGTTAATAAAGAAGATGCTCACAAGCCAGCGTTGTTGGACCACTGGGCTTTTATGAAGTTCATGTGATCTAACAAGGGAGATAAATATCTAAAATAGCATACCATACACTGGTGTGTCATACTTGATTGTGGGGAAAGCATGAATATGGATCAGGTTCTTTTGACTATATTTTAGTTTCAAATAGATGATTGGGTTTATTTGAGCTTTGAAGTCTATAAGCAGATTGAACGTTCATTATTGTAAGTCTAGGTGGTTATCTGGATAATGCTTAAAAAGCCAAGATTTTCTCTTAGAAATACAAGCAAATAACAATACAAGTGTGAATTAAGCAGGTAAATGAGGATACGGGTTTTTGTACTTGTGGTACAAATGATCATATTAATGAAAATAAAACTGCGTTATTGATATCCAAAAATAATCTTGATTACACATGCATGTATTAGATATGCATATACAGTGAATGGATGACTACAGTATCATTGAGGGAATAGGCTTCTCTTCAGTAAAAATAAAACTAAGACTTTTGAAGTGCTGTCACTGACATCAGTGCCATGTGTTTGAACTGCTAACTACGTCTGCTTGTGTGCAGCCACTAAATAGGTGCACTGAAAATCTATTTTGAAGAATATTAAGTAAACTTGTGGTTTACATGAGTGTCCAGGAAGCAGTCACCCACGGGGACACAAGATCTTTCTACAAATATATTCCATTTCATTGTAATGAAGTTATATATAGCCTTTTTTTTTTTTTTTCTTTTTTTTTTTTTTTCATTTTTTGGTTAGATAACTGCCTTTCACTTGAGAAGTGAGCATTTCTGTGCACAGATACGTGTAACATGCGTAAAGTACCCCTTTTGAGATGCTTTCTTCCTTTCTTTCTACCACTAGATGGTAGTGTGCGTTGTTTAAAACACTTGAACGGCAGTGGGTGCGCATTTAACGATTTATTCCACGAACCCTTTTTTTCTGAGTTCAGAGAAATCATTGTCGTCAGTTACTCTCATTCACATTAAATATGCATTCCATTCTCAAGGCTGAGCACTGTGGTGATGTTGTCGTTTCTCTTGGCTTAGCAACTCTTTCAGGCAAAAGCATAAATCGCATTCCATTCCATTCATACATAACAAAAAGAGAGAAGGAATCTGGCCTTAAACCTTTAAATTAGGGAGATTCTGGCTTAATTTTTCTTCTGAAGACCATGACTTCAGGGATAGAGCAGGGAGTAGTAGTGTTCATTTCATATTGGTATTGTTCACTATATTTCTAGAATGTCAGTAATGCTTTCTTTCTCTGAGTTGTCTGAACTTTACAACTCTTGGGCAGATAGGTCTTTTGACGTGAAGTACTACAGTGCTTGGTATAATATGATACTGATCTCATTTGAGCTTTATGTGATGTTATGATACAAATAGCATTAAGAACTTATTTTCATCCATTAATCTGACACCTGGTTACCATGACCAAGTGGAGGTGGATTATGCCATTAGACCTGTAGAGGCCAGATTAATGTTTTTCAAGGGCTTTTATAATAGTCAGATGGTAGACGGCAATCATAGGAATTTGCTGCTGCCATGTTTTGCTTTTTCTCTGGAAGTTTTTAAATAAGAGTAACAACAGATTTCCATTCAGGTTCCTCTGGTGAGGTTTCTGTAGAGGAGCAGGATTCTTGATGTAGAGAATACAGACAGCTTCTCCTCAAAATGGCAAGTGTCACCACTCAAGTCAGGAAGCAAATGTGAGAGCAAAGAATAAGATTGAAACGGCATTAGCTTCTCTAGATGTTGAAAAAACGTAGCACTAAAAAGTTTCGGCAAGTTCATACATGTACTTTTTTCTTTTTGTAAGATACCATTTGTCTGATTTTGTTGTAAAAACCGATATGAGAATATACGTCACAGCAGTCATGAATATATCGTTTATCTATGATGAGAGCTCTGAGGAAGACTCAAATGGTTCAAGGCAGACAGAGTACAAAGTCCGAAAACAATTGTAATAAAGAGGACAGAGAATCATAGAATCATAGAATACCCCCATTTGGAAGGGACCCATAAGGATCAAGTCTGGCTCTGGGCTCCACACAGGACTGTCCAAAGATTAGATCATATGTCTGAAAGATGGCAAACAAACATTTTTTGCCTTGTATCCTGCAAGATGTCATTAAAATTAACTGAGACCAGTAATTCATCAGTGTAAAGTCTTCGATGTGTTGGGGAAAAAAAAAAAAAGGCCAGCAGTGGTAAGTAAAGATAGAAGATGGATAACTGTGATATTTCAAGTAGTGGGGCCATTGTCTCTGCTGTAAACCTTGCACAGTGCAAATCAGTAGGTGGCACAAAATATCCAACTATCAAAGTTGTCAGTTTTTTTCTGATGTTCTTTCCTTCACCAAAATATTGTTCTGCCTGTATATAGTTTTATATATATGTGTGTGTGTAAGAAAAGCACTTGTCTAGGTCAGCTATGTTGGAGAAAGCAGCTCAGCATGAGGTAAACTCTGTTTTTCTATGTAGGAATATGACACAAGGAAAGGTTCAATTGTCTTTTAGAGATTTCTGGCACCAGGAAAAAGAGAATGGTTTTAAGAAAATTCCTCCTGCAGGTCCAAAGTAAGGAGGAAAGGACACAGACACCGCTCAACTCTCCAAATATTGCTACGGCTTTCTCTGTTCCTCCCTCAGCTTCCTTTTTTCTGTCTGTTCTGGGAACAGTTTGCAGCACACCAAGGGCCAGTCAGCTTGTCCTTCAGGCAGGTGAGAGAAATATGAGGCACACAATGGTGACTTTTGGCTGACTGGCAAGTGTTTGAATAACAGCTCTTTTGTTCACGTTTGTTGGATAATACTCCCTGCCCTCTACACCAAGTCAGCTTTGCCCTGGGGTGCTTGCAATTACCCCTGGCCTAAGGATTTGAGTACTGTGTTCAGTTTTGGGCCCCTCACTACAAGAAAGATCTTGAGGCTGTGGAGTGTGTCTGGAGAAGGGCAGCAAAGCTGTGAGGGGTCTGGAGCACAAGTCTGATGGGACACGGCTGAGGGATCTGGGGTGTTCGGTCTGGAGGAGGCTCAGGGGAGATATCATTGCTCTCTACCTGGGAGGAGGTTGTGGTGAGGTGGGAGTTAGCCTCTTTTCCCAGGTAATAGTGATGAGAGGGAATGGCCTCAAGTTGCATCAGGGGAGGGTCAGATTGGATGTTAGGAAGAATATGTTCTAGGAAAGAGCAGCGAGGCAGTGGCACAGGCTGCCCAGGGAGGTGGTGCAGTCACCGTCCCTGGAGATGTTCAAGAGCTGTGTGGATGTGGCACTGAGGGACATGGTCAGTGGGCATGGTGGGGGTGTGCTGACGGTTTGACTAAATGAACTTAGTGGTCTTTTCCAACCTTAATGATTCTGTGTTTCTAACGCTAGGTCACAGACACGACGCTCCATGCCAGCCCGATGCTATGACCCCCACCCCTGGGCGTGCAGCTGCTCCAGGGCACGCAGACTCCCTCACACACACACGGCTGGGCGGATGAGGCGCCCCCCTGCCCTCACTCAAGATGGCGGCAGCGGCGCCCGGCTTGTGCAGGCCACCTGTTGCTGCGGCGCTGCGTCCTATTGGCTCAGTAGGCGCCGTGTGCCGTGCGCGCGTGGAGCAGGAAGGAGACGGTTAAACGCGTGCAGGGGTTAAGAAACGCGAAGGTGGGGGGGAACGAGGGGTAACGGCTGCCGGCGCGAGGCGCTCGAGGCCGCCTCAGCCGCCGGCGGGCCCCGCCCCGCGGGGGCTCCGTTCGCCCCCGGCCATGGAGAGCGGCGGCGGCGACGACGGGAGGGGCCCGACAGGCCGGGAGGAGCCGCCGCCGCTCGGGGAAGCGAGGGAGGAGGAAGAGGAGGCGGAGGCGCTGCCGCCGCCCGAGGCCGAACCGGACTGGAGCTTCGCCGGCGGCGAGATGGAGGCGGTGGTGCTGCAGGATCTGCCCACCGCCACCATCGCCTGCAACCTGGACCCGCGCGTCTTCCAGGACGGCCAGTGCCGGGTGAGAGCGGCGAGGCGGGTGGTGCTGGGCCGGCTCCCTCTGCCGGCGAGGAGCCGCCGCTCGGCCCGTCCCGGCCCGCTCCCGCCCCCCCCCGCGTCGTGGCCGCCGCCTCGGGCTGTGCGGGCGGGGACGGGCGG